>CM035101.1:15674543-16243674 GCA_020205505.1 Panax japonicus | reverse complement strand
TTATATTATTAAGTTGTATTTGAATTCTGTACAAAGTATTCGATGACTCAAGATGGGTGATGTATACCTAATTTTGGGGGCGTCACAAGTGGAGATTAGCAATTTGAATTAGAATTCTTTCCGTGTACTTTTCTTTTCAAAGTTGCTGGCTTAGTTTAGTGCATATTTTTTCTTCTAATTGGTGGGTGGTAGATATCCTGCAAAACCATTCCTTGTTTCCAAAATGGTGGGCCTTCAATCAATTGAGAAATGTGAATTAGGCATTGTATTCTTGCAAGCTTGTTTCAAAGGGTGGTCCCCACCCGTATGAAAATATGAGAATGTTAGGCAGGAAGTTAGGCATGAGTTGATTTTTCTTCATACGATTTGTGCTATAAAAGGAGGGCAAACATCTGTCCTAAATCACACCAAACATCTCAAGCATTTTTATGTATAGTATTGTGAGTATTTCTTTTGAGTATAAGAATACTTTGAGCGTAGTTTTTCTGCAAGATTTCTCAGAATAATATACGGTATTCCAGTCAAATCCAGTTTCTACTAAGGTAAAAGATATTATTTTATTTCAATACTCGTAAGAAATATTTTTTCTTTCATACTCTATAGTATGGAAGGTATATTATTTCAATTCATATTCTTACATTTAAACTTACTATGGTAAGTATTGCTTTTATAATTCCTAAAATTAGTAGAATATCCTTGATATTTGTGCTTCATCCAGTATCTTTTCATGAAAATATTATTTTGAGCATTCTTGATAAGTTTTAACCTTTTCATGCCAGAGTGCTATTCATGGGATACTATTCCTGAAGTACTATTCACGGGTATTATTCATGCTCTACTTGACTCTTCTAATGGATTGTTGGTTCCGCTGTAGTTAAACTTGTTGTCTATTATATTCTACTAGTTTAACACTGTTTAAGGCTAACGATAATTTATTTTGCATTTTCTTAGTAATAATATTCTTTACTGGGCTAGTTGAGCTCACCCTTTGCTTTCATTGTTCTCTTCAGGAAATGAGAATATAGCTGGGACTAGTCGGGGAATGGAGTGACGGTCCAGATAGGTGGCTATAGTAGTCCTCACTATTATATGAAATAGTGTGATAATAATTGTAATGAGGACTTTATTTGAGTTTGTATACTCTCTACGAGACATTATCCGTGTTGAAACTCTCAGCTACGTTTTGTAGTACTGTATCAAAGAAGTTTGTATTTAAATTATGTACCATGTATTGGCGACTCAAGATTGGTGATGTATACCTATTTTGGGGGTGTCATAGATAGGGTTGTCAACATCAATGCCCTCTGATCATCTCAAAGGTCAGAACCAGTATCATTTGCTCTAAAGACTCTACAAAGGCTTATCAAAGAGATAACACGAGCCTCTCCAAAGAAATCTATGATGTCTACATCATCCAGTCGATCAACCTGTTCTAACTTCGCCTGAGTCACTGTAGCTCTACTAGAGGGAACATCCGGTCGATACAGAGGGGGATCTTCTCTAATGAAACTATCAGAATATGGGCCACCTGAGGGTCCAACCCAAAGCTGGATGGATCAAAAGAATCTGCCTCCGACGGATCTCTGCCCAGATACCGGATAAAAAAATGTGCCCGATCAAACCTCTGGGTCAAGCTAGCAATCTGCTCTAAATGAGTGGGTTCTTTGACACAGGCGATGTGACAACCCCAAAATAGGTCCATTCCATCCGACCTATTCTAAGTTGCCAAATATATGGTACAGAAAATAACTACAACTTATTACAATAATTATCGTGCAAAATACAACAACACATATACTGGAGTTTTAATACCAATTGTGACTTATGCCCCAACTATGGACAGCACCTCACATTGATACCTTTACATAAAAGTACAGTCAATACTGTTTTAGAAATTAAAATCTTTGGGAAGTGCTGAAGGAAACCTTCGTACATGGAAGGCATGCGTCTAGGTTATGATAAATATCATATGTCCACAGAATTATCCTTGGTTGACCCAATAGACCCCAAAGAAAATGAGAAAATTACTATCATATTCTTTCCAATGGTAAGTCTTCTCTTGACATATCATTATCTCCACTGTCTCTAATTGAGAGTTATACTTCAACCAAACACCAAGATTATAGGTAGTGCTCGTAGATATACTCAGCAAGTGGATGTGCATAACCCTGTCTTATGATGACACGAGGTTGTGTGTCATTAGACATCTTGTATGATAGTGGCAAAACACCCTTCCAACGTGGGTTCGCCTCACCCTATTTGATTCATCAAATATAACTACTAAATGATGTATAAAATACAACACACTTTTCTATACTGTTTAGGGAGAACTCCACAGCTAGAGACCACCATTCTATTCCCTTGGTACCTCCCCGCTCGACCCAGCTACACTCTTATTACCTGAAAGTGTGAAGCAAAAGGGTGAGCTCAACTAGCCCAGTAAAGAATATCATGACTAAAGATAAATAAATTATCAATAGCCTTCAACAGTAATAAATCAGAGATTTAGAACATATGGTAGATGAAAAAAAATTTCAACCATAGTTGCAGCGGAACGAGCAATCCATTAGAAGAGTCAAATAGACCATAAAGTTTATTATCTTCTCCACATTAAAAGTCCACCAACAATGTTTTATCCCTGTAACATCAATCAACAGTTCCTTTCCACAATTATATGAATAACTCATAATAATAATTATGATTCTAAATTTTTCTTCGCACCCAGGACGAAGATAATTTCATCACCTGTGTGACGCCCCCCAAAATTAGGTATACATCACCTATCTTGGGTCGGTCAGATACATGGTACAAAATTCAAATACAACTTACTAATACAACTGTCGTGTACAATACGACAAAATAAAAACTGTGAGTTTGAATACAATTATTGTCTACTAGAGATTATACAAACTCAAAAGGAGTCCTCTTTACAATTATTAACACACTATTTCACAGAATAGTGAGGACTACTAATGCTATCCTCTGGACCGTCACTCTGTTCCCCGACTAGTCTCTGCTATGTTCTCATTTCCTGAAGAGAATACGAAAGAAAGGGTGAGCTCAACTAGCCCAGTAAGAAATATTATGACTAAGATAATGTAGAATAAATTATTGTTAGCCTTCAACAGTGTTAAACTGATAAAATATACAACATCAAGTTTAACTGCAGCGGAACATGAATCCATTAAAAGAGTCAAGTAGAGAATAAAATCTAGTATCTTTTATGATTTAAAAGGTTTTTCATGACTTTTATCGTTGGGACTCAACTTAATAAATAATCCACATCATCGAATTACCCCTGCACTACGGCCAAGGATATTCTTTAGTATCACGACCATAAATTATCCATGCACTACAGCCAAGGACATTCGTGTATTCATTAATGGTCATGATCATACCAACAACTGTCCATCAATGCACTACGGGCCAATGATAACTTTTACCACATCATTTGTAACATTACGGTCATGATTACACCGAATAATCCCTGGTCATAATCATACCAAGTCCATCTATGCACTACAGGCCACAGATAACTTTCAACATAATATAAACATGAGGATGATGACAATGATATAAGAATTCAATAAAACAAGTTCAAAAATTAATTTATCCAGGAACTAATAATGTCCAAATTGTCAACATGATACTACTTTGTAGAGTAAAATTCAAAAATGATCAGAAGAATATTTTCATGAAAAGATACTGGATGAAGCGCAAATATCAAGGATATTCTACTAATTTCATGGAGTATAGAAGTCAAAACTTTAACCAACTGAGTATAATAAAGAATGGAATAACTAAAGAAATCACCATGCATGCGGTATTTCGCATAGACAGGTTATTCCAACAGAATAATAATAACGGAACCAGGTTCGATGTAAAACACACAGACAGGATGTTCCAATAGAATAATAATAAAGACGGAACTAGGTCCAGTGTAAAACACACAGACAGGATGTTCCAACAGAATAATAATAAAGACAGAACCAGGTCCGGTGTAAAACACACAGACAGGATGTTCCAACAGAATAATAAAAGAATGTCACCAAGTATAGGGTAAACCGCGTATACAGGTTATTCCAACAGAATAATAAGCAATGGAATAACAACAGTTCTCTTCATGAATAAAAAAGAATAACACCCCTTACATTAGTAGGAGATTGAATATTGCAGTAGTGTAGTTACAGAATATTCTTCTTCTTTCTCTCTTATTCTCTCTATACTTTCTCTCTCTATAGCTTGAATGAATTCGTGAAAAATAATGAAGCACTAGGCCTCTATTTATAGAAGATTTCTAGCTTAGCACTTGAAATGTGAAAAGGCAAGTGGCTTGATGACTGGTGATGTGAAAATAAAAGTGGTTTGACGCCTGTAATGTGAAACACCAAGTGGTTTGACGCCTGTAATGTGAAACACCAATTGGTTCGATGCCTGTAATATAAAACGGCAAGTGGTTTGGCGTCTAATAAAGGTAATTACTATTGATGAAGGTAATTACTATTGACGAAGAGACTCTTAGATAATGACATATGGGCCCCCCATAAAATAACCAAACTTACCACAAACGTCTCATAATAGACTCTTTATATACATCAAGGATCGAATAAATATTACCACAAATTATTTTATTTTTAATCAACACATATTTAATCTTTCAACAATTATTAATCATTTATAACTTGTCGTCTCAATTATTGATTTAATAATATAACATATTATATAGATGATACTGTGACAATAATTGAATCAATAATATAAGAGATATTATGCAGCAATTACTGTAGCAATAATTGAGTATAGCTGAGTGACTTCTCACATAAGCATCAATAATCAATATCGTGTGCTACTATGCAACCACACGTATTACTGTACTTTTACTACCGGGTAGTTCAACATTTTTAACGGTAACACCTCCGCCGTTATTTTCATAATGTATTTTTGTTATTTTTTCAATCCGATAATAATTCCGTTGTGGGGTCCACCAATGATTGTGTCTTCGTACAAATATTACCCGACAAAAAGAATATTCCCCGACTAAACGAATATTTTATAACCACTTTCTTACTTTGAAAAATTTATAAATATTACCCACAACTATAACATTATATCAAATTTACTCCATAATATTTATAGAAAATTCATCTTTATTTATAAAAGTTGAGGTCTTACAACCTCCCTTCTTATGAAATTTCGCCCTCAAAATTAGGGTACGTACCTGGTATGTCGAAGAGGTAAGGATACCTTAATTTCATTTCAAATTCTAACTCCCAAGTCATTTCCTCAACATCGTGGTTTCTCCACAAAACTTTGACTTGAGGTATAACCTTGGAGCGTAGAATATGTCCCTTCTTATCCAAAATTTGAACAGGAACCTCTTCATACGTCAAATCTTTCGCTATTTCGTCCGGTTCTAACTCAATAATGTGGTTCGGGTCTTTCATATATTTATATAGCATGGATATGTGAAAAACGTTATGAACACGAGATATACTTGGCGGTAAAGTGAGTTTATAGGCCACAGTTCCTACTCGATCGGGGATTAAAAATGGGCTGATGAATTGAGGATTGAGTTTTCCTCTCTTTCTAAATCTCGTAACTCCTTTCAATGGAGCAACACGTAACAACACATGATCTCCTATATCGAATTCCACGTCCTTTCGGTGAAGGTCATCATAACTCTTTTGTCGATCTTGTGAGATTTTTATACGTTGTCGGATCATTTGAATCTTTTCCATAGTCATACGTACCAACTCCGGTCCCAACAACGTTGCTTCACCCACCTCATCCCAGCATACTGGAGAACGATACTTTCTTCCATACAACGCTTCAAATGGAGCCATGCCAATACTTGCTTGATAACTGTTGTTGTAGGAAAACTCCACCAATGGTAAGAACTTGTCCCAACTTCCCTTGAAATCAAGGACACAGAGTCTTAATAGATCTTCCAGAGTTTGAATAGTCCTCTCCGACTGTCCGTCTGTCTGAGGATGATATGCCAAGCTAAATCGTAAGTCTGTGCCCATAGCTTTTTGCAAACTAACCCAAAATCATGAAGTGAATCTTGGGTCTCGATCAAAAACTATGGATACTGGCATACCATGCAGTCTTATAATCTCGTTTATATATATACGAGCAAGATGTTCAAGTGTATAAGTTTCTCGTATCGATAAGAAATGAGCAGAGTTGGTCACTCTATCAACAATGACCCAAATCGCATCTATGCCTTGAGAAACCTTAGGAAGACCGGTAACGAAATCCATGGTAATGTGCTCCCACTTCCACTTTGGAATTTCAAGTGGTTGCAATGGACCTTTTGGTACTTGATTCTCTGCTTTAACTCGTTGACAAGTTAGACACCTTGAGATAAACAACGCTATCTCTCTCTTCATATTGCTCCACCAAAATGTATGACGAATATCATGATACATTTTTGTACTCCCAGGATTGATTACAAACGGTGTGTTGTGCGCCTCCATCATGATTTTATACTTTAAATTAGGGTCATTAGGAACACAAAGTCTGGACTTGACTCGAAGTATTCCTTCTTCATCGATTCTTGCTTCCGGCATAGCACCTTCTTGTATTTTCTTCCTCATACGCATCAGCTCCAGGTCTGTAACTTGAGCAGCTTTAACTTTATCGATTAAAGTCGGTTCTAATCGTATATTTGCCATCATCACATGGGTCCCTAGAGTCTTTAACTCTATCTCCATCCTTTGCAAGTCATACAAAATGGGCCTTTGCATTGACAATATCGCACTCGTACTTGCATATGATCTTCTACTCAATGCGTCAGCTACTACGTTCGTTTTCCAGGATGGTATGATCATAATCTTTCAACAGTTCAAGCCAACGTCGTTGTCGCATGTTGAGTTCCTTTTGAGTAAAGAAATATTTGAGGCTTTTATGATCCGTAAAGATCTCCACCTTCTCCCCATACAAGTAATGCCTCCAAATCTTTAGTGCGAAGACAACAGCTGCCAACTCTAGATCATGAGTAGGATAATTCCTTTCATATTCTTTGAGTTGTCTTGAGGCATAGGCTATGACTTTTCCATGTTGCATGAGAACACATTCCAACCCTTTGCCCGAAGCATCACTGTAGATGACAAATCCCTCCGAGTCAGATGGTATTGTCAGAACAGGTGCCGAAATGAGTCTCCTCTTGAGTTCTTGATAACTCTTCTCACATTCTTCGCTCCAACCAAACTCTTCTCAACAATTATTAATCATTTATAACCTGTCGTCTCAATTATAATATAACATATTATACAGATGATACTGTGACAATAATTGAATCAATAATATAAGAGATATAATGCAGCAATTACTGTAGCAATAATTGAGTATAGCTGAGTGACTTCTCACGTAAGCATCAATAATCAATACCGTGTGCTACTATGCAACCACACGTATTACTGTACTTTTACTACCGGGTAGTTCAATAGTTTTAACTGTAACACCTCTGTCGTTATTTTTATAAAGTATTTTTGTCGTTTTCTCAATCTGACAATAATTTCGTTGTGGGGTCCACCAATGATTGTGTCGTCGTATGAATATTTCCCGACAAAAAGAATATTCCCCGAGCAAACAAATATTTTATAATAAATTGCTTACTTTGCAAAATTTATAAATATTACCCACAACTATAACATTATATCAAATTTACTCCGTAATATTCAAAAATAATATTTATAGAAAATTCATCTTTATTTATAAAAGTTGGGGTCTTACAACCTGTCTTTACCTGAAACATAAAAGATCATGATTATACCAAATCACAGTTCTTGTTCATAATCATACTAATAAATTCATCTTTGCACTACGGGCCAAAGATATTCATCAAAAGTTCATATTTGCACTACAGGCCAAAGATATTCAACAACAGGTCATCTTTGCATTACGGGCCAAAGATATTCATCAACAATTCATCTTTGCACTACATGCCAAAGATATTCATCAATAGTTCATATTTGCACTACAGGCCAAATATATTAATATCTCAAAGAAATATATAATCATTTTAGAATTTATATAAATAATAATTATAACCATGTTGATCAATTCATCTTTACACTTAAGCTAAAGATATTCAATTATAAATTCAATGGTCATGATCATACCAGTCAACAATTCAACTTTGCATTACTGGCCAAAGAGAACCCATAGTCACGATCATATCGATAATCTAC
Source organism: Panax japonicus (assembly GCA_020205505.1). Lineage (NCBI taxonomy): Eukaryota > Viridiplantae > Streptophyta > Magnoliopsida > Apiales > Araliaceae > Panax > Panax japonicus. Next base: position 16,235,479 of record CM035101.1, on the reverse strand, counting down.
CCATCTTTACACTCAAGTCAAAGAGAAATTTCATCAACAGGATTATAAAAATGTTATATATGATAATAAAAACAATATGATCAACGACTGTATTTAATTTTAAGAGTAAGATTCAAAAATCAACGATAATTTGGTCAGAAAAAGAAATCAATTTTGTCGTGAATAGTACCCCATGAATAGTAACTCGTGAATAGTAATTCATGAATAGTAACCCTGACATGAAAAAGGTAAATTCCATAATAAAATCCATTCCAATATTTTGGTATAATGATATTGAAAGAATAACATTTTTTAAACTTATAAATAATTTATTTTAATTATTTACACTTTACTAAATAATGCATTTAATCATTCTAAAATTCCAAACTCATAAGATTTTATCACCAATACCCAAAACTCTCATCAAAAATCTGCATATACCTTATATAGGATTCTCAAGTCATAAAATCATATTTTCCAATTTTCTTACTTCACATAACATATTTAATTCATTTACTCATAACTAGTCCATTTTCATGAAAAATACCAAATCAGTACAAACAAATTTTCTTTTCTGAGATTTAGCAGAATATAGTTCCATATTGAACATATATTTTTCTCAGAATTTTTAAAATTCATTTACTATTTTTCACATGGCCAAAACGGTCGAATATTTAGATATTTATCATAAATTATACTTTTGTCCAAATATTTTGAAATTTACATAATATACTGATGTTATATACATGTTGTAACACCCCAGTCCCACATTGAAAGATAGGAGAAAAATTTGTCTACTTATAAGGAAATAAGTTACTACCAATAGTACCTTCAAGTCATGACCTTTTGGGTGAGCCTGTGGTGGGCTAAGTTGACCCAAGAAGATACTATTGGGTCAGTAGTTTGAGGTCTTATTGTGATGGATTTGATTCGATTCGAACTTGGGATTTGACCCGAGATTTATTCTGGACTCGGGATTTGACCCGGGTTGTTTCATATGGTATCAGAGCCAGGTTCTCGAAAGGTCGGGTCGGGTCATCCGATCGGGTTGTCGGAGGTGGGGACACGAAGGCTGGTGGTATTATCCCACAATGGAGAGATGGAGGTCCAGAGGTGGGGACACGAAGCCAGCCGGTATTATCCCACAATGGCTAGAAAGGCAAAAGATCTTTGGGCCGTGTGTGTGATCGGTTCTGACGGGGACGTCAGAAATTTAAGTGGGAGAGTTTGTAACACCCCAGTCCCACATTGAAAGATAGGAGAAAAATTTGTCTACTTATAAGAAAATAAGTTACTACCAATAGTACATTCAAGTCATGGCCTTTTGGGTGAGCCTATGGTGGGCTAAGTTGACCTAAGAAGATACTATTGGGCCAGTAGTTTGAGGCCTTATTGTGATGGATTTGATTCGATTCGGACTTGGGATTTGACCCGAGATTTATTCTGGACTCGAGATTTGACCCGGGTTGTTTCACATGTACTCCCAATAAAAATTTCACCAATTTTAGAGTTAACCACAAGGAGTTATAAGGGTTTACTTTTAAAATAGTCTTTTCTCCTAAAATTCATAATTCTTATTCTATACATCCAAAAATCACCATTTTCGGACACAATCAAGAAAACTCATCAAATTATCATTTCAAATTTTTCCAGAATTTTTGAGGGTCGGAAAAATTACGAAACTGAAAAATATAAAAAAACCTTAAAATCCCTTACCTCAAAAGAGCTGTATTTCTGATTGGAATATCGGATGAAAAGCCGAAGGAAACTTGCACTGAATAGCAACTCTCAAAGTATCTAAATACTTACTAAAATACGCTCGACAATATAGAGAGAAAGAAAACTTATTTCTGGTGTGATTTTCAATTCTAACAAAAGCACCTATTTATAGAAAAAATGCTAGAACGCCAAAAGAGACTAAATTAATAAAATATTATTAATTTATTCAAAACTTCCCGCATGCCACTTTTGATCAAAATCTCAACCACCACAGTGGGGCCCACCAAAAATCAACACATATGTTCAACACCAACCAAAAGTGGATCCCACCCAATTTTAATAAAAATTATTTTATTTTTCAAAACTTTAATATTTCATAGAAAATAGCCCGTTTATCAGAAAAATACAAACTTTATGTCCATTCCACACGAAATCGAATTCTCTACAACTTTCTAGCTTTAAGTTTTTCCAAATTCCAGACAGAAAATATTCGAAATCCACAAAAGGACGATTTTCAACACCTTTTAAAATTCATAACAAATCATACGTTAATTTTTAACGGTTCAAAATTTTTGGATATATACTCAACTTATATATGTATAACATATCCAAAACTCACAACGATCCAACGGTCGGATTAAAAATTATAACTCACGTAATATATCTCAAGAACAGTGATTTAATTTTTAATACCTCCATTCCGACAAAAACACCTCAACAATAATTTCTTTATTAATAACCACATAAATAAATCCATCATTTAAATCCGCATCAAATAAATATTTCCTTATCATATAAATCAATAATTAATTGTTCACAAATAATATTACAGAATAACATTTATGACAACCAGGCAGTTCCCAAGAAAGAGAGGGCTTTCCTATAAGGATTTCTCCTTACTGGCGCGCAATTAGGTGACCAAACCTCTCTTTGACAGAACTTTCTAGACATTACCAATAATGTTATCTCATAATATTATTCAAATAATATGAATTATTGATCCAATAATGGAAAATATTGTGCAGTGACAATTATTGAACAACAATAATATAAAATATCAACGTAGCCATTATTGAATCAATAAAATAAAATATTGAACAATAATTACTGTAACAATTATTGAGTAGTGTCTTCTTACGTAAGAATCAATAATTCAAAAATACTGTGTAATACCATGTGCTACTGTGCAACAACGCGTATTACTTTACTTTACCCACCGGGTATTCCAACAGTGTTAACGGTAATGATTACGTCGTTATTTATAAAAACTCAAATTTGTTGTTTTCTTCATCCGACAGTTATTCTGTTATGGGGACCATAAATGGTTGCGCCGTCGTACGAATATTCCCCGACAACAAGAATATTTCACGACCAAACGAATATTCCCCGACAATAATAAGTATTTTATAGCCACTTGCTTATTTTGAAAAAATTTCACATATCACCCTTAACTTTAACTTTTTATCAATTTAACCATTTACTAAATAGGAAAATTGAATACTTTTATTTTATAAAATTCGGGGTCTTACAGGCGATCCAGTCTATCATCATCACGGAACTATGAAACATATCCCCCGTAAACTGAGTGGCACGAGTTTGAGCTCCAATGGTGTGATGAGTTCCCTAGTGATAGAAGGTATCCTGAGTATAAAGGACCTCTGATAAAGTAAAGCCATCTAAGGCTACCAGGAGAATCTTGATGACAGTCTGAGATAAACACCAGTGGCGTCTATCAGGAGGAAAATATGGAATGCGAATCTCTCTTGTAGTGTTCCTAATAGCACGCTCTCCCAAGTAGAACTCCCAGCCTCCCTTCATCAATAAAGGGATCCGACAAGTGGATAATACTTACTCTAACCTGGTCGGAAAGCCATCCTCGAAGCCAACTGTCTGATGATCGGGGGTATAAGGAACCCATGTGATGACATCGTCGGTCAACAACTCCAACTGCAAGTGAGAATGGGTGAATCCCTCTGCTATATGGACCTCAACTAAAGTAGAATAATGACAGCGTCGTCTTTGCGGATAGGTCTTCAGACCTAAAGTAGTAGTTGGGCGTAGGAAAGGGAGCCTCTCATATGCCCAAAATTATAAATACAAAGATCACATATCCTTAGTCAAGAAGATTGACAACCTGAGCGAGGGAAGTTGAAAGATAAAGAGAAACTACTCACCAGCAGAAATGGGTAAAAGCAAAAGAGACCATTGAGGAGTTGTCCTCTAGGAAACAACCCTTGATGATGACCAAAAATAGTCGCCGAAGAATGCGATCTATATCCCTCTTATCAGCAGGTAGAGACTCGGACAAAGCACCACTCACATCATCAATGCTCAAAGGGGCAGAACGAATAACCCAACCCTTGATGGCCGAAGCAGGAACTCCCAAGAAGGATCAGACTGCAGGCAGGAAAATATTATCCATCAAAGGCACATGATCTCTTGTAAATGCCATCCCTATAATGAACCATCAATCCATCGGTGTCATCATTACCTCATAGTCCAATAAATGGAGAGATTGAGTATGGTGAAACCATCACACAGATAAAGCCCTCACATAACCCAGAGGCAGTGACATGGAGGAATGGAAAAGAAAGCCTCAAAACCCCAAGAGTGGACAATAACCTGGTACTCCGGATGAAGGGTCTAATATAAAGAATGGATGCTAAACCAGTTCCCCCTAGGCTAAGTGAAGCCGGGAACCTGTATCAAGTTCAAAATCAAAGATTAAATCCTTGCCCTAAAAGTGGGAAAAGAAGAAATGTAAAAATGAAAACAGCTATTACCTCGTTCGCATGAAGATAGATCAATGGATGACGTCTCAAATCATCCAGAAGATCTGGAATCGTCACACTAATAGTTAGAAGCTCTCGACAAAGAATAGAAGCGGAAGAAGATTGGTCCTCAATAAGAACATCATCCTCTTCATTTATAGCCTTCGTCTTTTCCACCTGAATGGGACGAATCACTGACTTGGTCAACTGGCGAGGCTGTCGGGTCGGACGAGGCACAGGGACATCAGAAGCTCTCCTCCTTATGCTTGAGGAAACCCGACTAGAACTACTCGGTCGGTCTGAGTCCATAAGTTGAACAAAATCTCCTAATCATGTTAGAAAGGGTGAGGTATGCTTCAAAATTAAAGTAATTAAATTCAAAACATGGCATCATGCATATCCTATGTGAAAGCATGCATTAGTTTAACATACTTCCACAGTAGAGTTATCACGTAAGCAATAAAATAAAACTGAGTGACTAATCACGTAGGCATCAATAATCAATATCGTGTGCTACTATGCAACCACGCGTATTACTGTACTTTTAACACCGGCTGTTTCAATAGTTTACGGTAAAACTTCCGCTGTAATAACCCGGAATTTCGAATAATCCAAAAATTTTGAATAATTTTTTTTCATTATTATTAACATTAACTGTTAATAAGGTAATGTGTATCTGTGATACGAATTTTGAAAATTAGTCAATTTTTGTATTGACTGAGAAAATAGAGTAGAGTTGTGCTTAACAGGATTAGGAACCCTAACCCTAATTTTCGGATAGGGATTCGATAGAAAATATAATTAAAATAATTGTATTAATAATTTCGTGTTTTTTCTATATGAGCTTAATGATCAATAATTGATCGGATAAGGTTTAATATTGATAAACCCTAATATGAGATTAGAAACCCTAATCTCCGGATTAGAAACCCTAACGTACCGTATAAACCCTAATTGTACGCTGGAAAACCCTAATTTAAAATATGGGATTTTCTAAACCCTAATTAGGCAACCCTAATTTTTATTAGCATGCCTAAAGTGTTCATTAAACTTAAATATGATTAGAAATCTCTAATTATATTTTTGTATGGTAAATTTCTATTTTAGAAACCCTAATTTTATTTAAGAAAATTTATTTTTTCTAATTAAACCCTAAATTCGAAATTTGTGGGAATTAGAATTTTTATACCTAAAGGGTTCAAATCTTATACCCTAATCCAAGACCCAAACCCTAAGGGATTGTACAAATTTCATGTTTGCCATTAGAATTAATTTACAAATGACCAAAATACCCTTTTTGGTTTCTTTAATTAGCTAACTTGCAAAAATGGCCAATGCCTTTAGTGGTTCACAAACTATTTACTTTGTGGCACAAGAATCTCAGCAAATCAGCCTAACTCAGCCGAAATTTAAGCAGCATGCATGAATCAAAGCAATATATAAGAGATTCAAGAGAGAGAAAGTCTAGAAAATTAGCCATTTTGCAATTGTTGCTCTCACCAACTATCTCTCTCACCAAACCTCCAAAAATATCAAGCAAATCAGTCCCAAAATCCAGCCCCACATTTTTCATAACAACATCAGAAGGCAGGAATCAAAAATCAAAGCATAAAAGGTATAAAATCTCAAAATCTAGAAATCCTTCGATTCTTTGTTAAATGTTGCAATTGATTGTTCAAAGATGTGTAATAAGGTGTCAATTGATGATCTGGGTTGATAAGTCCATGACCCATAACATCAAAGTTCACAAATTTAAAGTTTTTCAAAATCTGGAAATTGGAAAATTTTCGTTTTTGCAGCCAAATGTCATACCCAATAGATCCGTGTGTGTTAAGTTTTTTTGATGTTTAAAACTTGTAACATGTAGCCTGCTATGTGTTCTTTAAGATGCAAAAAGAATCAGACCCAGATCTATTACAGATCACAAGATATAAACGGTCAAAACCCGTTGACCGAACTGTCCAAATCGCGAACCCAGAAAATTTTAAGAACAGTGTCCGTGTCCTACTTTGACCGGCCATATCTTGTTCATGCTGTGATGTTTTTGTGTTATTCTGCTTTATAGTTGTAGTACTACATGTTGTCTACACACTGGAGTTGATAGATCACATAAACAATATATAGACTGAAAGTTATAAGGACCCAAAGGGGGTACCTTCGATTCTGGTAACCCAGAATTCAAGAACAGGCGTCTGGCAGGTACTTTGAGAGCTTAGATCTCTCTTAATTGATGTTGTTTGAACATGAACTTGGTTTCTTGTTGTAGTATTACATAAGTACTACAATCTGAAAGTTTTAACCAACCCAGAAAGCACAAGAACAATGAATTAAACCCGGTCAAACCACCCACCCTCGTAACTGCCGAAAAATCTGGGTTTGGCTCAAGAACACCTATAGCGACAGAAAGTGTCGCTATAGCCCTTTAGCGACGGATTTATTTATTTATTTTCTGATTTTTCCGGAAATTGATTAAAAAATAGAAATAAATTCTAAAAATTACCAAAAATGGTTTTAAAAATTATTTTAAATTATAAAAAATAATTTTTGACCAATTGGGATATTTTTCTTTAATATTTATAATTATTTAAATATTAGAGTTATTTAATTTATTTAATAAGTGTATTAAATAAATTAGAGAAAAATGATTTAATATTATGAAAAATCATTTTAAATAAGAAACATGTATTTAAAAATATTTTGAGTTATAAAATGTAACTTTTAATATTTTTGGAGAATTTTCATTAATAATTTAATATTAATTATATTATATTTATTTGATTATTAAATTAAATAAATAAGATGAAAATGATTTAAAAATCATTTTAATTTAGAATAAAGTGTTAAAAAGTATTTTAAATTAGAAAATATAATTTTCAATATTTTTGGAGAATTTTCATTAATAAATTAATATTAATGATATTTGATTTATTTGATTATTATATTAAATAAATGAAATAAAAATGATTTTATTGATTTAAAAATCATTTAAAAATGAGAAAAATGATTTAAAAATATTTTAAGTTATAAATTATGACTTTTAATATTTAGATAATAATTTCATTAATATTTATGTATTAATGGTGATGATTTAAAAATGATTTTAATTATTTTAAAAATCATTTAAGTAGAATATTGATGATTTAAAAATATTTTAAGTTATTGATGATAACTTTAATATTTTGGAATGTATGTTAATAGTATTTTGATATTATTATATATTAATAATGATATGATTATTTGATAATTAAATCATTTAAAAATGGTTTAAGTACTTGAAAAATTATTATAAATTATAATAATTGTTTGATTAGTAGTAAAAGCTTCTGAAAAATATTATTATTGATAATTGACTTATCTAAATTAATATTGAAGCTTAGAAACCGAATTTACTTGACAATAAATGTGTTAATTATCGGATAGAGTGACCAGAACACCGAGAATGGACCGAAGTCCAACCAGAATGATAAAGTTAGACTTGTTAAGTTTTTATATAGGTTATAAACACTAATGTGGCTGTGTGGTAATGTGCCTTGGAGAAGTTTGACTGTAAATTACAGTGTTATGTGTTATAAATGATTGTGCTAATTGTTAGACCGATATTATTGGTTATAGGTCTTTCAAACGCAAATAAGTATATTGTGTAGCTGTAATCAGCAGAAGAGGCAAGTTTCCTAATTCAACCTTGAGTTATTTCATTCAATTATTATTGGTGGTTAATTATTGTTGATTAAGCCACGTCTAGGGATTTATTATTGAAATTAAATTTTTGAATTAGAAAATATATATTCGTAGAATTACTGTTGTTGGATATTCATATCTTTAGAAGTTAGAATTGACAGTACAGATAATTTCCCTTTATTGTCAAATTATGTTGAGAAATGTCTTAGCCAATTATTCTGGTTAGACAAACATTTGTAAAAACTTGTTGGGTTTGAGAAGAGAAATAAATAGAATTTGAAATCACAGTATTTCGTTGTAAAATCAAAATATTGATTCTAAGACTGAGAAGAACAACCTTTTATATAAAGGGAATATTTTATTGGTCGTGAATTCGACCTTTGCGCGCGTTTTGAGTATTATGCATAATATAGGGTACAAAGAGTTGGCCGGCTCAGATTATTTGCAGAGGGGTATGATTTAATCTTTATGGTTATCTGATATACCTGAGTATTTATCAAAGTAAATCTTTGATATCTACCCGAGAAAATAAGTTCAAGATCTTGTGTAATCGCTCAGTATAAATCTGGAAAAACATTCCATTTGGATATTTTGTAGAATTGATTCTTGATTATTCATTAGAATATCGTAGAAACTTTGAAAGCATTGTACTCTTTCATTATTGAATTATTGTGTTGAGTAGAAGACGAGAAGACTTGTTATTGAATAACAATTTGTTCAACTATTTCAAAGTTCCCCGAACTTTGGTTTCATTCTATCAAAATAGATAGTCTGGCGATTTGAATATTTATACATTTATTGTATGTCTTAACTTGTGGGGAAAATTAGTTGCTCACCCTTGCTAAATAAAACTTTTCAGCTAGGGAAGAAGTGGTAGGAGGTGCTGCAAAGGATAAAGGCAAAGGCGTTGTAATAAACTAGTTATGATTAGCATATTTATTATGTTGTATTTATAAAACTTTTTGTATATCCAAAGGGTATGTTTGTAAAGTTAAGATTAGTGAACCTGGGGTGATGTATTATTATTAATCTCTGATAAAATCTTATAAAAGTTACTATCTATATATATTATGGGTAGTTAAATGTTAATTATAGTGTGGATCGTGAACACCAAACTCGGGAGTCAGGTAACCCGGATTTGGGGGTGTCACAGGTTGGTATCAGAGCTGTAGTGATCAAGGTATCACCAGCTGATAGTAGAGCTATAGGATTATAAACCTTAAGTGGGGTGGGGAAAACCCTAGGATTATACCCTAAAGCGATATAGAGAAAACTCATTTAGAGTACTAAGTGAGGGATTGTAGAAGCGTATCGATAGTGAGAAATGTGGACACATAGTTTGAGAAGTTTGTACTATTAAGAGTACTAATTAAGTTGTTCAAACTGATTGTAGGATGTCTGAAGATGGTGAAAAGAGTGCGGAGATGCTAGCGGCTATTGCACCAGTGCTAGTAGCCGAGGTGCTAGTGCAAAGCGAATCGGTTGAGAAGTTGGGAGAAGATGAACCAATGGTTAATCTTGGGAGTGATCATGACGATTATCCCGAGATGTATCTAAGTGGAGATGAGGAGGCAGAGTCTGATCCAGTTAAGGTGGAACTGAAGAATAAGATCAAGGTTGGTGAACAAGAGCAGCTATCGGTGGAAGTCCAGGAACTCCGAAGCAAGGTATTTCTCTTGGAGGAGTTGTGGAAGACGGAGCGGGCATTACGTGAAATGACTGAAGAACGGAACGAGCTGAAGGCGCAGGTGGAGAAGATGAAGGCTGAAGGTGGAGGATCGTCTGAGGGAACCAGTAAGAAGGATAAGAAAAAGAGGAAGAGGGACAACGACAGCCCTAATTCTGAAAAGACAAGTCCGAAGAAGAAGCAAGCTTGTATCAAGTGTGGAAAGACTCACGCTGGAGAATGCATGATGTAGAAGAATGTATGCTTCAACTGCAAGTAGGAAGGACATATTTCTCTGCATTGTCCTAAGCCAAATTTGAGGAAATGTTTTTCATGTGGGCAAACTGGTCACGGATTCAACAAGTGTCCCAGCAAGAAGAAGATTGGTGAAGGCAGTGGACGTTAGATAACTTAGATATAAGTTTTAATGTCTTTTGGTAGAAGCTTTTGATATTAAGTGATGTAATATCGAGAACGATGCTTAAGCATATGTAAATATATGTTTTTATGAATGAAATCTTTATTTTCTATATGAATATAAGATCAAGATTAATATTTGGTGTTCTTAAAACTCATACTTATGGTAAGTTAATGACTCATAATTATATGAAATGTTTTGGACCCCTCAGTGAATGGACGCCAAAAGTCTGACTAGGATAAGTTCATAAACTCATATAATTGTGGCAAGTTCCTGAACCCCTAGGTGTGGTAAGTTTGATGAACTGGGAATAGTGGTGTGTGAATGGAGAATGTCGACTTTTTGTATAAAGTTGGAGAATTGCAACTTTTTGTGTAAAGTTGTGTTGTTAACCCTAAAATTTTTAAAAAGGGGTAGTAAAATGTGTTAAAGTACTATAAGTACTATGTGCTATTTGAATAAATATGCGATTACTTGAGAATTTTGTGTTGAATTCTTATTGTGTTAAGAATTTTTATAGAGAAAGAGTATTAATATAAGATTTTTATTTAAATCAGATAATGCCGCCCAGACGACAGAATCGAAACCAAAGAGAAGAGCAATCAGTAAATAACGAAGGAGGTCAAGCGGACCCGATGCAGAATTTTGTGGATATGCTGACCCAAGCTATGGAAAATAGGGTTCCTTCCAGGGGAAGACCAAGGAATAAACCAGCCGATAGATTGGCTAATTTTAAGGATTTTAAAGCGGTAGGACCGCCTGAATTTAAGGGGACTACAGATCCGATCGAAGCCCAAACTTGGATAAAAGAGATGTAGAAAGCGTTTGTGATTGCGCGTGTGGCAGAAGAGCAAAAGACGGCTTTTGCAACTTATTTGATGAAGGGAGAAGCCAATTATTGGTGGGAGACGAACCAAGCAAGAGCTGGTACAGAGGTGATGTTGTGGACAAGATTTAAGGAGTTGTTCTTTGAGAACTACTTCTCACCGAGCATGCAAGCTCGGATGGAAGTTAAGTTCTTGGAACTTAAGCAGGAAAACATGTCTGTTTCTGAATACGCGGCTAGATTCAACGAATTAGCAAGATTTTCACCTCATCAGGTGGATACAGAAGCAAGAAAAGCAAGAAGGTTTGAGAACGGATTGAAGCCATGGATTTACAAAAAAGTAGCTGTTCTGCAGATCAACACTTTTGCGGCTCTATTGGAGAAAGCATTAATTGCTGAAGGAGGAAGCGAGGCTGCATCTCGTTTTCATCAGGAGAAGAAGAAGAATACCAATGAAGGTGGAAGTAGTGGTGGTAGTAACCCGAATAAAAGGAAGTGGAGTGAGAATACCCAGATGGGTAATAAAACAGAAGATAATAGGAAGGGAAGTGAGCCATGTTCGAATTGTGGGAAGAACCATGCTGGAGTTTTCCTGAAGAAGAAGGGAGTTTGCTATAACTACTGGCAAGAGGGGCATATGTCACCCAATTGTCCCAGTCCAAAGAAAATTCAAGGTTGCTTTGGATGCGTATCGACTGACCATATTGTACGGAATTGTCCGAAGAAAAATGCGGAGAAGGAAAGCGCCAACAAGGGAACTGGTGGTGGAACCTTGGCGATTCGAGGACCTGCACCGCCAGGAAGACCAACTGCCCGTACATTTAATATGACGGCGTATTATGCAGTGGCAACTCAGGAGGTGGCAGTAGGTAACGATTTCATTTAGAAAATTTAATTACGCGAGAAATACGAGTTAGATATTTCTGTGAACTATTTTCTTTTATAGATTCAAGTCACGGGTTAGAATTTGAAACACAAATTTACATTGTGTTGTTAAAAATGAATTGATGATACAACTTTAAAAGATTGTAGAGAATAAGAAAGCGGAGATTCCGAGGACGGAATCCTTTTAAGGAGTGGTGAATGTGATAACCCGGAATTTTGAATAATCCAAAAATTTCGAATAATTTTTTTTATTATTATTAACATTAACTGTTAATAAGGTACTATGTATCTGTGATACGAATTTTGAAAATTAGTCAATTTGTGTATTGACTGAGAAAATAGAGTAGAGTTGTGCTTAACAGGATTAGGAACGCTAACCCTAATTTTCGGATAGGGATTCGATAAAAAATACAATTAAAATAATTGTATTAATAATTTCGTGTTTGTTCTATATGAGCTTAATGATCAATAATTGATCGGATAAGTTTTAATATTGATAAACCCTAATATGAGATTAGAAACCCTAATCTCCGGATTAGAAACCCTAACGTACCGTAGAAAACCCTAATTGTACGCCGAAAAACCCTAATTTAAAATATGGGATTTTATAAACCCTAATTAGGCAACCCTAATTTTTATTAGCATGTCTAAAGTGTTCATTAAACTTAAATATGATTAGAAATCTCTAATTATATTTTTGTATGGTAAATTTCTATTTTAGAAACCCTAATTTTATTTTAGAAAATTTATTTTTTCTAATTAAACCCTAAATTTGAAATTTGTGGGAATTAGAATTTTTATACCTAAAGGGTTCAAATCTTAAACCCTAATCCAAGCCCCAAACCCTAAGGGATTGTACAAATTCCATGTTTGCCATTAGAATTAATTTACAAATGACCGTGTGTGTTAAGTGTTTTTGATGTTTAAAACTTGTAACATGTAGCCTGCTATGTGTTCTTTAAGATGCAAAAAGAATCAGACCCAGATCTATTACAGATCACAAGATATAAACGGTTAAAACCCGTTGACCGAACTGTCCAAATCGCAAACCCAGAAAATTTTAAGAACAGTGTCAGTGTCCTACTTTGACCGGCCATATCTTGTTCATGCTGTGATGTTTTTGTGTTATTGTTTTTTATAGTTGTAGTACTACATGTTGTCTACACACTGGAGTTGATAGATCACATAAACAATATATAGACTGAAAGTTATAAGGACCCAAAGGGGGTACCTTCGATTCTGGTAAACCCAGAATACAAGAACAGGCGTCTGGCAGGTACTTTGAGAGCTTAGATCTCTCTTAATTGATGTTGTTTGAACATGAACTTGGTTTCTTGTTGTAGTATTACATAAGTACTACAATCTGAAAGTTTTAACCAACCCAGAAAGCACAAGAACAATGAATTAAACCCGGTCAAACCACCCACCCTCGCAACTGCCGGAAAATCTGGGTTTGGCTCAAGAACACCTATAGCGACAGAAAGTGTCGCTATAGCCCTTTAGCGACGGATTTATTTATTTATTTTCTGATTTTTCCGGAAATTGATTAAAAAATAGAAATAAATTCTAAAAATTACAAAAAATGGTTTTAAAAATTATTTTAAATTATAAAAAATAATTTTTGACCAATTGGGATATTTTTCTTTAATATTTATAATTATTTAAATATTAGAGTTATTTAATTTATTTAATTAGTGTATTAAATAAATTAGAGAAAAATGATTTAATATTATGAAAAATCATTTTAAATAAGAAACATGTATTTAAAAATATTTTGAGTTATAAAATGTAACTTTTAATTTTTTTGGAGAATTTTCATTAATAATTTAATATTAATGATATTATATTTATTTGATTATTAAATTAAATAAATAAGATGAAAATGATTTAAAAATCATTTTAATTTAGAATAAAGTGTTAAAAAGTATTTTAAATTATAAAATATAATTTTCAATATTTTTGGAGAATTTTCATTAATAAATTAATATTAATGATATTTGATTTATCTGATTATTATATTAAATAAATGAATTAAAAATGATTTTATTGATTTAAAAATCATTTAAAAATGAGAAAAATGATTTAAAAATATTTTAAGTTATAAATTATGAATTTTAATATTTAGATAATAATTTCATTAATATTTATGTATTAATGGTGATGATTTAAAAATAATTTTAATTATTTTAAAAATCATTTAAGTAGAATATTGATGATTTAAAAATATTTTAAGTTATTGATGATAAATTTAATATTTTGGAATGTATGTTAATAGTATTTTGATATTATTATATATTAATAATGATATGATTATTTGATAATTAAATCATTTAAAATGGTTTAAGTACTTGAAAAATTATTATAAATTATAATAATTGTTTGATTAGTAGTAAAAGCTTCTAAAAAATATTATTATTGATAATTGACTTATCTAAATTAATATTGAAGCTTAGAAACCGAATTTACTTGACAATAAATGTGTTAATTGTCGGATAGAGTGACCAGAACACCGAGAATGGACCGAAGTCCAACCAGAATGATAAAGTTAGACTTTTTAAGTGTTTATATATGTTATAAACACTAATGTGGCTATGTGGTAATGTGCCTAGGAGAAGTTTGACTGTAAATTACAGTGTTATAAATGATTGTGCTAATTGTTAGACCGATATTATTGGTTATAGGTCTTTCAAACGCAGATAAGTATATTGTGTAGCTGTAATCAGCAGAAGAGGCAAGTTCTCTAACTCAACCTTGAGTTATTTTATTCAATTATTACTGGTGGTTAATTATTGTTGATTAAGCCACGTCCAGGGATTTATTGTTGAAATTAAATTTTCGAATTAGAAAATATATATTCGTAGAATTACTGTTGTTGGATATTCATATCTTTAGAAGTTAGAATTGACAGTACAGATAATTTCCCTTTATTGTCAAATTATGTTGAGAAATGTCTTAGCCAATTATTCTGGTTAGACAAACATTTGTAAAAACTTGTTGGGTTTGAGAAGAGAAGTAAATAGAATTTGAAATCACAGTATTTCGTTGTAAAATCAAAATATTGATTCTAAGACTGAGAAGAACAACCTTTTATATAAAGGGAATATTTTGTTGGTCGTGAATTCGACCTTTGCGCGCGTTTTGAGTATTATGCATAATATAGGGTACAAAGAGTTGGCCGGCTCTGAGTACTTGCAGAGGGGTATGATTTAATCTTTATGGTTATCTGATACACCTGAGTATTTATCAAAGTAAATCTTTGATATCTACCCGAGAAAATAAGTTCAAGATCTTGTGTGATCGCTGAGTATAAATCTGGAAAAACATTCCACTTGGATATTTCGTAAAATTGATTCTTGATTATTCATTAGAATATCGTAGAAACTTTGAAAGCGTTGTACTCTTTCATTATTGAATTATTGTGTTGAGTAGAAGACGAGAAGACTTTTTATTGAATAACAATTTGTTCAACTATTTCAAAGTTCCCCGAACTTTGGTTTCATTCTATCAAAATAGATAGTCTGGTGATTTGAATATTTATACATTTATTGTATGTCTTAACTTGCGGAGCAAATTAGTTGCTCACCCTTGCTAAATAAAACATTTCAGCTAGGGACGAAGTGGTAGGAGGTGCTGCAAAGGATAAAGGCAAAGGCATTGTAATAAACTAGATATGATTAGCATATTTATTATGTTGTATTTGTAAACCCTTTTTGTATATCCAAAGGGTATGTTTGTAAAGTTAAGGTTAGTGAACCTGGGGTGATGTATTATTATTAAACTCTGATAAAATCTTATGAAAGTTACTATCTATATATATTATGGGTAGTTAAATGATAATTATAGTGTGGATCGTGAACACCAAACTCGGGAGTCAGGTAACCCGGAATTGGGGGTGTCACATCCGCCGTTATTTTCCTAAAGTATTTTTGTCATTTTCTCAATCCGACAATAATTCCGTTGTGGGGTCCACCAATGATTGTGTCATTGTACGAATATTCCCTGTTAAAACGAATATTTCCCGACCAATCGAATATTATATAACAACTTGCCTACTGTTGATCGATTTCGCAATCAATGAATACGTGCAAGTATACACGGTCAACAAGTAATAAAGTGATAAGAAAAGTATCGTTCCCACGAGGAATTATTTAATAAAAATCACCAAGTACTAATTCTTAACCAAACTAATTTTATTTAAACAATCTCAAATTGTGTTTTTTCTAATTAAGAAAACTAAATTAACCAATTAAAACTATGTTACTTTATAAATGAATTCAAATAAATAAAGGCTAAGACTCCAATATCCCCAATTATGAACTATAAACCAATTATCCAATTATCCCAATTATTATGTCTACTGAATTGTTAACAGAAATTCTCAAATGCCAAAAGTCCTTTTCCAAGTGATCAATTGCCTTCTATTTAATCCAGATTAATCTTGCTATATTCCTATGCAAAATAAGTGAATTAAACTCCTTCAATTCCAATTCCTTATGTGTTACATGCGGTGAACAGATATTTCCATTCAATTCACAAACCTAATTATTCACTTTGCAAATAACTAAGTCACATGATATCATGCCCAGTTCTAACCCTAGAATTCCTCTTCCAATTCCTTCTAGAGTAACAAAGTAATTATTGATCAGATAATTAAGCAATATGCACAAGACAAGATAAACAACTCACTTTAACATAAATAACTGGAATATAATGAATAACTAATTCATAGCCATAAAAAGTTCAATTGAAATCTTAATAAAAAGAATTAGTTCATAATTAATGAATGGAAACCAAGAATCCACAACTTAATAGACATTAAAAGATAAAAGTAAGATGAGAGAAGAGAATAGAATCTGTTGTCAGCAAATTTGATGCTCCCCTCTTGCTCTTGCTCTTGATCTTCAATGGTCTCCAAGTTGCTTCAATCTCCAAAACTAATAAGAACTAGGGTTATGTTCTAATCTAATGGAGTGTTTAATCTAGGCTAAGCTATGTAATCTCTAATCTAAGCTATGTAATCCCCTTTTATTTTATGCCTTACATCATGTATTTATAGGTTACAAGTCAAATTTTTAGTTTAGGAACAAACCTAATCCTATTTGTAGTCGAAAAGGTGTCAAAATTCGCCCAAAACGCGTCCAGGCCCAACCAAACTCTTCCCCCAGCGCCCCAGCACTGTTCACGACGCTGAGAGTCTGCCCCCCAGCGCCCCGGCGCTGGAAATAACACTAAAACGAGCGCCCCGGCGCTGGTCCAAAAGTTGACTTTTTCTGCTCCGACGTCCTTTGGGAAAACGGCCATAACTTCTTCGTCCGAACTCCGATTTAGATGATTCAAGATGTTCTGGAAAGAGGAAACGTAGATCTACAACTTTCATTCTTGAAGATTTTCGAAATAATGTCCGGAGCTATAGTCAAATTGGCTCTGAAGTGACTGCTGTGTAAATAACAAGCCGAAAACGCGCATCTAGCCACCCCGAACGTCGATCCATGCAACTTTTGTTCCAAATCCTACAAAACAATATAAAACATGATTGAATAGACACAAACACATAAAAACATCCTAAAAGACTTAAGAACAACAATAAATTAAGCCCGAATGTATCCAATTCATGTGTATAAAACTCACTCATCACCTACTTTGAAAAATTTGTAAATATTACCCACAACTATAACATTATATCAAATCCACACCATAATATTCAAAAAAAAAATTCGAGAAAATTAAATATTTATTCATAAAATCTGGGGTCTCACAATCTCCCTCCTTATGGAATTTTGCCCTCGAAATTTATGTACGTACTTGGTATGCTGAACAGGTGAAGATACCTCGACTTCATTTCAAATTCCAACTCTTGTGTTCTTACCTCGACTTCATTTCAAAGTCTAACTTCTCTAGAGTTAACTTCAAACATTGAACACAACTAGGTGAAATAAAAGAGTAAGTAGAACCGGTATTTAACACGGTATAGACTTCGTAAGAGTTTATGACTAACATACCCGTGATAATTTTATTCAGGTTCCTCGTCACGAAAAAAAAACTCTCTCTTAAACTACCGGCTTTGGCTTGTCTGGGACATCCTTTGGCATCACTATCCCAGCTGGAATTGACTTCACCATACGACAAAATTGAGCTAGGTGACCTTTTCTTCCGCAATTAAAACACATTTTGGATTGATGCGTACAGTTTGGACGGATGTGTCCTCCTGTCCGCATTTGAAACATACGACCGGTGGTCCTTCTTCTTCCTTTGAAACGGGTGCTGGTGCCGATGTCTTTACGTCATTGTTGAACCTTCTCTTCTTGAAATTTCCATTCTTATTATTTTGGCCATGATTACCACCAAAGTGGTTACCATTTCTGACATGTTGATTCCCTCCATGCTTACTGTCACCGCTTTGATGACTGTTATCACCGGTATTATCATTTTGTCGGCTGCTCTCTTTTGGTTTGGTTGACTCATTATCGCGCTCCAATAACTGAGCCCTATTAACAACATCTGAATACAAACACAGTTTATGAGAGATAAGATATTGGCGTATCTCTGGCTTCAAACATCTTAAAAACATCTATGTCATTCTCTCTTCATTATCAACCAAGTGGGACGCAAATCGGGACAACTCGGTAAACTTGGCTTCGTACTGCGATACGGTCATATTATTTTGTTCCAATTTGATAAACTCCACTTCTTTCATGTGACGAGTACTCTCGGGAAAGTACTTGTCGTTGAATAGCTCTTGGAACTTCTCCCAAGACATCTTGAGAGCATTAGGCTGGGTACGTTTTACAGATTCTCACCAGTAATCTGCTTCTTCACGTAACATGAAGGTGGCAAAGGGAACCTTTTGCTCCTCGGAGCATCCCAAGACATCAAATATCTTGGTGATCTGCTTTATCCATGCTTCCGCCTTAAGTGGTTTTGGCTCTCCAATAAACTCCGGTGGTCCCAGCTCCTTGAACTATTTAGCGGTGACCGTCCGAGAGTTTCCAGTGTTTCCACCTATATTTTGGACAGGAGTCGCTCTCGCCTGATGTTGCATGAATTGCATAAAGCCTCTGAACAATCCATCATTCACCATTTGGTCCGTGTTGTTGTTTGCATGAGGATTGTCGCCTTCCTGATGCACATTATCCTGATTATTGATATGTGGAGACTCAATGGTCTCTTGTTCCCCATTACTATTCTCAACATTCTCTGATGTCATTTTCAGATACTGCCACAAAATAAAGGTTAATTAACATATAACATATTATCCCTATACTTTGACCGACCAATAAAATACCAAATAAACATAGGTAGGTCATACTAACGAAAGAATTCCCCATCTCTCCCCTCCTAGTTCTAGTCTCACATCTTAGCCAGGGATCATATCCCTAAGCTTTGATACCAACTGTGACGCCCCCAAAATAGGTATACATCACCCATCTTGAGTCACCAAATATATGGTATAGAATTCAAATACAAACATAAATAATACAACATGAGCTGTGAGTTTTAATACAAATATTGTCATCTAGACAATATCCACACTCAATGGAGTCCTCATTACATTTATTATTACACTATTTCACATAATAGTGAGGACTACTAATGTACCATCTAGGACCATCACTCTGTTCTCCGACTAGTCCCAGCTACGTTCTCATTTCCTGAAGAGAACAATGAAAGAAAGGGTGAGCTCAACTAGCCCAGTAAGAAATATTATGTCTAAGATAATGCAGAATAAATTATCATTAGCCTTCAACAATGTTAAACTAATACAATATAATAAACATCAAGTTTAACTACATCAGAACAAGCAATCCATTAGAAGAGTAAAGTAGAGAATAAAATCTACTATCTTCTATGATTTAAAAGGTTTTTCATCACTTTTATCACTGAGACTCAGCTTAATAAATAATTCACATCACCGAATCACCCCTGCACTACTGCCAAGGATATTCTTTAGTATCACGACCACAAATTATCCATGCACTACGAGCCAAGGACATTTGTGTATTCATCAATGGTCATGATCATGCCAACAACTGTCCATCACTGCACTACGGGCCAATGAGGACTTTTACCACATCATTTGTAACATTACGGTCATGATTACACCGAATAATCCCTGGTCATAATCATACAAAGTCCATCTATGCACTACAGGCCACAGATGACTTTCAAAAATATAAATATGAGGATGACAACAATGATATAAGAATTCAATAAAACAAGTTCAAGAATTAATTTGTCCAAGAACCAATAACGTCCAAATTGTCAACATGATACTACTTTGTAAAGTAAAATTCAAGAATGCTCAGAAAAATATTTCCATGAAAAGATACTGGATGAAGCACAATTATTAAGGATATTCCACTAATTTCATGGAGTATAGAAGTCAAAACTTTAACCAACTGAGTATAAATAAGAATGGAATAACAAAAGAAATCACCATGCGGTACTTCAAATAGACATGTTATTCCAACAGAATACTAAATAACGGAACCAGGTCAAGCGAAAATCGCACCGACAGGATGTTCCAACAGAATAAAAGTCATGAAAAACCTTTTAAATCATAAAAGATATTAGATTTTATTCTCTACTTGACTCTTTTAATGGATTGTTTGTTCCGCTGCAGTTAAACTTGATGTTGTTATATTTTATCAGTTTAACACTATTGAAGGCTAACGATAATTTATTCTGCATTATCTTAGTCATAATATTTCTTACTAGGCTAGTTGAGCTCACCCTTTCTTTCACAGTTCTCTTCAGGAAATGAGAACATAACAGGGACTAGTCGGGAAACGGAGTGACTGTCCAAAGGATAGCATTAGTAGTCTTCACTATTCTGAGAAATAGTGTGTTAATAATTATAATGAGGACTCCTTTTGAGTTTGTATAATCTCTAGTAGACAATAATTGTATTCAAACTCACAGTTATGTTTTGTCGTATTGTACACGACAGTTGTATTAGTAAGTTGTATTTGAATTTTGTACCATGTATCTGACGACCCAAAATGGGTGATGTATACCTAATTTTGGGGGCGTCACAGTTGGTATCAAAGCTTAGGGATATGATCCTGGCTAAGATGTGAGAATAGTACTAAGAGGGGAGAGACGGGGAATTCCTTCGCTAGTATGACCTACCTAAGTTTATGTGGTATTTAATTGATCGGTCAGAATTTAGAGATAATATGTTACATGTCAATTAACCTTTGTTTTGTGGTAGTATCTGAAAATGACATCCGAGAATGTTGAGAATAGCAATGGAGCACAGGCGACCGTTCATTCACCACATATCAATAATCAGGATAATGTGCATCAGGAAGGCGACAATCCTCATGCAAACAATAACACTGACCAAATGATGAATGATCAAATGTTCAGGGGCTTTATGCAATTCATGCAACAGCAGGCGAGAGCGACTCCTGTCCAAAATGCAGGTGGAAACACTGGAAACCCTCGGGCGGTCACCGCTAAATAGTTCAAGGAGCTAGGACCACTGGAGTTTAAGAGAGAGCCAAAATCACTTATGGCCGAAGCATGGATAAAGCAGATCACCAAGATATTTGATGTCTTGGGATGCTCCGAGGAGCAAAAGGTTCACTTTGTCGCCTTTATGTTGCGCGGAGAGGCAGATTACTGGTGGGAATCGGTAAAACGTACTCAACCTGCCGTACTGAAGATGTCTTGGGAGAAGTTCCAAGAGCTGTTCAACGACAAATACTTTCCCGAAAGTATTCGTCACATGAAGGAGGTGGAGTTTATCAAGTTGGAACAAAACAATATGACCGTGTCGCAATACGAGGCTAAATTTATGGAGTTATCCCGGTTTGCGTCCCACTTGGTGGATAATGAAGAGAGAATGACACAGATGTTTTTAAGAGGTTTGAAGTCGGAGATACGTCAACATCTTATTTCTCATAAACTGTGTTTATATTCAGATATTGTAAATATGGGCTCAGTTAGTGGAGCGCGATAACGAGTCAACGCAACTAAAAGAGAGCAGCCGGCAAAATGATAATACCAGCGAGAGCATTCATCGAAGCGGTGACAACAAGCGTGGAGGGAATCAACAGGCCAGAAATGGTAACCACTTCTATGGTAATCAGGGCTAAAATAATAAGAATGGACATTTCAAGAAGAGGAGATTCAACAATGATGGAAAGACGTCAGCACCAGCACCTGTCGTTAAGGAAGGAGAACGACCACATATCATATGTTTCAAATGCGGAGGGGAGGGGCACATTAGTCCAAATTGCGTGGTGCCGTTCAAAGCATGTTATAATTGTGGAAGAGAATGTCGCTTAGCCTGATTTTGTCGTTCACCGGAGACAAATTTAGCTAGGTTGGAGGCATCAAAGGCCGTCCCAAAAAAGTCAAAATCGGTAGTGCAGGGAGAGAATTTGTTGTGACCTCCCAGAAAGCAAGGAACCTGAATGAGGTCATCACGGGTAAGCTTATCATAAACTCTAACGAAATCTATACTTTATTTGATACCGGCTCTACCCATTCTTTTATTTCTCCTACTTGCGCTCATCGATTAAATTTGACTCCAGAGAAATTAGACTTTGACTTATCTGTGGAAACTACATTGGGAGAAACCTTCATTACATCCACTGTTTATAAGTCTTGTTTGGTTCAAATCGGTACCCTCACATTACTTGTAGATCTTATTTCATTGAAAATACTTGCATTTGACGTGATTCTAGGGATTGATTGGTTAACTACTCATTATGCAAAAATTGATTATTTTCGTAAAGTTGTTAGCTTTCATATTCCTAATCAACCTATTATGCGAATTCAAGCGACCAAACCATTAAAATCAATCACGGTCATCTCAAGCCATAAAGCTATTCATTTATTGAAAAATTGATGTCAAGCTTTCTTAGCTCATGTCACAGATTTAAATAAAAATATGTCAGTTTTGAACGATATTTTTATTGTTAATAAATTTCCTAATGTATTCCCCGAAGAACTTCATGGCCTACCCCTGAGCGTGAAATTGAATTTTGTATCGACCTTGAACCCAATACAAAACTCATTTCCAAAGCCCCATATCGAATGGCTTCTATTGAACTTCAAGAGTTAAAGATCCAACTGCAGGAATTGTTAGACATTGGCTTTATTCGTCCTAGTACTTCTCCTTGGGGTGCTCCTGTTCTATTCCTGAAGAAGAAAGATGGGAGTATGTGACTTTGTATTGATTATCGGGAGTTAAATCATGTCACCATCAAAAATAGGTATCCATTGCCACGTATCGATGACCTGTTTGACCAGTTGCAAGGAGCCAAATTCTTTTCAACGATTGATCTTCGTTTCGGATATCACCAATTGAAGATTAGAACCGATTACATTCCTAAGACAGCTTTTAGAACTCGGTACGGGCATTATGAATTCCTAGTCATGTCCTTTGGATTGACTAATGCTCCTGTTGCCTTCATGGATATGATGAACCGAGTATTCAAGGAATATTTGGATCACTTTGTGGTCGTCTTTATTGATGACATCCTTATTTATTCCAAAAGCAGTGAAGATCATGAGCAACACTTGAGGCTGACACTCCAAAAGCTTCGTGAATACAAGCTTTATGCCAAGTTGAAGAAATACGAATTTTGGCTTGAGGAAGTACCATTTCTTGGGCATGTAGTATCAAGTCATGGAATATCTATTGACCCAACAAAGATTGAAGAAATTCAAAGCTGGGAGCAACCTAAATCAGTGACCGAAGTACGTAGCTTTCTCGGTTTAGCTGGTTATTATCGGAGATTCGTGGAAGGATTTTCTCGAATTGCTACTCCATTGACTCAGCTGACTCGGAAAGATACAAAGTTTGGTTAGAGCGAAGAATTTGAGAAGAGTTTTCAAGAACTCAAGAGGAGACTCATTTCGGCACCTGTTCTGACAATACCATCTGGCTCGGAGGGATTTGTCATCTACAGTGATGCTTCGAGCAAAGGGTTGGGATGTGTTTGTAATAACCCAGAATTTTTAATAATCCAAAATTTTCGAATATTTTTTTTATATTTAATATTGACATTGACTGTTAATATTGCACGGTGTATCTGTGATATGAGTCTCGAGAAAGTCAATTTGTGTATTGACTAATAAATTTAGAGTAGAATTGTGCTTAACAAGCTTTAGAAACCCTAACCCTAATTGTCGGATAGGAATTCAGTAGGAAATATAATTTAAAATAATTATATTGGAGAGAATGTATATGTACTGTATAGAAATGTTGACCAATGTTGACTGGATGAGGTTTAAAATTATAAAACCTAATAAGAGATTAGAAACCCTAATCTCAATATTAAAAATTCTAATGTGCTGTTAGAAACCCTAATCGGTAGCTGAGAAACCCTAATTTCAAAAACGGGTATTATAAACCCTAAATTAGGAAACCTAAATTCTATTTGGCAAACCTAATGAGTCCATTAAACTTAAATATGATTAAAAATATTTAATTATATTTTTGTATATTAATTTTCAATTTAGAAACCTTAATTGCATTTTTAGATATTTTATTTTCTAATTTATAAACCCTAAATTTGAAATTTGTGGGAATTAGAAATTTTTTTTTAAAACCTAAAAGGGTTCAAACCCTAAACCCTAAGGGTTTCATCAAATTCAAATTCTAGAAAAAAATTGGAAATGACCATAATACCCTTTTATTATATTTTATAAGTTAGCTTGCAAAAAGTGGTGATATCTTTAGTAGGTAACCAAACATTTTGACTTATGTGACACAAATCTCAGCCATTTCAGCTCCAAATGCCAGTACAACAGATCATTCAATGCATCTAGAGATTATTTAAGAGAATTGGAGAGAGAGAATTTATAAAGTTTAGTCATTTTGCAACTTAGCTCTCACCAAACCCATTCTCTCTCATTACCTCCGAAATTATCAAGTTTCTCTGTCATTTTAGTCAGCCCAAGATCAACCATAAACAAATCTGAGAGCTAAAATCAAGAATTGAAAGCTTAAGGTATAAACCTATTTTTAATTTTTGATCCATGTGGCTAAGAAAAATTTCGTGTTTATGTGTTTAGATCTTTAATAGATGATGTTTAATGATGATCTATGTTGATATAACATAGATCCATAGCATCAAAATGCTTTAAAAGTGATTATTTTCAAAACTGCCAAGAACAGAAAATGTGGTTTGACAAGCTAATGTCAGGCGCCACAGATTCGTGTTCGTTTGTTGTTGTTGTTTTAAGCTTGATATTGGTAGCCTGTTATGTAAGCTTTAATCTTCGGGTGATAGATCAGATAAATGATGTCTAGTTTAGGAGTTATTAACGATCAAAACCCGTTGACCGGGATTGACCGAGCGAAATTCTGGGTAACCCAGAACGGCTAAAACGGTGTCTGACAACGTCTTTGAGCCTCTTGATCTGTCAGTATGTTTAATGTTTGATATTGTTTATTGGTACATCTTGTAGTTGGTTACATGTACTATAAAGTGAAGCCTTTAGATCACCTATAAAATTAACAGATAGATCATTGAAAGTGGTCAAAGTAGGCCACTCGCTCTGCTTTTGAAATTCTGGAATTTCCAGAAACGCTATGAACAAGTTTTCTGATAGACGTTGACCGAATTATAGATCGTGATTCTGTTGTTTGTAAATTAAGTTGTTGTTTTGTAAATGTTCTCTAACACCCGAACTATAACCTTGAACCATTAAAACGCATGAACCATGATTAGAACATAGATATAATCGAGCTTGAATGTGTCAACTCGAAGTCTGTCTGGGTTTCTGGGTTACCCAGAAAACCCAGATCTCTCTGACAGAAAGTTTGAGAAGCCAGATCTTCCTGTTATGTTTTGATCTGACCAAGTTCGTGATAGATAAGTGTAGTATTACATTTGTACTACAAGACGAAAGTCTTAGATCGAACAGATCATGCAAGAACAGATCATTAAGGCCGGTCAAACCACCTACCTTCGCCACTGCCGGAAAATCTGGGTTTGGCTCAAGAACACCTATAGCGACAGAAAGTGTCGCTATAGGCTTTTAGCGACGGATTTATTTATTTATTTTCTGAAAATTTCGGAAATTAATTAAAAATAGAAAATAAATTATAAAAATTACCAAAAATAGTTTTAAAAATTATTTTAAATTATGAAAAATAATTTTTGACCAATTGGAATATTTTTCTTTAATATTTATAATTATTTAAATATTAAAAGTATTTAATTTATTTAATTAGTATATTAAATAAATTAGAGAAAAATGATTTAATATTATGAAAAATCATTTTTAAATAAGAAAAATGTATTTAAAAATATTTTGAGTTATAAAATGTAACTTTTAATATTTTTGGAGAATTTTCATTAATAATTTAATATTAATGATATTAGATTTATTTGCTTATTAAATTAGATAAATAAGATAAAAATGATTTTAATGGTTTAAAAATCATTTTAATTGAGGATAAAGTGTTAGAAAATATTTTTAATTATAACATATAATTTTTAATATTTTTGGAGAATTCTCATTAATAAATTAATATTAATGATGCTAGATTTATTTAATTTTTATATTAAATAAATGAATTAAAAATGGTTTTATTGATTTAAAAATCATTTAAAAATGAGAAAAATGATTTTAAAATATTTTATGTTATATTTAATGACTCTTAATATTTAGATGATAATTTCGTTAATAATTATATATTAATGATGATAATTTAAAAATGATTTTAAATACTTTAAAAATCATTTAAGTGGAATATTGTTGGTTTAAAAATATTTTTAAGTTATTAATAATAACTTTAATATTTTGACAAGTATGTTATTAATATTTGGATATTATTAAATATTAATAATGACATGATTAATTGATAATTAAATCATTTAAAAATGTTTCTAATATTTGGAAAACTATTATAAATTATAATAATTGCTTGATAATTATTAAAAGCTTCCGAAAAATATTATTATTGATAATTGACTTATCTGAATTAATATGGAAGCTTAAAGACCAAGTGTAATAGATAGATAACTGTGTTAATTGTCAGATACGGTGACCAGAACACCGAGAACGGACCGAAGTCCAACCATATCAAAATAGTTAGACTTGTTAAGTGTTTATATAGGTTATAAACACTGTTGTGATTATGTGCTAATGTGTTTAGGAGAAGGTTTAACTGTAAATTACAGTAATGTGTGATGTGAAATATTGTACTAATTGTGAGACCGACATTATTGATTATAGGTCTTACGAGCGCAGTTAATTATATTGTGTAGCAGTAATCAACGCGAAAGGCAAGTTTCCTAACTCAACTTGAGTTACTGTTTTTCAAGCATGGTAGTGAATAATTATTGATAGTTATTCACATCTATAATGATTATTGCAATTTGAACGTAGTGCAATCGAATCATGTTCTATTATTTGAACTAATTATAAATTATGTCTCAGCTAATTGTTTAGGCGAGACTAGTATTTGGTAAAGCATGAAAGGTTCTATTCATTATGAACTAAAATGTTATTGAAAGATCTAGGCCATTGATTTCGGCTAGATTAGCATTGTTATTAATTATTGAAATCCTAGTATTTCTTTGAAAGTAAGCCAAACCATATTGTTGTGGTACGGACTCGTGAAGTAAAACTGAGATGAACAAATTTTATTATCGTAAATCGACATGTGCACTATTATTGAGTATTATGCATAATATAGGGTACAAAGGAGTTGGCTACTCCAGGTACTTGCAGAAGAGTATAGTTTAGTTTTGATAACTAATTTATATTCTTGTGGTAATTTAGTTTTAATAACTAAATGAATCCTCTATTAGTTCATGATCCTCTGTGATCACTCAGCATGAAATCT
The DNA here is from genome assembly GCA_020205505.1 of Panax japonicus. Classification (NCBI taxonomy): domain Eukaryota; kingdom Viridiplantae; phylum Streptophyta; class Magnoliopsida; order Apiales; family Araliaceae; genus Panax; species Panax japonicus. The sequence goes on along the minus strand of CM035101.1, from coordinate 16,207,720 downwards.
CTGGGTATATCCCACATTATTGAATATTATTGCAATATTGTTAATTCAATTGAATATTATTGAATCTTTGAAAGAATTATACTCTTTCATATCGAATAGGTTATTTATTATTAAATAGTAGAAAGTTATTGTTCAGATTGAATTATTATTTCGTTATCTCGAAATCGTTTGATGACTGTTGAAGCTCTATTCAATCTAGACTCTTCTATTTTTGATCCATACATCATTTATTGTATATTTTAACTTGCGGGGCAAACTTGTTGCTCACCCTTGCTAAATAAAATATTTCAGCTAGGAACGATGAGGCCAACGGGGCTAAGAGGAACAAAGGCAAAGGCATAGTGCTGGAGTAGTTTTATATTAAGCATATTTAATATGTTGTTTTGTAAACCCTTTTTGTTTATCGAAAGGGTAAAGCTTGTAATGTTAAGGTTAGTTGACCTGGGATGATGTTATTAACTTAATAACTAATGATATGTAAATTTATTATAATCAATGAATGGGTAGTTAGATGTTATTATATTGTGGATCGTGAGCACCAAACTCGGGGGGTCAGGTAACCCGGATTTGGGGGCGTCACAGGTTGGTATCAGAGCTGTAAGTTATAAACCTTAAGTGTGGTGGGGAAAACCCTAGGATTATAACCATAAGCGTGATAGAGAATACTCATTTAGAGTAGTAAGTGAGAGATTGCTGAAGTGCAATGATAGCGATAAATGTAGATACATAGTGAGAGAAGTTGTACTGGTAAAGTACTAATCAAGTTATTTAAACTGATTGTAGGATGTCGGGAGAAGATAAGATGAGTATGAAGATGCCAGCGGCTGTTGCACCAATGCTATTAGCTGAGGTGCCAACTCAGAGTGATTTAGTTGAGGAAGCTTTAAGAGACAAACCTGCGGTAAATCTAGCAAGTGATCATGACGAGTACCCAGAGATGGAGCTGGATGAAGAGGAAGAAGTATATTCCAAGGAAACAGCGGTAGAGCCAGAAATATAGATAAAAGATGGAGAAAAAGATAAAGTAGCAATCGAAGAAGGTCAAGCATCTGCAGAAGTTCAAGACTCAAGGACTAAAGTATTTCTTCTGGAGGAATTATGGATGACAGAAAGAGCATTACGCGAAATGATAGAAGAACGAAATAATCTGAAGGCACAAGTCGATAGAATGATGGTTAAGTATAATGTATCATCTAAAGATATAAGCGAGAAAAAGAAGGCTAATAAAAGGAAAAAGAACTACGACAGTGACAATAACACGAAGAACTCACATTCAGAAAAGTCAAGCTCGAAGAAGAAGCAAGCATGTGGCAAGTGTGGAAAGAGCCATTTGGGGGAGTGTATGTGGGGTAAGAATGTGTGTTACAATTGCGGACAGAAAGGGCATGTGTCACCAAATTGTCCTAAACCAAAGAAAGGAGGATGTTTTGCATATGGTGGAACGAGTCATAAGGTTAAGAATTGTCCTAAAAAGAAAAAGGATTAAGTGTGAGGAGTATAATATTCGTTTTGGTAAGAATAAGATATAACTTTTGGTATGTCTCAACTTTTGTGTAAAGTTGTAGTAATGAATTCCGACTTTTGCCACAAAGGGATAGTACCCGTTTGTAGTTGTATGTGCAGTGCACTGAAAAGTACTATGTAATATTTGCATGAATATAAATGCAATAATATGTTTGTATGAATGAAATCTTTCTTTTCTATATGAAAATAAGATTAAGATTACTTTGTAATTTTTTAAAACTCATACTTATGGTAAGTTCATGACTCATAATTATGTGAACTGTTTTGAACCCCTCAGCGAATGGACGCCAAAAGTCTGACTAGGATAAGTTCATACACTCATATAATTGTGGCAAGTTTCTGAACCCCTAGGTGTGGTAAGTTTGATGAACTGGGGAATAGTTATGTGTGAATGGAGAAATTACAACTTTTGTTTAAAGTTATGTTGTTAATCTTAATATTATTTAAAAAGGGATAGTGCTATATGTTAAGAGCTAAATGTACTATGTGCTATTTGAATAAATACGCGGTTACATGAGGGATATGTGTTGAATGCTTATTGTATTCAGAATTTGTAAAGAAAGAGAATTAATATAAGATTTTTTTATTTAAATCAGATCATGCCGCCTAGACGACAGAATCGAAATCAAAAGGAAGAGCAGTCGGTAAATAATGAAGGAGGTCAAGCTGACCCAATGCAAAATTTTGCAAATATGATAGCCGAAGCTATGGAGAATAGAGATCCAGCTGCAAAAGGAAGAGTGGGAAATCAATCAAATGAAAGATTGGCAAATTTTAAAGACTTTAAAGCGGTAGGACCGCCTGAATTCAAAGGGACCACAGATCCGATTGAAGCCCAAACTTGGGTAAAGGAAATGGAGAAAGCGTTCGTGATTGCGCGTGTGGCGGAAGAACAAAAGACTGCATTTGCAACATATTTGATGAAGGGGGAAGCAAATTATTGGTGGGAGACAAATCAGGCGAGAGCCGGTACAGCAGTAGTAACCTGGACAAGGTTTAAGGAATTATTTTTCGAAAATTATTTCTCAGAAAGTATGCAAGCAAGAATGGAAGTAAACTTTTTGGAGTTAAAGCAGGAGAATATGTCGGTTGCAGAATACGCCGCTAAATTTAACGAACACGCAAGATTTTCTCCACATCAAGTGGACACTGAGGTGCGAAAGGCGCGAAGGTTCGAAAATGGACTGAAGCCCACGATATATAGCAAGGTAGCTGTGTTGCAGATTAAGACATTTGCGGCTCTGTTGGAAAAAGTAATCATCGCCGAAGGAGGAAGTGAAGATGTGTTAAAGTATCATCAAGAAAAGAAGGAGAAAATGAATGAAGGAGGTAGCAGTGGAGGAAGTAATTCTAATAAGCGTAAGTGGAAGAATAATAATGAATCTGGAGACAAGTCAGGAGATAATAGAAAGAGAGATGAGCCATGTGCCAAATGTGGTAAAAAGAATTTAGGTTATTTATTATTAAATAGTAGAAAGTTATTGTTCAGATTGAATTATTATTTCGTTATCTCGAAATCGTTTGATGACTGTTGAAGCACTATTCAATCTAGACTCTTCTATTTTTGATCCATACATCATTTATTGTATATTTTAACTTGCGGGGCAAACTTGTTGCTCACCCTTGTTAAATAAAATATTTCAGCTAGGAACGATGAGGCCAACGGGGCTAAGAGGAACAAAGGCAAAGGCATAGTGCTGGAGTAGTTTTATATTAAGCATATTTAATATGTTGTTTTGTAAACCCTTTTTGTTTATCGAAAGGGTAAAGCTTGTAATGTTAAGGTTAGTTGACCTGGGATGATGTTATTAACTTAATAACTAATGATATGTAAATTTATTATAATCAATGAATGGGTAGTTAGATATTATTATATTGTGGATCGTGAGCACCAAACTCGGGGGTCAGGTAACCGGGATTTGGGGGCGTCACAGTGTTCTTATGCAACATGGAAAAGTCATAGCCTATGCCTCAAGACAACTCAAAGAATATGAGAGGAATTATCCTACTCATGATCTAGAGTTGGTAGCTATTGTCTTCGCACTAAAGATTTGGAGGCATTACTTGTATGGGGAGAAGGTGGAGATCTTTACGGATCATAAAAGCCTCAAATATTTCTTTACTCAAAAGGAACTCAACATACGACAACGACATTGGCTTGAACTATTGAAAGATTATGATCATACCATCTAATACCATCCTGGAAAAGCGATCGTGGTAACTGACGCATTGAGTAGAAGATCATATGCAAGTACGAGTGCGATATTGTCAATGCAAAGGCCCATTTTGTGTGACTTACAAAGGATGGAGATAGAGTTAAAGACTCCAGGGACCCATGTGATGATGGAGAACTGACTTTAATTGATAAAGTTAAAGCTGCTCAGGTTACAGACCTGGAGCTGACGCGTATAAGGAAGAAAGTGCAAGAAGGTGCTATGTTGGAAGCAAGAATTGATGAAGAAGGAATACTTTGAGTCAACTCCAGACTTTGTGTTCCTAACGACCCTAATTTAAAGTATAAAATCATGATGGAGGTGCACAACACACCATTTGCAATCCATCTGGGATTACCAAAATGTATTATGATATTCATCATACATTTTGGTGGAGCAATATGAAGAGAGAGATAGCGTTGTTTATCTCAAGGTGTCTAACTTGTCAACGAGTTAAAGCGGAGCATCAAGTACCAAAAGGTCCATTGCAACCACTTGAAATTCCAGAATGGAAGTGGGAGCACATTATCATGTATTTCGTTACCGGTCTTCCTAAGGTTTCTCAAGGCATTGATGCGATTTGGGTCATTGTTGATAGATTGACCAAGTCTGCTCATTTCTTACCAATACGAGAAACTTATACACTTGAACGTCTTGCTCGTATGTACATAAACGAGATTGTAAGACTGCATGGTATGTCGGTATCCATAGTTTTTGATCGAGACCCAAGATTCACTTCACAATTTTGGATTAGTTTGTAAAAAGCTATGGGCACAGACTTACGATTTAGCTCGGCATATCATCCTCAGACGGACGGTCAGTTGGAGAGGACTATTCAAACTCTTGAAGATCTATTAAGACTCTGTGTCCTTGATTTCAAGGGAAGTTGGGAAAAGTTCTTACCATTGGTGGAGTTTTCCTACAACAACAGTTATGAAGCAAGTATTGGCATGGCTCCATTCGAAGCGTTGTATGGAAGAAAGTGTCATTCTCCAGTATGCTGGGATGAGGTGGGTGAAGCAACGTTGTTGGGACTGAAGTTGGTACGTATGACTACGGAAAAGATTCAAACGATCCGACAACGTATAAAAACCTCACAAGATTGACAAAAGAGTTATGCTGATCTTCATCGAAAGGACGTGGAATTTGATATAGGAGATCATCTGTTGTTGTGTGTTGCTCCTTGGAAAGGAGTTACGAGATTTGGAAAGAGTGGAAAACTCAATCCTCGATTCATCATCCCATTTTTAATCCTCGATCGAGTAGGAACTGTGGCCTATAGACTCGCTTTACCGCCAAGTATGTCTCGTGTTCATAACATTTTTCACATATCCATGTTACGTAAATATGTGAAAGACCCGAACCACATTATTGAGTTAGAACCGGACGAAATAGCGGAAGATTTGACGTATGAAGAGGTTCCTGTTCAAATCTTGGATAAGAAGGAACAAATTCTACACTCCAAGGTTATACCTCAAGTCAAAGTTTTGTGGATAAACCACGATGTTGAGGAAATGACTTGGGAGTTAGAATCTAAAATGAAATCAATGTATCCTTACCTCTTCGACATACCAGGTACGTACCCTAATTTCGAGGACGAAATTTTATAAGAATGGGAGGTTGTAAGACCCCAACTTTTATAAATAAAGATGAATTTTCTATAAATATTATTTTTGAATATTATGGAGTAAATTTGATATAATGTTATTGTGAAACCCCAGATTTTATGAATAATGAATTAATTTTCTTGAAATAATTTTTTATATTATGGTGTGAATTTGAGATAATGTTATATTTGTGAGTAATATTTATAAATTTTGTAAAGTATGCAAGTTGTCATATTATATTCGATTGGTCGGGGAATATTCATTTTAAACAGGAAATATTCGTACGATGGCACAATCATTGGTGGACCCCACAACGAAATTATTGTCGGATTGAGAAAACGATAAAAATATTTTATTGAAAATAACGGCGGAAGTTTTATCGTTGATACTGTTGAACTACTCGGTAGTAAAAGTACAGTAATACGCGTTGTTGTATAGTAGCACACAGTATTGATTATTGATATTTATGTGAGAAGTCACTCAATTTGATTCCATTATTGTCGATTAATAATATGAATTATTATAACGATGATGACGTTTTGTTTTATTCATATTATTAACGTAATAATATAGAAATATCTTTTTATATAAAATAGAATACTTTATTAAAGTTATTCTATAAATAGAATATATTATATTTTATTATTCATAGTGTTGCATAGTATTTTGTATAGTGTTTTGCATAGTGTTGCATAGTGTTTGCATAGTAAAAAATTTTTTATATAAATAGAATATATTATCTTTTATTTAAAAGATTTTTCTTTAAATATGGACCGTCAGATTAAAGTAAATCAATCTGGACCGTTCATGGATTAGTTACTATGCATTCCATTTTTCTATAAATAGAAGCTCATTCCTTCATTATTTTCTTACAAATTCACTGAACTCTAGAGAGAGAAGCTATAGAGAGATAGAAGAAAATTTTTCTGCTACTTCACTACTCTTATATCAAGTATTATTTTACGGTAAGGAATATTATTTCTTTTGTATTCAAGAAGAGAACTTCTGTTATTCTATTTATTTATTGTTATGTTGGAATAACCTGTATACGCTGGCTACCCTATACTTGGTGACATTCTTCTATTATTCTGTCTTTATTATTCTGTTGGAACATCCTGTTTGTGTGTTTTACACCAGACCTGGTTCCGTCTTTATTATTCTGTTGGAACATCCTATCTGTGTGTTTTACACCGGACCTAGTTCCGTCTTTATCATTCTATTAGAATATCCTATCTGTGTGTTTTACACCGGATCTGGTTCCGTCTTTATTATTTTGTTGGAACATCATGTCGGTGTGAATTTCATCTGACCTGGTTCTGTTATTATTATTCTGTTGGAATAACCTGTCTATGCGAAGTACCGCATGCATGGTGATTTCTTTTGTTATTCCATTCTTTATTATACTCAGTTGGTTAAAGTTTTGACTTCTATACTCCATGAAATTAGTAGAATATCCTTGATATTTGCGCTTCATCCAGTATCTTTTCATGGAAATATTCTTCTGAGCATTCTTGAATTTTACTCTACACAAAAGTATCATGTTGACAATTTGGACGTTATTGGTTCATGGATAAATTAATTCTTGAACTTGTTTTATTGAATTCTTATATCATTGTCATCATCCTCATGTTTATATTATGTTGAAAGTCATCTGTGGCCTGTAGTGCATAGATGGACTTGGTATGATTATGACCAGGGATTATGCGGTGTAATCATGACCGTAATGTTACAAATGATGTGAAAATTAAAAGTCCTCATGGGCCCGTAGTGCATTGATGGACAGTTTTTGGTATGATTATGGCTATGGATTCTCTTCGGCCAAGGGAGCAAAGATGAATTATTTTATGGCATGATCAGGACCGTTGATGAAAACACGATTATCTTTGGCTCGTAGTGCATGGATAATTCGTGGTCGTGATACTAAAGAATATCATTGGCCTGTAGTGCAGGGATGATTTAATGATGTGGATTATTTATTGAGCTGAGTCTCAGCGATAAAAGTGATGAAAACCTTTTTAAATCATAAAAGATAGTAGATTCTATTCTCTACTTGACTCTTTTAATGGATTGCTTGATCCGCTGCAGTTAAACTTGATGTTGTTATATTTTATCAGTTTAACACTGTTGAAGACTAACGATAATTTATTCTGCATTATCTTAGTCATAATATTTCTTACTGGGCTAGTTGAGCTCACCCTTCCTTTCACTGTTCTCTTCAGGAAATGAGAATATAGCTGGGATGAATCGGAGAATGGAGTGATGGTCCAGAGGATAACATTAGTAGTCCTCACTATTCTGTGAAATAGTGTGTTAATAATTGTAATGAGGACTCCTTTTGAGTTTGTATAATCTCTAGTAGACAATAATTGTATTCAAACTCACAGTTATGTTTTGTCGTATTATACCCGACAGTTTTATTAGTAAGTTGTATTTGAATTTTGTACCATGTATCTGACGACCCAAGATGGGTGATGTATACCTAATTTTGGGGTCGTCACAGTTATAGTTGTGGGTAATATTTATTGTGACACCCCCAAATCTGGGAACCTCAATCCCACAGATTTGGTGTTCACTGTCCAATTAAATCATAACTAACTACCCATAAACAAAGGATATAATTAAACTCAAAAGCTTAAACAATAAATCTCCCACCAAAGGGTTACATAATCTCAAATAAATCCCAGGTCATCTAACCTTTATTACACTCATCAGCGGAAAACTAAAACATAATTTGTGACGCTCCCAAAATTAGGTATACATCCCCCATCTTGGGTCGCTAAATACATGATACAGAATTCAAATACAACTGTCATGTACAATACGACAAAAAATAAACTGTGAGTTTGAATACAAATATTATCTACTTGAGATTATACAAACTCAAAAGGAGTCCTCATTACAATTGTTATCACACTATTTCACAGAATAGTGAGGACTACTAATGCTATCCTCTGGACCATCACTCCATTCCCCGATTCATCCCAGCTATATTCTCATTTCCTGAAGAGAACAGTGAAAGGAAGGGTGAGCTCAACTAGCCCAGTAAGAAATATTATGACCTAGATAATGCAGAATAAATTATCATTAGTCTCCAACAATGTTAAACTGATAAAATATAATAGACATCAAGTTTAACTGCACCGGAACAAGGAATCCATTAAAAGAGTCAAGTAGAGAATAGAATCTACTATCTTTTATGATTTAAAAAGGTTTTCATCTATTTTATCGCTGAGACTCAGCTCAATAAATAATCCACATCATTAAATCATCCATGCACTACAGGCCAAGGATATTTTTTAGTATCACGACCATGAATTATCCATGCACTACGGGCCAAAGATAATCGTGTTTTCATCAACGGTCCTGATCATGCCATAAAATAATTCATCTTTGCGGCCGAAGAGAATCCATTGCCATAATCATACCAAAAACTGTCCATCAATGCACTACTGCCAATGAGGATTTTTAATTTTCACATCATTTGTAACATTACGGTCATTATTATACCGAATAATCCCTGGTCGTAATCATACCAAGTCCATCTATGCACTACAGGCCACAGATGACTTTCAACATAACATAAACAAGATGATGATGACAATGATATAAGAATTCAATTAAACAAGTTCAATAAATAATTTGTCCAGGAACCAATAACTTCCAAATTGTCAACATGATACTTCTTTGTAGAATAAAATTCAAGAATGCTCAGAAGAATATTTCCATGAAAAATACTGGATGAAGCGCAAATATCAAGGATATTCCACTAATTTCATGGAATATAGAAGTCAAAATTTTTACCAACTGAGTATAATACCGAATGGAATAACAAAAGATATCACCATGCATGCAGTATTTCGCATAGACAAGTTATTCCAACAGAATAATAATAACGGAACCAAGTCAGGTGAAATTCACACTGACAGGATGTTCCAACAGAATAATAAAGACAGAACTAGGTCCGGTGTAAAACACACAGACAGGATGTTCCAACAGAATAATAATAAGACAGAACCAGGTTCGGTGTAAAACACACAGACAGGATGTTCCAACAGAATAATAATAAAGACGGAACCAGGTCCGGTGTAAAACACACAGACAGGATGTTCTAACAGAATAATAAAAGAATGTCACCAAGTATAGGGTAGACCGCGTATACATGTTATTCCAACAGAATAATAAGAAATGGAATAACAACAGTTCTCTTCGTGAATAAGAAAGAATAACACCCCTTACCGTAACATAATACTTGATATAAGAGTAGTGAAGTAGCAAAAAACTTTTCTTCTATCTCTCTATAGTTTCTCTCTCTAGAATTCAGTGAATTCGTAAGAAAATAATGAAGAAATGAGCTTCTATTTATAGAAAATGGAATGCATAGTAACTAATCCATGAACGGTTCAGATTGATTTACTTTAATCTGACGGTCCATATTTAAAGAAAAATCTTTTAAATAAAATATAATATATTATATTTATATAAAAAGATTTTTTACTATGCAAACACTATGCAAACACTATGCATAATAAAAATATAATATATTCTATTTATAGAATAACTTTAATAAAGTATTCTGTTTTATATAAAAAGATTTTACTATGCAAAACACTATACAGACACTATGCAATACTATGCATAATATAATATAATATATTCTATTTATAGAATAACTTTATAAAAGTATTCTGTTTTATATAAAAAGATTTTTTGTATTATTACATTAATAATACCAATAAAACAAAACTGAGTGACTTATCACGTAAGCATCAATAATCAATACCGTGTGCTACTATGCAACTACGCGTATTACTGTACTTTTACTACCGAGTAGTTCAACAGTATCAACGGTAAAACTTCCGCCGTTATTTTCAATAAAATATTTTTGTCGTTTTCTCAATCCGACAATAATTCCATTGTGGGGTCCACCAAAGATTGTGCCGTCATACGAATATTTTCTGTTTAAAATGAATATTTCCCAACCAATCGAATATATATGACAACTTGCATACTTTGCAAAATTTATAAATATTACCCACAACTATAACATTATCTCAAATTCACCCCATAATATAAAAAAATTATTTCGAGAAAATTAATTCTTTATTCATAAAATCTGGGGTTTCACATAATCATAATTAAATCTATTACATAAGCTTCATAAATAAAATATAATTTAAACGTTGTTGTCTAATCAAGCACTTTGTCCTTGCCCTTGCTTGTAGAAAGCTTTTCAAACTTCGTAACTTCATCTACATTGTTTTGTGCAAGAGTGAGCAAACAATTGCCCACAAGAAGGATAATATACAATAACATTTTATGAATGACAATTAACCGAGCTTTCAATGGTAAATTATTCTTACTGGAACAATAAACTTTAATTCAACAGCTATGAGTTCAAAGGAATAATGAACATTTAAGTTAACAATAGATATCAACATCAAAGAATACACTGAGGGTCACAAGACCACGAACTCTATTCTAGGTTTTCAAGTATTTCTACTTTAACCTTTAACAGTCTAAAAGACTATAATCATCATCTATGTCCTAGGTTCATAGGTGTTTCTACTGTAACCTTTAACAGTCTAAACGACTATATGGACCATCATTCCGTACTCCAGGTGATCAGCCCTTTATACTATGTATTGAGTAAACATTTTAACGCTATTACGTAGCTCTAAAATATTCCCTTGATATAAGGTTGTTCATCTCAGCTTAGATTATCAGGTTCTGAACCAAAGGAAGTTTGGTTGGGAATTAACTTTAAAGGAAGTCTAGATTTTTAGAACGCTCATCAACAAAGTATTGGTTGAATCAGATAGGAACCAATAACTATTCAAGGGTTTGATTATAATATCTTCATGAACAAGGTATATCGATGAATCAATAAGGCTAGAGTATTAATAATTTCTAAGTTGAACAAATGTTATCATTGACAACATGCTTTCAAAGTTGTGTGAGTACATAAACAAACCAAAGGAAGTTTGGTTTGGGTAGACTTCAAGGGTAATTTAGATTTTGGAACATTCATCAACTAAGGATGAGTTGAATTGGTAAAGAATTGCTAAACAACTTAGAGTTCGGTACAATAACATAAGATAGGACAATTATATTGAAGAACAAAGGTCAAACAACAGTTATTAGTAGCCGAATAAACACACTTCTTACAATAATAATACAGACTTTGAATAAAGAGATAAAGATTAACTAACTTGTTCAACAATAAATAAGGGTTAAAGAACTTGCATGACAATAAATAGTTAAACAAGAGATTAGAAATAGAGAATTTGCATAAGTATAACATAACAGTGAAAAGTAACCTTGCTGAATAATAAAGTAGCAAAGGTTAGGGAACTTGCCTCGTGCGTAAGTTAAACAATCACTACTCACGTTCACCCCAAGTCCTACACATACCATATGTATTGACAATACACATTAGTTACACTAACATTACCTTCATGAGTTGCTTTCTTATTTTTAGTAGAGCTACTAACTAAGTTTAAGTTTAAATAACACTACATCTTTTCCTGAACATTACTTTTTAGCTTTATTACAACTACTTAAGTGATCATGTTATTGCATCACATACACATTAACAACTTAATACAACATCCTATTAAATTTCCAACAGGTTATCATTAAGTTATACTAATACACAAAGGGTTGCACTTGCATTCGCGCATCCCGACGCCCTTCGATTGGCTCCAAATACACAACAGTCCTAAAGATGACTATTTTGATCCTTCACAACGATTTCAAATTGAAAACCTTAAAGAATAAATGTTATAGGCTTATTCATCCTCTTTCTGAATCATCTTGAATTACCTCAATCGGAGTTCGTATGCAAAAGTTATGGCCATTTTACTACAGGAGGTCAAAACTATCCGACCCAGATCACTTTTCTAGCGCTGGAGCGCGAACTTTTGGGCCATTTTTGGCGCTGAGGCGCAGATTTTGGTGCTGGGGCATGAAATTCAGAGCTGGGGCGCGAAACTTGACGCTGAGGCTCCGAATTACATAACACCCCAAAATAAAACATAGAACAAAGCTTTGTCTTAATTTCTAACACCAATTAATATCTATAACTTATGCAAATTACACATAAACTTCACCAAACATACAAATACTATATTAACACAACTTAAACCATAATTCTAGAAAAATTAAATACTGGAATATCATATTTTAAAACCAAAACTCTATTTTTGATATTTCTTGGCACAGTGAACATTGTAATCACAATGATACACCAATTTGATTCTTTTGAACTAAGTTCTCTATAATTCTTAACAAACTAACTAACATAGTCACAATTCAATTTTACACACTAAATTGATCATCATAATTGTTACTTACATAAGCTACATAAGAAATACATATACTGACATTATTTCTTCCTACTGTCAAACGAATTTAGCAGGCAATTCTCGTTTTAGCACTACCTCTAATCATCATAAACTCATATAATCACAAGTAACCCATTGTATAACAACAATTCAACAAATTTGAAATCACAGAGTATATAAAATTTTGTCGTAGGCTCATATATGCATATTCATATATAATTAGGGAAAATACCTTCAATTAGCGTAATAATTCCTTGCAAATACCACTGAATTAGCTTTGAAATCCTTGCTAACCTCTGAGAATTGCAACTTCACAGACCCTTTTCTCCTCTCAACTCACTCTAGTCTCTATTAATTTTCTCTCTGAAAACCTTTCTTTCTTTTCTTTTCTTAGGCTTAAGCCAAATGAATACGTAAAAATAATCAAGCGTAAAATAAAAGAAACTGATATGGCCATAATAAGCCTAATAACTAATATCGGTTACAAAAAATATAATGTATAGATTATAAATATATTTTATTTATTATTTGATTATTTTATTTAATTTCAAAAATTAGAAATCTAAAAGTCATAAGGCTTGTTTGGCAAAAAGTCTTTAAAATAAAGAATTAATATTTTAAGTCTTGTTTGGTTAAATCAATTAAAAATTACTTTAATTTTTATTTTAATAACCACTTACACTATAGTTTAAAATCTCATATTTATACATCCATATTCAACATTAGTTAAATAACCAATTACAACATATTAAACAAATTTTTTCACTTAATCCAAATATCACAAAATTATAATTTCATTTAATAAATTAATATATCACTATAATTATTAAATTAAAACAACAATATAACATCTCATGTTATATTACAACTCTCTAAATTATAAATTAATTTAATTTTAGAATATTATCTAATAAACTTAATTCATAAATATTTAATAATAATAACCACATCAATAATAAAAAAATTATTTCATCAATTTCAATAATAAACACATCAAATAAATATTTATATAATTTAATAAATATTTAATATTACAATTTGAATTTCCGGATTGTTATATCCTTCCCTCCTTACAAGGATTCTGTCCCCAGAATCATAACTCAAATAATTTGTTTGTCACATTCTTTCCTCCTTAAAAAGATTCTGTCCCCAGAATCGAAGACATAGATTAAACAAATAACTCAGGGTAATTCTTCATCATCTCAGTTTTGAGTTCCCATATAGCATCTTCGACGTTGTGGTTTCTCCATATCACCTTCACAGAAGGTATTACCTTATCCCTAAGCATTTGTTCTTTTCTGTTAATTATCTGGATAGAAATTTCCTAGTAGAACAACCATAACGGTTCGTACTTGGTCACATGATTGCAGTCGAGCTTGTTCGATCATATCACCAAAACATGAAAAACATTACGAATGCGCTCTAACTATAGATATAAACTACCTCAAAACCATCTTTTCAGCTTCATCTATGCTTCCTACACCATAACCGTATTATATCCAATATAGTTAATTCATCAAACTTACCACACTTTGGAAATTCAGTAACTTGCCATAATCATATAAGTTTAGGAACTTATCCTAATCAGACCATAGGCGTCCATTCGCTGAGGGGTTCAAAACATACCATTTAATTAATAAAATCTGTTTTAAGTGAATAAATACTAAAACCTAATCTTCTTAACATATCTGATAAAAATCGAGGAATAAGAAGAAGAGTAGTTAGCGGCTTCGCAACGAAGAAAGAAGCAACCATTTGATTCTTTATCAGGCAAGTATATGTATAATTGTTTTTATTTATTGCATAGATGTTCAGTAAACTTAAATATTTTATGAATTCAAAGGGAGTATATATCATTCAGGGGAAACCTTTATGCAATGAATAGTTTAAAATTTATTTATTAATTATTAAAAGTTACAAAAGCTTCTATTGGGTTCCGTTCCAAAAATACTCATTTGTCTACATATATATGTATGTTCCAGGAAAGCATCAAACTATATATATATATATATATATATATATATATATATATATATATATATATATATATATACGAACCTGCTGTAAAAAAATAATTAAATCCAAATCATGTTTTAAAACCAGCAAGTCCCTGTATATAAAATATTTAAGGTTATTAATTTATTAAAATATAATAAAAAAATGATTAGAATTTAAATTATAATTTAATTAGGGTTATTTTGTAAAATTTATTTAATTGGAGAATTAATTTCATAGTAATATAAATTATGATTATTAGGTAACTTATGATTGTATTATTATTATTTTATTAGATCGGACGGAGGAAATTAAGGAGTTACATTTGGAATATAATTTTGGGTATTACATTGCTTAATTCAGGTATGGATTTTGTACTCTTTCAGCGATACTTTTGTTAAATTTGAATTGTTCGTTTTGTTCCTCGTTTTAAATTATGAAACAACCCGGGTCAAATCCCGAGTCTGGAACAAATCTTGGGTCAAATCCCAAGTCCGAATCGAATCAAATCCATCAAAATAAGACCTCAAACTACTGGCCCAATAGTATCTTCTTGGGTTATCTTAACCCACCACAGGCTCCCAAAAGGTCATGACTTGAAGGTACTATTGGTAGTAACTTATTTCCTTATATGCAGACAAATTTTTCTCCTATCTTTCGATGTGGGACTGGGGTGTTACAAACTCCCCCACTTAAATTTCTGACGTCCCCGTCTGAACCGATCACACACACGGCCCAAAGATCTTTACCTCTCTAGCCATTGTGGGATAATACCGACTGGCTTCGTGTCCCCACCTCCGAACCTTCATCTCTCCATTGTGGGATAATACAATCAGCCTTTGTGTCCCCACCTCCGGCAACCCGATCGGATGACTCGATCTGAGCTTTCGAGAATCGGCTTTGATACCATATGAAACAACCCGGGTCAAATCTCGAGTCCGGAACAAATCTTGGGTCAAATCCCAAGTCCGAATCGAATCAAATCCATCAAAATAAGGCCTCAAACTACTGGCCCAATAGTATCTTCTTGGGTTATCATAGCCTACCACAGGCTCCCAAAAGGTCATGACTTAAAGGTACTATTGGTAGTAATTTATTTCCTTATATGCAGACAAATGTTTCCCCTATCTTTCGATGTGGGACTGGGGTGTTACATATGAATTGAAAATATAATCCTTTCATAAAATTATATACAGGGACATTGATAGATCATATTTTATTTTAGATAAATGTCCCATTAGTATGTTATTATGTACTTAATAGTTCATTTTCCTCCTAAAAAATAAAACTCTAATAGTGCCCACATTTGGCAACAAATAAATGATTTAAGGTTCCAAATTTTTTTGAACTAATATGATAAGTGAAAGCTGATAAAGAAAAACATCATAGATGCATATTAGGTCTTCCCACTTTAATTATAAAATTGGTCTTCAACAAACTTCAATAAGGACAACGATCCTTTAGCTCTTGTAAAATAATGTCTTAGTAGTACAACACAATTTATGCCACATAAAAATTAACTTAGCTATTCTTCGTTAAATGGGTTGGGTTGATCGTATTACATTTCACAATATTAACTTGTACTTAATTATGGTCGATTACATTTAATTTAGATAGTTAAAATTATAAATTTATAATACACGGTTAGTTTAATGTTATTTGTTCTTAAGATTTTTTATACACATCTATCTATATGATAATAAAAAAATAACATGTCGTATCACTCGAGCCAAATGCCTTGGGTAAAGTTACAAATATTCAAATACCCACCATTAAATTTGCAGGACAAAATTTGCACAATCATATTTATTATTTGGCTCATAATGAATGTGTTATATAAGTATTTCTCTGTGTTAAAAAATTATTTAGGCTCATTGGATACAAAAGGGGGGCGGCCATGCCCATAATATATATATATATATATATATATATATATATATATATATATATATATATATATATATATATATATATATATATATATATATATATATATATATATATATATAAAATAAGGATCAGGTCCGGACTCCCATACTTGATTAAAATACAGGCCCTATTTATTTTTATTTTTTTTTAAAACAACTAAAAAAAGTTTAATATTTTATGGAACTGGAATTTTTCTATAATACAGTGTTTCGGGTGTGATTTGGATACATATAACAAAACAAGTATGTACAGACTGTACTCCAAATCACACCTGAAACACTGTATTATGAAAAAATTTCAGTTCCATAAAATATTAAACTTTTTTTTGTTTTTTTTTAAAAAAAAAGCAAAAAAAAAAAGTTCGCATTTTAACAAAATGCGGGAGTCCGGACTGGATCCGCTCCCTATATATATATATATATATATATATATATATATATATATATATACTCAGTTCTGTAGCATCGTTGGAGAGGAAATGTGACGCACCCAAAATAGGTATACATCACCAATCTTGAGTCGCCAAATACATGGTACAAGATTCAAATACAAACTTAATTATACAACAGTCGTGTAAAATATGACTAAACATATGTTGTGAGTTTTAATACAAATATTGTCATCTAGACAATATACAAACTCAATTGGGTTCTCATTACATTTATTATCATACTATTTCACAAAATAGTGAGGACTACTAATGCACCATCTAGGACCATCACTCTGTTTCCCGACTAGTTCTTGCTACGTTCTCATTTCCTGAAGAGAATAATGAAAGTAAAAGGGTGAGCTCAACTAGCCCAATAAGAAATATTATGACTAAGATAATGCAGAATAAATTATCATTAGCCTTCATTAGTGTTAAACTAATAAAATATAACAAACATCAAGTTTAACTGCAGCGGAACAAGCAATCCATTAGAAGAGTCAAGTAGAGAATAAAATCTAATATCTTCTGTCATGAATAGTAACTCGTGAATAATAAATCATGAATAGTAACTAGTGAATAGTAACTCATGAATAGTAACCCCGACATGAAAAAGTTCTAAATTTGATAAAAAGTTCAAACCAATATTTAAACATAATGATATTGAAGAAATAATATCACTTACGACAAAAATAACATTCCTTTCAATCCCTTAAAATCCCTTACTATCCCTTACCTCAAAAGAGCAGTACTTCTGACTGGAATAACGCTGAACGAACTTGCACCGTATAGTAACACTCAAGATATCAAAATACTCACAAGAATACACTCGATAATATAAAGAGAGAAATAGACAGAAAACTTCAGTTTCTGGTGTGATTTTTAATTCTAACCTAAGCACCCTATTTATAGGAAAATGCTTAGAACACCAAAGCAGAAAATTGAATATAATAATATTATATATAAAACAAATTCCTACGCTCACTTTGAAATCTGATTTCAGCCATCTAGCACATGTTAAAGATGTCCACAAACATTTAAAAAACGTTTTTCTTTTAAAACATAAATAATACTTCCAAAAATCAATTATTCTGGAACTTCGGAACTTCAATAATTCATAATATATAGCCATTTTATCAGAAAATTTGAATCTTGCGATGGTTTATAGGAAATTCAATTCTCTACAACTTTGCAGAAGTAAGTTTTTCTAAATTCCAAACAGAAATTGACCGAAATCCACATACGGACAATTTTACAGGCTATAATCAAATTTCAGTAAAAAAATGGGGTCCACCGACACACAAAACATGTGTTAATCATTTAATGCAACAAAAATACTCTTCCTCCTCATATACTCATATATCACACATTCATTATAAAAATATCATCATTATTATATTATAATAATATAATAAAATATTATTTTATCAGAAAAGATAAAATATCAATTTTTAACAATTGTCACTTTAAAAATTTTCTCCATCTATATCCACATAAAATGAATATTTTCCTTATCATATAAATTAATAATTAATTATTCACAAATAATATTATAGAATCACAATACTGACAACCAGACAGTTCCCATGAAAGAGGGGGCTTTCCAATAAGAATTTCTTTTTACTGGCGTGCAATTAGGTGACCAAACCTCTCCTTAGACAGAACTTTCTAGACATTGCCAATAATTCTTTCTAATAATATTATTCAGATAATATGAATTATTTCTTCGATAATGGAAAATAATGTGTAATGACAATTATTGAAACAACAGTAATATAAAATATCAACGCAGCAATTATTGAATCAACAAAATAAAATACTGAACAGTTAATACTGTAACAATTATTGAGTAGTGCCTTCTTACGTAAGATTCAATAATTGGTGCAATACCGTGTGCTACTGTGCAACAACGCGTATTACTGTATTCTAACCACCGGGTATTCCAACAGTGTTAACGCTAACAATTACACTGTTATTTATAAAAACTCCTTTTTGTCTTTTCTTTATCCGACAGTTATTCTGTTATGGGGCCCACCAATGGCTGCGCCGTCGTATGAATATTCCCCGACAGAAAGAATATTCCACGACCAAACGAATATTCCCAAATAGAAATGAGTATTTTATAACCACTTGCATATTTTGAAAAAAAAAATCATATATCACCCTTAACTTTAACTTTTATCAATTTAACCATTTACTGAATAGTAATTATAAGAAAAATTGAATACTTTTATTTCATAAAATTCGGGGTCTTACATAAACGCACAGATAGGATGTTCCAACGGAATAATAAAAATGGAATAACATAAGAATATCACCAAGTATAGGGTAGCCCACGTATACAGGTTATTCCAACAGAATAATAAAGAATAAAATAACAGAAGTTCTCTTCATGAATAAGAAAGGAAGAATACCCCTTACAAGTACAACAAATAATATCCCTTACCGTAAAAAAAAGAGTACTGGATATAGAAGTAGTGAAGTACCAGAACACTTTTCTTCTTTCTCTCTATAGTTTCTCTCTCTAAAGTTTCAGTGAATTCGTAAGAAATAATGAAGGAATGAACTTCTATTTATAGAAGAATGGACTTAATAGTAACTAATTTATGAACGGTCCAGATTGATTTACTTTTAAACGGACGGTCCAGATTTAAAGCAAAATCTTTTAAATAAAAAATAATATATTCTATTTTTTCATTAAAAATAAAAATTATAATATATATATATATATATATATATATATATATATATATATATTAATAACCTTTACCTTTCGGCAAAGGCTTACTAAATCATTCACTGAATTTGCTTACAAATTCCTCCACCAAAATCCACTCACACATTTAATATATATATATATATATATATATATATATATATATATATATATATATATATATATATACCCCATTTCTTTCAAGACATTTCTTCCCCAATTCCCACCCGTGATGACCAAAATTTCTTCCACCCATATGTCATTTTCAACATGTGAGCCCCACCATAATATATATATATATATATATATATATATATATATATATATATATATATATATATATATATATATATACTGAATCATCTATTATCGAATATTTTAAAAAATGGGTAAATGGGGGTCCATAAAATAAACTAAAATTTACAACAACAACATCATAAAAAATTCTCTCAATATTTTTAACAACACTTATCATCATTATTATAATTAGTAATATTAATCGACCAGGTCGTTTTCAGGAAAGAGGGGGCTTTCCAATAAGGATTTTTCCCTATTGGCGCGCAATTAGGTGACCAAACCTCTCCTTGACAGAACTTCTAGACATCGTTAATATTATAAATAATATATTAATAGCTTTGTCGTCTCAATTATTGATTTAATAATATATAAAATATTGACAATAATTGAATCAAATAACGTGAGATATTATGTAGCAATTACTGTAACAATAATTGAACAAAACTGAGTGACTTCTTACGTAAGCATCAATAATCAATACCGTGTGCTACTGTGCAACTACGCGTATTACTGTACTTTTAACATCGGGTGTTTCAACAGTTAACGGTAAAACTTTCGCCGTTATTTTCATAAAGTATTTTTGTCGTTTTCTCAATCCGACAATAATTCCGTTGTGGGGTCCACAACGGAATTATAGGTTGATTAGAAATATGAAAGCTAACACCCTTACGAAAATAATCAATTTTAACATGATGAGTAGTTAACCAATCAATCACTAGAATCACATCAAATGCAAGTATTTTCAATGAAATAAGATCGACAGGTAATGTGAGGGTACCGATTTGAACCAAACAAGACTTATAAACAGTGGATGTAATGAAGGTTTCTCCTAACGGAGTTTCTACAGATAAGTCAAAGTCTAATTTCTCCGGTGTCAAATTTAATCGTTGAGCGTAAGTAGGAAAAATAAAAGAATGGGTAGAACCAGTATCAAATAAGGCATAGACTTCGCTAGAGTTTATGATAAGCTTACACATGATGACCTCTTTCAGGTTCCTTGCTTTCTGGGAGGTCACAACAAACGCTCTCCCTTGCACTACTAGCTTTGACTTTTCTGGGACGGCCTTTGGTGCCTCCATCCTAGCTGAACTTGTCTTCGGTGAACAACAAAATTGGGCTAAGTGACCTTCTATTCCAAAATTATAACATGTTTTGGACGGCATCGCGCAGTTTGGACGGATGTGTCCCTCCCCTCCGCATTTGAAGCATATGATAGGTGGCCGTTCTCCTTCCTTAACAACGGGTGCTGGTGCTAACGTCTTTCCATCATTTTTGAATCTTCTCTTCTTGAAATGTCCATTCTTATTGTTTTGGCCTTGATTACCACCGAAGTGGTTACCATTTTTGGCCTATTGATTCCCTCCACGCTTGTTGTCACTGCTTCGATGACTTCTCTCATTGGTATTATTATTTTGTCGGCTGCTCTCTTTTGGTTGCGTTGACTCGTTATCGCGCTCCACTAACTGAGCCCTATTTACAACATCTGAATACAAACACAGTTTATGAGAAATAAGATATTGACGTATCTCTGGCTTCAAACCTCTAAAAACATCCGCGTCATTCTCTCTTCATTATCAACCAAGTTGGATGCAAACCGGGACATCTCGGCAAACTTAGCTTTGTACTGCGACACGGTCATATTATTCTGCTCCAACTTGATGAACTCTACCTCCTTTTTGTGACGAATACTTTCGGGAAAGTACTTGTCATTGAATAGTTCTTGAAACTTCTCCCAAGACATCTTCAGTGCGGCAGGTTGAGTACGCTTTACCGGTTCCCACCAGTAATCTACCTATCCTCGCAACATAAAGGTGGCAAAGGGAACCTTTTGCTCCTCGGAGAATCCCAGGACATCAAATATCTTGGTGATCTGCTTTATCCATGCTTCCGCCTTAAGTGATTTTGGCTCTCCAATAAACTCCGATGGTCCCAGCTCCTTGAACTGTTTAGCGGTGACCGTCCGAGAGTTTCCAGTGTTTCCACCTACATTTTGGACAGGAGCCACTCTCGCCTGCTTTTGCATAAATTGCATAAAGCCTCTGAACATTCTATCATTCATTATTTGGTCAGTGTTATTATTTGCATGAGGATTGTCACCTTCCTGATGCACATTATCTTGATTATTGATATGTGGTGAATCAACGGTCTCCTGTACTCCATTTCTATTCTCAACATTCTCGGATATCATTTTCAAATACTGCCACAAAACAAAGGTTAATTGACATGTAACATATTATCCCTATATTCTGACCGACCAATTAAATACCAAAAAACTTAGGTAGGTCATACTAGCGAAGGAATTCCCCGTCTCTCCCCTCCTAGTTCTATTCTCCCATCTTAGCCAGGGATCATATCCCTAAGCTTTGATACCAACTGTGACGCCCCCAAAATAGGTATACATCACCCATCTTGAGTCGCCAAATACATGGAACAGAATTCAAATACAAAATTAATTATACAACAGTCGTGTAAAATATGACTAAACATATGCAGTGAGTTTTAATACAAATATTGTCATCTAGACAATATAAAAACTCAATGAGGTCCTCATTACATTTATTATCACACTATTTCACAAAATAGTGAGGACTACTAATTCACCATCTAGGACCATCACTCTGTTTTCCCGACTAGTCCATGCTACGTTCTCATTTCCTGAAGAGAATAATGAAAGTAAAAGGGTGAGCCCAACTAGCCCAGTAAGAAATATTATGACTAAGATAATGCAGAATAAATTATCAT
This sequence comes from Panax japonicus, assembly GCA_020205505.1. Classification (NCBI taxonomy): domain Eukaryota; kingdom Viridiplantae; phylum Streptophyta; class Magnoliopsida; order Apiales; family Araliaceae; genus Panax; species Panax japonicus. The sequence goes on along the minus strand of CM035101.1, from coordinate 16,184,927 downwards.
TAGCCTTCAATAGTGTTAAACTGATAAAATATAATAAACATCAAGTTTAACTGCAGCGGAACAAGCAATCCATTAGAAGAGTCAAGTAGAGAATAAAATCTACTATCTTCTATGATTTAAAAGGGTTTTCATTACTTTTATCGCTGAGACTCAGCTTAATAAATAATCCACATCATCCTTGCACCACGGGCAAGGATATTCATGTTAGGTTTGTAATATTCATGAACGCAATCAAATTGCACAAAATTATGCGGAAGCGTGGAAAATCAAAGTTTAAAAATTTTATAAACCATAAACTCGGATCACCCTTTATGCATAATTATTAATTAAACGAAAAGATAAAGAATAAAATCATACCCTTGAAGATCCGAGCTTCCTCAGGTACAAGTTCACCTCCAATCCTTTTCGCGTTCAACTTGAATCCACCGGGTTTGGTCCCTTCCTTTGATCAACGTTAGCCACCCAAGTGTTTGGCCTCTAGAGGTGATCCACCAAGGAAGAAGAAGAATTCAAGAAGATGGGTGGTTGGCTAAACCCTAGTTTTTCTATCTCTATAGAAAAAGGCGTACTCTCCCAACTATTGGAATTACGTATTCAAATAATACGTCAACCTCTCTCTCACCCATAATAAGACTCCTCTTATTTATAGATGTGGGCAACCCATCCTTAACAATTAAGGAATTGGGTTTTATTTTAATTAATTAAACTCTTTTAATTAATTAGGCTCCTAATCTTATTAGGAATAATTAATTAACCTTTTAATTAATTAAGCTCCCTAATCTTATTAGGGATAATTAATTAAACTCTTTTAATTAATTTGTCTCCTAATCTTATTAGGATATTTGAGAGTACTTTTATTAATTAATTTCTAAACTCCTTTAGGAATTAAATAATAATAATCGTAATAATAATAATAAGACTCCTCTTATTAATTTATATTTAATATTTTCAAAATATTAAATAATAAATATTAAGCCATTTAATTTATTCTATCACCATAGATTAAATTAAATATACTTAAATTATTATTACGATTATGCCATTAACTTCTTAAATAATTATTCTTCCTTTTATGGTGTGACCCTTTAGGTTCTCCATATTAAACCGATTGTGAATAAATTAATTAGAACAATTCTAATCTTATTTAAATAAATAAATCAAACTAATAATTTATTTAAATAAATAATATTTATTCTACAATAGGGATAAGCCTCCCTAGCGATCAACGACTTTCCAGATAATATAGATTTCAACATTAATCATAAAAGAACCTTTGAGTAAATAGTTACCGTACAATTCAATCCTTCTACCATACAATGTCCCAATTAAATATAAGACATGGAATTACTGTCAAGTCTTATTTTATTTAATTATTTGTATTTCGACTCTTAAATGCACAACTCCAAATAATACAAATTAGAAACTTCTTTCTAATTTCATTCTGCCTTGGCCAAGGACTACTGGGTTGTCATTTATCGAATCACATAGGACATTTCTCTTCTTTTACTAGAAGTGGTAGATTCTTTATTGATCATACATTATCTTCATGTACAACTTATTATACCCAAGCATACCCTTTGATATACCCTAAGGGTCTTAAGGAATAAGTCAAAGTATAACTCATCATACACAAGATACTATGATGATCTCAAGTCCAAGGATCACTTGTACTACTATCACTACAGGAATTCCTATTGACAGACAAGTAAAACTCCATTAGGTATTCCTTAGCGAGTCACGTTCAGTGAACTTATTCTCCAATAAGCACCTACATACTTGCTTTAGTGTCTCCACACAAATGATCATGAGATCAATCATCATCATCCAATGAGCAAGCAACGTATGTACCAATCTATCTGGATTCACTAATCCCAAATTTAGTAATCCAACGATTGGGAACTATTTTAGTTTTAAGCTTTCAAAGAATTTAGATCTCATTAGAATGATCATCATCATTATTCTAAAAGCATTGCTTAAAACTATGGGTTTATCACATATTATAAAACAGCATCATGTAGATAATTAAAAGCCTTTAATAAATTAATACTTTTTATTAATAAATGAATAAGAATGTTTACAAAGTATATGCTTTATCATCAAACATGATTGTCTTGTGTGCATACTACTTTCAATCTCCCACTTGCACTAAAGCCAATCGTCATGGTATCTCATACCCTTCTTCTCTAAGTGACAATTATCCTGCTGTTGGATAAGCTTTTGTTAATGGATATGTAATATTGTTCTTGAGAGTTCACTATCTCTATAGTGATTTCCCATCTTTCAATGATTCTTATAATCAAATGAAAGTGCCACAACACATGTTTAGATCCAAGATGAGACTTAGGAACTATTCCTAGTTCTATAATGAACTTTTCATCCAAACAATCAACTTGTAGCTTCATTTATAGCTATATACTTTGTCTTTATTACTAAACCAGCAACTCTTTGCTGTTTGGAACCTTTCCAATTCACTGCACCACCGTTCAAGGTAACGCTTTACCTTAAAGTGGAATTTCAGTCGTCTTGGCCAGTCTGAAAAACTTGAGTCTGTTAAGCCCTCTAGTATTAATTCAGACCCACCATAAATATGATCACATCCTTAGTTCCAGTTAAGTACTTTAAGATGTTTTTCACTGTCTCACAGTGAACTTCTCCAGAATATGACTGATCAACTTCAGTTCTCGTACATTTCATTGCATACATGATTGTCACTCATGCGATCTCTCTTTTCAGGAGTCTTTGGGGACTATTAAGAGAGATACACTCCATGGCTCATCAACATGAGACATCCCATGGAGTTTGCCATGCTAAACGACTTTAGCATCAAATGAATATACGTTCCTTGGGTTAAGCCGAGCATTCTTTTAAATCTATCTATATAGATTTTCATCCCCAATTAAGATACTCTTCCCAAATCATTCATGGAGGAATGTTTAGACAACTTTATCTTTATTGATTTTAGCATTGGCATGTCATTCCTTATCCGTATTATATCAGCATATAATACCAGAAATGTCACGACGCTCCCACTGACCCTTTTGTACACACTAGGTTCATTCTTGTTTTTGATAAAATCAAACTCTTTTGATTATCATATCAAAATGAATGTTCCATTTTTGAGAAGATTGCTTCAATCCATTTCTCTGAGTGTCTACAACTCTTACCTCATCGTATGTAACTGGATCATCATCTTCTATGATACGTACCTCATAATCATCATTCATGATGAATCCATACCTCCTAGGTATCTTTGGTACTATTCCAGATTTACGATTCAGTTGTGGTATAATAGGTCTATCTATAGGTTCCTCTTATTTGACTTATAGTATTTTGTGGATCTTGAACTCTTCAAGATCTATAATCCTCCCACTAGCCCCTTCAATGATAAACACCTTTATCTTAGAAGGCAGCGTGTTTTGCAACAAACACCTTTTGCTAAGTAGAATTATAGAATATATAACCTAAACTTACTTTAGGATGTCCCACAAATATGTACATGTCAAATTTTGTCCCAAACTTATCCTTTGAAACCGTTTCACATAAGTTGGACAACCCCTTATCTTAACATACTTAAGATTAGGAATCCTCCCTGTCCATAACTTTTATGGAGTCTTGGGGCCGGATTTTGAGGTTACCTTTTCCGTAGATAAGCAGTCATTTCTAGGACATTACCCAGAAGGATACTGGAATGTTGGTAAAATCATTATGGACCGCACCATGTCCAATAAGGTACGATTTTTACATTCAGATACATCAATCAATTATTACGTATCAGGAGGCGTCCATTATGAAAAAACCATTTGAGATGATCTAGAAACTTATTGCACAAGTATTTATTCCTTGATCTAATCAAAGAATCTTAATACTTTGCCAATTTGTTTCACTTCTGAATTCTTTGAACCTTTCAAATAATTCACACTTGTATTTCAACAAATACATACATTCAACTGTTTCAATGATCATCTCCTTTTCTTATATTAGTTTGTTCAATTTATAAAATAATTTTTTTTTACGTAAGTCAAGTATACAAAATCTATTAAGTAATATTTCAGTTCTATACAAAACATTATTATTATAAATAGAACAACAATTGTTCTTAAATATAATACCAAAAATTTCATTGTCCAACAATAAAATGGAAATAATGTTTCCAATAAGAACTAGAATACAATAACAACTTATTGACTTAATAGATTTGCCAGTAGGCAGTGCTAAACTATAAGTTTCTATGTCTAATGTTGCAACCTTTGCTTCATTTCCCACACATAGGATTACTTATCCTTTGTTTAGCTTTCTACTTTTGCCTGGTCCCTTCATAAATCTATATTTATGATAACCAAAGTCGGTATCCAATACCCAAGTAGAACATTGACTTAAAGAAAAATTTATTTTAAATCATGAACAAATTTGTATTTGTAACTGAAACTTCACTAAGCTTATTTGGTTAGCCTCTGCAAGATGATTTTCGCAGTTTCCTTCCAGTGTCCAGGCTTATTGCAGTGGAAGCAAACTCCTTTGCTATCCGTATCAGTTTTGTTCTTATTATCCTTTGTTTTTGCCTTTATATTTACCTTCTTAGAATCGTTCTTCTTTTCAGAAGATCCTTTGGCCCCTACCAGTAAGACATGGTATTTCTTGGTTGGAAAGTGACTCTCAACATTTTTCAACATGTTAAGCAAATCAGCGAGGCTGATATCTAGCTTGTTCATATGAAAAATTCACAACAATTATGAAATGAGTCCGGGAGTGAGTGCAAGATCAAATCTTGGCTCAACTCTCCATCCATTACAAAACCCGTTGTCCTAATTGATCAATCAAATTGATTATGTTAAGGACTTTTGTCTGTACTGTAGTGTCATTGGTCATTCTAGATCGGAAGAGCTCCTTAGATATCTGATATCTATTAGTCCTACTTTCCTCACCATCAACTACTTGATGTGCAGGAATATAATAGGAACATCCATAGTTTTATGTTGACGCTGAAGCTCATTACTCATGGATGCGAGCATGATGCATTGAGCCAACTATGCATCATCTAGCCACTTTCTAAAAGTAGCAATATCTTCCTCAGAGGCATTGTCTGCAACCATTGTAGGGATAGGCGTATTAAGGACATAAGATAGTTTTTCAGTCATGAGAACTATTCTCAATTACCATAACCAATCCGTTTAATTCGGTTCGGTTAATTTAGCATCTAATATGCTATGCAGTGATAGTAATTTAGACATTGTAAAATTCTGTAAATGAATTTGTAATTAACAACATTTTAACATACATTCTTTTATTAATTACCAAAATAAATTAGGTCTTGTTTTAAATTGGTATCTCCCACTATTTTCTTCAAACTATATTACTCTCACTTATATAGTTCGGCAAAATCCAATTAAAGATATTCTAGTGAGAATAAGGATCCCATTTCAAATGTATATAGCTTTGTGTGTGCACAACAAACTATATATAAATAAATAGGTAGACAACTCTTGTCAATTACATCAACTATGTAACTCCTTGTATTTTGCCTCTTAAATCGTAATGGTCAAGTGTGTGCACATCCGAACTAAAATGATTTAAGTTAAGTCAGACCCAGCATTTCCATATAAGTGAAGAGAAAACTACAGCCCTTGTGTGTGCACAACAAAGCAGTAATGTTCAATTTCTTATAAACATCATATGTAATAAAAACAACATCTTAAATATTTAATACTCGCCTTGTGTGTGCACAACAAACTCATATTAAATATTCAATACTCTATTGTTTCTATCATGCTAGAAGGCGACGTTCGATATTTCAAATATCTTTGAACGTTACAACTTAATATAAAATATTTGAGGGGTTTGCTATTAATTTGTCTCATCTTGTTTAGCGCGCATGCACACACACACACACACACATATATATATATATATATATATATATATATATATATAAAATACGCGTCATATTAATGAACATGCGAAGCATGTTTCCATAATATAATATATATATATATATATATATATATATATATATATATATATATATATATATATATATATATATATATATAGTATAAGCATGCACATATAGAATATTATATTCTACCTGGATTGATTATGGACTTTTATTCTAGTTTGGTTCACTAGAGCCACCAAGTGAACCAAAAGGTCAAACCCTAGGGGTGCAAGAATTAATATTTAAATATAACTATTACATTTAAACCCGGGCTCCATTACAAACGGGTCTTCACGCGCTCCTTGCTCCTTGATCTCCAATTCTTCAAAATTAATTCTAACTATTCCTATTACAAAACTATTTAAAATAAATAGAAACATTGATCAGCAGTCAAGGGGAAGTACATAGGAGGAGGATAGAATTTAGATTAAGAAAAATTAGAGAAGATGAGGTACGCAGACCCCATTTTATAAAACCCATACATTCATGCATCCAACTAAAATAAAATCCAATCACATTGGTCAATAGTCCGTAATCAATCCCATTTATTATTATACACATCACCATATGCATCAATAAATAACATTCATCTCATGAATAATAAACATTTAATATATATATTGATATCATTTAATGGGCAAATTTAGTTAGTATAAAATCTAATTTTGAATCAAAATAAACTCCTTTATTTTAATTCAAATTTAAATCAAAATAAAACTATTTTATTTTAATTTATCTAATTTTGAATAAAATAAACTATTTTATTTTAATCAAAATCTTTAATCAAAATAAACTCCTTTATTTTAATTAATTATGGAATCCAATTCCATGTAAAAAAAATAAAACTCCTTTATTAAAGGAAACACAGATTCTCTTTCCTATTCACAAATAAACTCTTTTATTTTGAATAATATGAAATCTTATTTCATATCTAAATAAACTCCTTTATTTAAGGAAATATGGATTTTCTTTCCTATTCACAAATAAACTCCTTTATTTTAGAAAATATAGAATCCAATTTCAACTCCAATTAGTTATCATGGAATCCAATTTCAACTCTAATTAGTTAGCATGAAATTCTAATTTTAAAATTAAAATAAATTTTTTTATTTTAAGATTAAAATAAACTTTTTATTTTAATATTAAAATAAACTTTTATTTTAATTATAAAATAATTAAAATATATATTACATATACATAATATATATTACGGTAATATATATTATATATATATAATATAAGTATATTACATTTAATAAAAAACGTGGTACTGCAGTCTGCAGTCCTTTTTTTTATTTATAATTACTTATATATATATATATATATAATATAAGTATTATATAGAATCCATGAAACAAGAGTCACCTGCAACTTGTTTTTTTTTTCTTTTTAAAATCACCTGGATACTAACCAGGTGAATCAACGAATTCTTGCAGAAAGATTCCTTAACATATTAAACCGAACAGATCCTCCTTGAACATAATAATCTGAATTCGTTAAATCACGCAAAACAAAAAAAATTGTTCCGCGATTTTTTTTTTAATCTTATATAACAAAATTATGCCCAATTAAATTGTTCTAAACACATATCAATATACATATCAAATCTGAACAATTAATAATTCGCATAAAGGTTTGGCTCTGATGCCACTATTAGGTTTGTAATATTCATGAACGCAATCAAATTGCACAAAATTATGCGGAAGCGTGGAAAATCAAAGTTTAAAAATTTTAGAAACCATAAACCCGGATCACCCTTTATGCATAATTATTAATTAAACGAAAAGATAAAGAATAAAATCATACCCTTGAAGATCCGAGCTTCCTCAGGTACAAGTTCACCTCCAATCCTTTTCGCGTTCAACTTGAATCCACCGGGTTTGGTCCCTTCCTTTGATCAACGTTAGCCACCCAAGTGTTTGGCCTCTAGAGGTGATCCACCAAGGAAGAAGAAGAATTCAAGAAGATGGGTGGTTGGTTAAACCCTAGTTTTTCTATCTCTATAGAAAAAGGCGTACTCTCCCAACTATTGGAATTACGTATTCAAATAATACGTCAACCTCTCTCTCACCCATAATAAGACTCCTCTTATTTATAGATGTGGGCAACCCATCCTTAACAATTAAGGAATTGGGTTTTATTTTAATTAATTAAACTCTTTTAATTAATTAGGCTCCTAATCTTATTAGGAATAATTAATTAACCTTTTAATTAATTAAGCTCCCTAATTTTATTAGGGATAATTAATTAAATTCTTTTAATTAATTTGCCTCCTAATCTTATTAGGATATTTGAGAGTACTTTTATTAATTAATTTCCAAACTCCTTTAGGAATTAAATAATAATAATCGTAATAATAATAATAAGACTCCTCTTATTAATTTATATTTAATATTTTCAAAATATTAAATAATAAATATTAAGCCATTTAATTTATTCTATCACCATAGATTAAATTAAATATACTTAACTTATTATTACGATTATGCCATTAACTTCTTAAATAATTATTCTTCCTTTTATGGTGTGACCCTTTAGGTTCTCCATATTAAACCGATTGTGAATAAATTAATTAGAACAATTCTAATCTTATTTAAATAAATAAATTAAACTAATAATTTATTTAAATAAATAATATTTATTCTACAATAGGGATAAGCCTCCCTAGCGATCAACGACTTTCCAGATAATAAAGATTTCAACATTAATCATAAAAGAACATTTGAGTAAATAGTTACCGTACAATTCAATCCTTCTACCATACAATGTCCCAATTAAATATAAGAGATGGAATTACTGTCAAGTCTTATTTTATTTAATTATTTGTATTTCGACTCTTAAATGCACAACTCCAAATAATGCAAATTAGAAACTCCTTTCTAATTTCATTCTGCCTTGGCCAAGGACTACTGGGTTGTCATTTATCGAATCACATAGGACATTTCTCTTCTTTTACTAGAAGTGGTAGATTCTTTATTGATCATACATTATCTCCATGTACAACTTATTATACCCAAGCATACCCTTTGATATACCCTAAGGGTCTTAAGGAATAAGTCAAAGTATAACTCATCATACACAAGATACTATGATGATCTCAAGTCCAAGGATCACTTGTACTACTATCACTACAGGAATTCCTATTGACAAGCAAGTAAAACTCCATTAGGTATTCCTTAGCGAGTCACGTTCAGTGAACTTATTCTCCAATAAGCACCTACATACTTGCTTTAGTGTCTCCACACAAATGATCATGAGATCAATCATCCTCATCCAATGAGCAAGCAACGTATGTACCAATCTATCTGGATTCACTAATCCCCAATTTAGTAATCCAACGATTCGGAACTATTTTAGTTTTAAGCTTTCAAAGAATTTAGATCTCATTAGAATGATCATCATCATTATTCTAAAAGTATTGCTTAAAACTATGGGTTTATCACATATTATAAAACAGCATCATGTAGATAATTAAAAGCCTTTAATAAATTAATACTTTTTATTAATAAATGAATAAGATTGTTTACAAAGTATATGCTTTATCATCAAACATGATTGGCTTGTGTGCATACTACTTTCAATTCATTAGTATCACGACCATAAATTATCCATGCACTACGGGCCAAGGATATTCGTGTATTCATCAATGGTCATGATCATGCCAACAACTGTCCATCAATGCACTACGGTCAATGAGGATTTTTACCACATCATTTGTAACATTACGATCATGATTATACCGAATAATCCCTGGTCATAATCATACCAAGTCCATCTATGCACTACAAGCCACAGATGACTTTCAACATATTATAAACATGAGGATGATGACAATGATATAAGAAATCAATAAAACAAGTTCAAGAATTAATTTATCCAGGAACTAATAACGTCTAAATTGTCAACATGATACTTCTTTGTGGGGTAAAATTTAAGAATGCTCAGAAGAATATTTTCATGAAAAGATACTGGATGAAACGCAAATATTAAGAATATTCCACTAATTTCATGGAGTATAGAAGTCAAAACTTTAACCAACTGAGTATAATAAAGAATGAAATAACAAAAAAAATCACCAGGCATGCGATAGACCGCACAGACAGGTTATTCCAACAGAATAATAAATAACCGAACCAAGTCATGCATAAACGCACAGACAGGATATTCCAACAGAATAATAAATAATGGAACCAGGTCATGCGTAAACGCACTGACAGGATGTTCCAACAGAATAATAAAGAACGGAACCAGGTCATGCGTAAACGCACAGACAGGATGTTCCAACATAATAATAAAAATGGAATAACAGAAGAATTTCACCAAGTATAGGGTAGCCGGCGTATACAGGTTATTCCAACAGAATAATAAAGAATGGAATAACAGAAGTTCTCTTCATGAATAAGAAAGGAAGAATACCCCTTATGAGTACAACAAATAATATCTCTTACCGTAAAAAAAAGAGTACTGGATATAGAAGTAGTGAAGTAGCAGAACACTTTTCTTCTCTCTCTATAGTTTCTCTCTCTAGAGTTTCAGTGAATTCGTAAGAAATAATGAAGGAATGAACTTCTATTTATAGAAGAATGGACTGAATAGTAACTAATTTATGAACGGTCCAGATTGATTTATTTTTAAACGAGCGGTCCAGATTTAAAGTAAAAAATATTTTAAATAAAATATAATATATTCTATTTTTTCATAAAAACAAAACTTATAATATATATATATATATATATATATATATATATTTATATATATATATGACCTTTGCCTTTCGGCAAAGGCTTACTAAATCATTCACTGAATTTGCTTACAAATTCCTCCACCAAAACCCACTCTCACACACACACACACACACACACACACACACACACACACACATATATATATATATATATATATATTCCGCACATGCATATACTATATATTATATATATATACCCCATTTCTTTCAAGACATTTCTTCCCCAATTCCCACCCGTGATGACTATAATTTCTTCCACCCATATGTCATTTTCAACATGTGAGCCCCACCATAATATATATATATATATATATATATATATATATATATATATATATACTAAATCATCTATTATCGAATATTTTGAAAAATGGATAAATGGGGGCCCATAAAATAAACTAAAATTTACAACAACTACATCATAAAAAATCTCCTCAATATTTTTAACAACACATATCATTATTATTATAATTCGTAATATTAATCGACCAGGTCGTTCCCAGGAAATAGGAGGCTTTCCAATAAGGATTTCTCCCTATTGACGCGCAATTAGGTGACCAAACCTCTCATTGACAAAACTTCTAGACATCGTTAATATTGCAAATAATAATATTAATAACTTTGTCGTCTCAATTATTGATTTTATAATATATAAAATATTGACAATAATTGAATCAAATAACATGAGATATTATGCTGCAATTACTGTAGCAATAATTGAACAAAACTGAGTGACTTCTCACGTAAGTATCAATAATCAATACCGTGTGCTACTGTGCAACTACGCATATTACTGTACTTTTAACACCGGGTGTTTCAACAGTTAACGGTAAAACTTCCACCGTTATTTTCATAAAGTATTTTTATCGTTTTCTCAATCTGACAATAATTCCGTTGTGGGGTCCACCAATGATTGTGCCGTTGTATGAATATTACCTGCTAAAACGAATATTATATAACAACTTGCGTACTTTGTAAAATTTATAAATATTAACCACAACTATAACATAATATCAAATTAATTTCATAATATTCAAAAATGATATTTATAGAAAATTCATCTTTATTTATAAAAGTTGGGGTCTTACGGGAAAGGTGTGAAGAAAGGAATTTGGCATTACAAATGATAATATCAAAACAGTTGGTATAATTAAAAACAGTTTAGATTTGTAGTAGTGATTTAGGGGATTATAATAATGAATAAATTAAAGGGTTAAATGCAAAGTCGACCACTGAACTTTTCTGATATTTGGGTACTGAGTCCCTTTCTTCCGGTCAACGCAAACTGAGCCCCTTTCTATTCAAAAACTTAGACTTTGAACACACAGGCGCCACGTGTGCGTTAAAATACTGGTGTGGCAAACGTGGTGCATACGTGGCCCATGTCAGCAGGTCTGACGTGGTATTTAATATTAAAATTTGACACGTGTCTGCTGTTGACGTGGCGAGTCTTTTGAATTTTTCCCAAAAATTGCATATCCATAGATTTGAACCTACAACCTATCATTTAAAACTTTGTTCACTTGACCACTAGAGCAACATGAGTCAATTGTTAATATGTTGCAAGGATTAATATTTATATCAAAACATGATATTTCCCTCATATATTCATTTCTTCTCATTCACTACATATACTACTACAACAACAACAACAACAACAACAACAATAATAATAATAGTACTAATAACAATTATAATAATAAGGTAGGATTCTTTACATTATACTTTTGCTCAATTTTTTTAATACACATTTAACCACTCATAAGTTGAGTGATACAATTATTTATCATGATTTTTATTACCTAATTTAATATAATATTTATGTCGCTAAAATTGTATTAAAAAAAATTAATTAAAAAGTATAATACTAAGATGGACCCTAATAATCCATAATTAATGTACATAGGAAACAGTCAGATTTATCGACATAGGAAACGATCAGATTTCTAAAATATTGTTAATGGCTTTAATGCATATGCTCACCCCTTAGGTTTTTACATAAACAACAAAAAAGCACCGATCAAATGTTTTTTTTTACAATTATATATAATCTGCATCTTTGAAATTATATTGGCGGAGAAATGAAGCTCCATTGGTGGGTCGGTTTTATGAGTAATGCTTTGTAGAAAAGTAATTATTACTATTATTATTATTAGTACTATTATTATTATTTTTATTATTATTATTGTAGTATATGTAGTGAATGAAAAAAAAGAAATATATAGGGAAAATCTCATGTTTTGATATAAATATTAATCCTTACAATAAATTAATAATTGACTTAAGTTGCTTTAGCGGTCAAGTGACCAAAATTCAAACGATAGATCGTAAGTTCGAATCTTTGGGAGGTTACTTTTGAAAAAATTTAAAGTTCAAAGGCTCTTAAATCTAAGAGATCACCCAAATAAATTTCTTGTTATGTTGTACTCTGCCATCTAAGTTTTATGAGTGGACAATTAAAGAATTTATTACAAAACATTATTCAAATTTTGTGAGAGAATAATTCACCAAGTTTTTTAAAATTAAACTTTAGATCAATACTAATAGTAAGCTAAAATAGCAATATTGAACTAATTATGATACAATCAAAATAGAAATAAGTCTTAAAGATCGAATGTGTGCTTTTTCTTCGTCGTGGTGTGCCTTTTCTTCGCCTTCATCCGTCGTTTTTTTCTAATTGGCATCAACTCAGGTGTAATCGGATGGTATGTCTTCATTCTTGCTATGGGTTGTAAATCTTGATTGTGCACCACGGCTCCCTCTCATCCATGAAATCCATGATGAGGACCCCTCTGCTTCTTTAGACTTGACGTCTTGAAAGTGTGCTGGGCTGGAGAGAGGGGTTGAGAATTCCTCGATCGGCTGAAGCTCCTCAAACTTTGTATTCTATCTTTATTTTCATTTCTCTCTATTATTTTCATAACTTACGAACAACTATTAATTAATATTAATAGGATTATAGAAAAACTAATTAAACTCGTACTCACACATTTAATATGGCAAAAAAAGTAAAAACTTTTTTCTAAGTTAAATAGTTATGTTTGACATTATAATTTACAAGAGTGTTGATAATTCGTGCAAAGCACGAGTTAATTAATTTTAAAAATGATATAATTTAATTTGTGATATGATCAACAATAAAGTACAACAAATTGTGATTGACTAATAATACTTTATTAAATTTACAATAGAAATTGAATTAATTGTAAAATAATAAAATAAGTACCTCTTTATAAAATAATATTGTGTTACTATTACTGATCAATTATATGTTAAGATTCATATGGTCTTAAATTTTCGTCACTCTAATCTTAAATTTATTTTTTACATATAGCATAAACTTTTTAAAGGGAAACAAAATGTACATCTAGTGAATGTGTATTAAAAAAGAGACTTATCTTATTTTATTTGAATTAAAAAAAATTCATGCACGATGAAGTCATTGATATGTGCCGGTAATTATTATCCGGATGATTTGGAGGAGGGAATTGGTTAGCATATGATCCCAGATTTAGTGGAATTTAGGATTGTTACGGTCTCATATGTTATGTTAGGTGGGCATTTGTGTAAATAGTAATTAGGAGGATTAATTAGGACGGACAATGTTGATTTTTTAGAATGACAGATGTCAACTTATTGTATCATGTACTGTGATTTAGTATATATAACTAGATACAAACCCGCGCGTTGCGGCGGGATTATTCAATTTTTAATAATAAATGTGTACGTACAATTAATAAATTAAAATATAATAAGAAGATGGTATATTATTGTGCGATAATCAAATTTTACACATAAAAACAAATGAATATACATTATAAGAGGTAGTGGTGAGAGTTTACCGGTTTGTGCATTACACTATAAATATGTGACTATTGCTTTTAAGCTAATGGCAAAGTAAGTGACTTCAACTTGTGGACAAATAATTTTTTCTTGTCCAAAGTGTAGCCAACTGATTTATATTATAAATTTAAGGAAACGTATCGCAAATCATTGCAATTTTATTTGTTTTCTTTTTTCCTCTAATTTGATGTCAACGATATCTATAAATTTTGGCATATATATTTATATTGAAGTTAATTTTTTTTGTTTTTATGTAGCTTTTGCCAAGCTTTCCGGTTTAGATCAATGGAGATCATGAAGTCAATAGGTGCGGGAAATATGAAAAAAGTTAACAGTAAAAAAATTCAAATGATAATACTTTCGATCAAGAAACACATAATGAAGGCTAATCATAACAATGGCTGCTGAAGCCTAAGCATGACAAATAAATCTTTGTAATAACAACAATTAAAAAAATTAAAATAAAAGGTCTTGTAATAAATCACCAAGAGGGTAACACCTTTCTGATAAATTCATAGTTGTTGAAACTTCCAACATAGAACAACAAAGGAACATACAGACAATATTATGTACAAACTTATTGCTAGTTCGCAGCATGTGCAAGCCCTACAAAATAATAGAGACATCAAAGGGTTTCTAAACCAACACTATACAAGCACTTGAAAGAAAATTTCATATTCAACCCATGAACAACCGGCATTAGGATTCCCAGTGCTCCTTTGTCTGCCGAATTCGTTCTACTCTTTCAGACTTAAGACGCTTCTCACAGTATTCAGGACAACTGTTTCAATAAGCAATGATGTGTAAGCAAGGGGATGCAATATACTGGAAACTCACTAATACTCCCACACCTAGCTGACATATTTCAACCAAGTAGACAAAAACACACAGGACATCTTAAACAAATCCATACCTTTGCATAATAGAATATTTAACTATTCCAGATGTACGTCGCCTTCATTAACTCCTGACTGAATCAACCAAAAGAAATTACAAAAAGTTATAGTTGATTAATAGACTGAGGTTCCATCACAACTTTAGTTTGTTGAAGGTTAACAACATAGACATAGATAGGAGGGCTGAAGCCATTTCACCTAAGGATTTCTTTACACCAAGGCAAGAGCCATTCATCTAATCTGATGAGAATGGCTTACACACAACAATCTTATCAATAAATGGTCAAAAAAGTGACAGATGTTTACAGTCTTGAAATTATGGTAAGCCCCACTTTTCAGGTCACATATCAAGAAGAGAATTTATCACCTCATCTGCTGAACTATAAAGATGGGAGTGTTTTCGAAGAGATGGTACGACGACAACTTCCATTCCAGCAGCCTTACCAGCCAGAACACCCGGTCTGACATGACAAAAAGAATTAACTTAGTTACAAACTCGAGGTTTCTCATCACATAAAGTGAAGAACACCAAATATAAATTAGGATCAGATTATAGTTCAATTAGGAAGAAATGTTTGGAGCAATTTTTAGAAATAAAGCATGAATTTCAAGGAATTTGTTATTTTGTGATATTATCCATATGTGACCCAGTGATTAATTCATAAGTAAAACTACCCCCCTCATTGCCAGTTTGGGGTATATATTAACTTGATATTCTACCAATAGAGAATCTTAGCAGTTACCAATAGTTAACCAAATGCACATTAAACTTCCATTGGAGGTTAACCAAATACACCTTCAAAGTAGAATATTAGGAACCAAGATGTTATCTTAGAGCATAAATAAATAAGACATGATGATTATGAAGAATATAAAACTAACTCTTAGCACCAACATCGAGCAACATTTCGTTTTGTGTAGCCACCTCCACCTAGCAAAAGTAGCGGCACATTGAAAGATCTCATATATTTCACACATTCTGTATGACCTTTAATTGATAAATTAAAACAGCCTAACCTGTCCCCAGATAAAGAGTCTGCACTACACTGTAAAATCACTGCACCAGGCTTGAAGACTTCCATTACTTTACCCATAATTGGTTTAAATAAGGACTGGTAGCTTTCATCATCGATCAATTCCATCATCTAATGGAACATTAAGAGAGTAATATTTTCCAGTTCCATATCCAATATCTCGTACGTCCCCTGTACCACATAAAGTGCAGAACACCATCACCGTAATGAATATCAATATCAACATATAAAACACTGCAATATAAGTGTAAACAAAAAGTCAATTATAAACTTTAAAGATAAAAGAAAATGGTATAGAGGTTTAAATATAAATATGCAGAGTAAATGATAAGTTGTATTTTTACCTACTTATTGAATACAAATTCACGCGAACTATGCCCATCTCAAGTACATTTTATTGTGTTTTAGTTGCATTTCATGTCATTTTGCATTGCATTTACTTAAAACTCTTTTTGGTGAATATGTGTAGGAATCAGCCTAATTTGGTAGCATTAGAGAGCACGAGGCTAATGGGTGCGTGAAGGCGAGGCACAAGCGGGGATATGCATGGCATGAAGGTACAATGGAGCAAGGAGACCAAGCAGGGAAGGAGATTAAGCATGAATGAACAAGTAGCAGCATAGAATGACAGACTCAGAACCAGAACCAGAATCTGCAGATTGCAAGCCACGCGATCTCGCGGCAGAATAGTCTTGAGAGCGCGCACCCGCGCGAGTACTCGGCTGGACAGAGCATGACATTCTGCAAGTCTCGCGCCCGCGCGAGGAACATATGGGAGGGGCGCGCGGCCGCGCGCGATGCTGAAGCTGTGTATTTTTTTTTTTATTTTAATTCTTAATTAAATGAGTTGTAATGGATTTTTAAATGATATCTGACTGGTGTTAGACGTATCTTGGATATCTTTAGTCATATTTTGACATCGTAATTAGGGTTTACTCTCTGGGAGAGATTCCAACGGAAAAGGAGGCCAAAACTCTACTGTTCTACTTCTTCTTGGGGTTTTCTACCAGAGTGGATTATTATTATTATTTTGCTGGAATTTTATGAGAATTTGAATATTAATAGTGGATTCTATTCAGCAATTGGGTTTGATATTTCTATCTTTCATTTTTCAATTGTTTGTTTATTAATCATGTTTAGATTTGATCCCATAATGGCTTTTGGCTCAGTCATGAACTAAACTTCATTATGGGATTCTAACGGATTTTAATATGTAGTTTGATTGCATGCTTGAATGCTGGATTGTTTTACATATCATATTGGATGTCTATTATGATTGTTTTGCATATATGAATGTTTGATCACCATTCGTTTCAGTACGTGTATGGAATTGATAATGAACATGCAAGTATGGATCATAATCATGATAGTATACGTATATGGGGCTGTTTTATATGACTTGTGTATTTCGTGAACCAGATAGACATATATTGTTTCACCGTATAAGTTAGGATAAGGGCTTGAACTTAAATTCAATATAGTTGCAATTTCACATAGACATATAGTGATTTTGGTTATATTGATGATTACATAGAGTCTATCATCTGTGGATGTTGTGTAAGTAGGTCTTAGTGCATTAAAAAATGGCTAATACTCTTTTAGTGATCTTGGCTACTTTTCTGTGATATGTGAACAAGTCATGCATGATAGTGGCGATTGAATGAAATATTAAATGAAGTTAGGATCCCATTAGTTCCAGATTTGATTTATTCCGTCGTTATTATTGTTTTAGTCATTATTAGAAATTTGAGAACAAACCAAGTTTATTCATTAGTTTGAGCATATAAATATAGTGATTCAATTAGTGCATAATGATTTAAATTAAACAACTTTCTCTGTGGGATCGATACTTTACTTGCTCTGTATTGCTTGTTAACACATGTATGCTTGCATGAGTTAGAGCTCTTTTGTTAAGACTAAAAAAGAGGCAACAAGTTTTTGGCGCCGTTGTCGGGGAAAGGCGTTTAATTTTGTATTATTATCATTAGTTTCAAGCTATATTGTATGACTTAGACAATTCTAGTCTTATCTCATTTCAGTTTTTGTTTTTATTTCAGGAATTTGGATAAATTTTTATGCGCACGCGGTCATCCAACCCCGACTTAACACCTGTTCAGGATAACATAAACGGGAGAGGATGGAAATCGAGTGTCCGTAGAAATTTACAAGCACAGTTGGAAAGTACGACAGCGAATATGGCAGCCGAGGCACAAGGAGAAGAGCAAAGAGAGGAGCATAGGGCTCTGAAGGAATATTTCATGCCCAATATAAATGGACTACAGTCTAGCATCGTCAGACCAGCAATAGTAGCCAATACATTCGAGATAAAAACTGGCACTATTCAGATGGTACAGAATTTAGTGCAGTTTGGGGGTGCCGCTACACATGATCCGAATGAACCCCTGTTGAGCTTCATCGAAATCTGTGATACATTTAGATACAACGGTGTGACAGAGGATGCTATCAAACTTAGGCTATTCCCATTCTCATTGAGGGATAAAGCACGAAGTTGGATTCATTCTTTCCTAGCAGGATCTATAACTACATGGGAGGACTTAGCATAGAAGTTCTTAGCTAAGTTCTTCCCAATGGCTAAGACTGCAAAGATGAGGACATCTATCTTGCAATTTGAACAACAACAGAGTGAGTCCATATATGAAACATGGGAGAGATATAAAGAAATGCTGAGGAAGTGTCCACATCACGGTATGCCAGATTGGATGGTGATCAACACGTTCTATAATGGATTGGGATGGCAGTCGAGACCGATTGTAGATGCAGTTGCAGGAGGGGCATTATGGGTAAAAAGCTATGAAGAAACCTATAACCTTATTGAGACAATGGCATCGAATGATTTTCAAAATCCTACATCTCGAATGCCACAGCCCAAAGTTGTAGGTGTGTTGGAGGTAGATGCTATTACTCAGTTGTCAGCACAGATGGCAGCCATGACAAAGAAGATAGATACTTTGGCCGAAGGTAAAACAAAGGCAGTTGCATTTGTATGTGAGATTTGTGCGGGGTCACACTCGATGGATCAATGTGCCATCAGCTCAAAATCAGTACAATATGTGAACAACTACAGAAAAGAACAAGGACAGTTTCAGAACACATACCACCCCAACAACCGAAATCATCCAAACTTTAGTTGGCCGAATAATCAAGGGAATCAGTAGAATCAGTTTCAATCAAATAATCAATTTCAGTCACAACCAGCGCAGCCGCAATTTAATCCAAGACCACCTTTTCCACCGAGATTTTTTCAACAACAACAACAACAACATCATACTCCAGCTGCACCTCAGCACGAAAAGAAATCAGAAGTGGAGGAGATGATGATGAAATACATGACAAATACAGAAGTTATGATCAAAAGCCAAGTAGTGGCTATAAAGAATCTGGAAACTCAAATGGGGCAGATGGCGAACATGCTGACTAATAGGCCCCAGGGTTCATTGCCAAGTAATACAGAGACAAATCCAAGAAGAGAAAGGAAAGAACAGTGCCAAGCAATCGCTTTAAGATCTGGGAAAAACACATCAGATACTGCAAGTCGTGCGCCCGCGCGAGATTGCACTAAGGAGGACGCGCGACCGCGCGAGGTAGAAGAGCTAGCTACTGAGAAAGAAAATTTGGAAAAAGCTGAGGGTCAGTAGGAAGAAAAAAATAGAGCAGGTCTAGAGGAGATGGTTAAGAGTTCAATACCACCAATGCACACTCAAGTTCTGTATCCGCAGAGATTAAATAAGAAAAGGGAAGATAAACAGATTAGCAAATTCTTGGAGGTATTCAAAAAGTTGCAGATCAACATACCGTTCGCCAAGGAATTGGAACAAATTCCAAGCTATGCAAAGTTTATGAAAGGTATTCTATCAAGGAAAAGGAGATTAGAGTAATTTATGATAGTAGCCTGGACAGAAGAATGTAGTGCAGTACTTCAGCAGAAGTTACCTCCGAAGTTGAAGGATCCGGACAGTTTCACAATCCTGTGCACAATCGGGAAGATGAATTTTGAAAAATGTTTGTGTGATCTAGGTGCGAGCATAAATTTGATGCCCTTATCATTGTTCAATCAATTGGGATTACCGGATCCAAAACCAACAAACATTTCTTTGCAGTTAGCTGACAGATCCATCACGTATCCCCGGGGAATTATTGAAGATGTATTAGTAAAGGTGGACAGATTTATTTTTCCGGCTAACTTCATCATTTTGGATTACGAGGAAGACAAAATATACCAATCATACTAGGAAGACAATTTTTAGCCACAGGAAAGACTCTGATCGATGTGCAGAAGGGGGAACTCACTATGTGTGTTCATGATCAAGAGGTTACCTTTAATGTCTTCAAAGCTATGAAGTTTCCAGCAGATGAAGAGGAATGCTTCCTGGTTGATTTGGTGGATCAGGTCGTAAATGATGAAGTACAGAGTCGAGTGGATGATGAACCTTTAAGAAGAATAATTGTTGAAAATTCAGATTTGGAGGACGAGGAACTTGACGAACTTGTACAATATCTGGATACCACTCCACAAGTCGGAAAATTCAGAACACTTGTTGAGCAATTGACAAAAGCGGGAGAATCCTCAGCAAAATTAAAGCCATCTCTTGAGACACCTCCAGAACTTGAATTAAAACCACTTCCAGATCATCTCAGGTACTCATTTTTAAATAAAGATTCAAAGCTACCTGTGATTATTTCTTCTGCATTAACATCTTTTCAGGAAGAAAAACTGTTATGAGTGCTTTGAGAGTTCAAATCAGCTATTGGCTGGACCATAGCGGATATCAAAGGGATCGGACCTTCGTTTTGTATGCATAAAATTCTGATGGAAGATGAAAGTAAGCCGTCGGTTGAAAAACAAAGGAGACTTAATCTGATAATGAAAGAAGTGGTTAAGAAAGAGGTGCTAAAATGGCTGGATGCGGGCATAATCTATCCGATCTCAGATATCTTATGGGTGAGCCCAGTGCAGTGTGTACCGAAAAAGGGTGGCATGACCGTAGTTACTAATGAGAATAATGAGTTGATTCCAACACGAACATTGACAGGGTGGAGAGTATGCATGGATTACCGCAGGCTTAACAAAGCTACAAGGAAAGATCATTTCCCACTTCCATTCATTGATCAGATGTTAGAAAAATTAGCAGGTCATGAGTACTATTGCCTACTGGATGGATATTTGGGCTATAATCAAATAATGATAGCTCCGGAAGACCAAGAAAAGATAACTTTCACTTGTCCTTACGGCACATTCGCCTTCAGAAGAATGTCTTTTGGGTTGTGCAATGCTCCAGCCACTTTTCAGAGATGCATGATGGCTATATTTTTCAGATATGGTGGAGCAAAATGTGGAAGTATTTATGGTTGACTTCTCAGTCTTCAGGGACTCGTTTGATCTATGCCTTAAAAATTTGGTGATGGTATTGAAGCGGTGTGTTGAAAAAAATCTAGTACTGAACTGGGAAAAATGCCATTTTATGGTACAAGAAGGAATCATACTGGGACACAAAGTATCGAAGAAGGGACTTGAGGTATATAGGGCAAAATTGGAAACTATAGAGAAATTGCCACCACCCACTTCGGTAAAAGGTGTTCGCAGCTTTCTGGGACATGCAGGTTTCTACCGCAGATTCATCAAAGACTTCTCCAAGATAACCAAACCACTATGCAGTTTATTGGAAAAGGATGCGCATTTTAACTTTGATGAGGCTTACGTGTTGGCATTTGAGCACCTGGAAGGGAAATTAACATCAGCACCAATTATTACTGCACTAGATTGGGAATTGCCATTTGAGCTGATGTGTGATGCCAGTGATTACGCCGTAGGGGCTTCTTTGAGGCAGAGAAAAGAGAAGATGTTTCATGTTATTTATTATGCCAGCAAGACCCTTACAGATGCACAGCTGAACTACACCACCACGGAGAAAGAGTTATTGGCAGTGGTATACACTTTTGATAAATTTTGGGCATATTTGATCGGCACAAAGGTGATATTATATACGGATCACGCCGCAATTTGACATTTAGTGGCGAAGTAGGATACAAAGCCTCGGCTGATCAGATGGATATTATTACTGCATTAATTTGATTTGGAAATCAAGGACAGGAAGGGCACTGAAAACCAAGATACGGACCACTTATCTCAACTTAAGAATCCGGAAAGGGAGACAGATGACAAGGTTTTAATCAATGAATCCTTTGCAGATGAACATTTGTTTGTGGTGAAAGGGGAAGTGTCTTGGTTTGCAGACTATGCAAACTATTTGGTGAGTAAGATGCTACCTTCTGACTTGGTGGGTTATCAAAAGAAGAAATTTCTGCATGATGTCAAATGGTATATATGGGATGAGCCTTATTTTTTTAAATAGTATTCTGATCAAGTTATAAGAAGTTATATTCCAGATAGTGAGACCGAAGGGATTCTCCAGGATTGTCACTCTACTGCGTATGGAGGTCACTATGGCGGTGAAAGAACATCGGCTAGAATACTACAAGCAGGATTCTACTGGCCGACAATTTTCAAAGATGCATATAGTTTTGTCCAGCGGTGTGATAGATGTCAGCGAGTGGAGAACATCTCTAAAAGGAATGAAATGCCATTGAATACAATCCTGGAAGTAGAAATTTTTGATGTATGGGGAATTGATTTCATGGGGCCTTTCGTTTCTTCTTGCGGAAATCTCTACATTTTACTAGCTGTAGATTGTCTCGAAATGGGTAGAAGTGGCAGCTCTTCCGACAAATGATGCCAAGGTCATCCTCAGATTTTTACACAGAAGTATCTTCACAAGGTTTGGAACCCCAAGGGCTATCATCAGTGACGAAGGCAGTCACTTTTGTAACAGGAAGTTTACAGCTTTATTGGTTAAATATGGGGTGAATCATCGCATTGCTACAGCATATCACCCACAAAAAAATGGCCAAGCTGAAGTGTGGAATCGAGAAGTTAAGAGAATCCTAGAGAAAGTTGTAAATCCCACAAGGAAGGACTGGTCATTGAAGTTAAATGATGCAGTATGGGCTTATAGGACGGCATATAAGACACCATTGGGTATGTCACCTTTTCAACTCGTGTGTGGAAAAGCCTACCCCTTCCTATGGAGCTCGAGCATAAAGCATATTGGGCAATTCGAAAGCTAAATTTTGATTTGAAATCTGTCGGGGAGAAACGCCTACATCAACTAAATGAGTTGGATGAATTCAGATTGCAGGCATACGAGAATTCAAAGCTATATAAGGAGAAAGTAAAGAAATGGCATGACCGAAAAATCATTGAGAGAGCATTTGAACCAGGACAAAGGGTTTTGCTTTATAACTCCAGACAGAGTTTTTCCTGGGAAGCTGAAATCGAGGTGGTCAGGACCATTCACAATGAAAACTGTTTTTCTGCATGGTGCAATTGAAATATTCGATACGTTGCCAGACAAGCCTTTTAAGGTGAATGGACAGAGCTTAAAACATTACTTTGGTGGTGAGGTAGACAGACAGAAAGTCGCCTCAATTCTTTCTTCAACATGAGTATCAGAGACAGTTAAGCTAATTGACTATAACCTAGCGCTTGATGGGAGGTAACCCATTATGTTCTATCTCTAAAATCTCTCTTTCATTCTTTATTTATTTATTTAAGTTATTTCATTAACTCAGTTTCAACCTAAGTTAGGATCATGCGATTATCTCTGCATAATTAACATACTAGCTGATATTGAAGGGGAACGTGTATATGCATTGTATAAAATGAGGGTGATATAATAGACATTCATGGTTATTTATTAAACCATGCTTTGATAAGGTCTATTGTTGAATTGCAGGTGTATCGGAGAGCACGCATTTCTGACTTGCAGAGTCTAAAAATAAAAACAGCAGTGCAGAAAGCAGGATCGCACGGCCGCGCGAGGAACACAGCACACAACCGCGCGCCCCCGCACTACATAGCTCAGACCAATAATACCCCTCACGCGCCCGCGCCTGACAACCATTGTAAGGACGCGCGGCCGCGCGCGATAGCAGACGTGGACATATTTTTTTTAAAAAAAAGTACAAAATCCGAGTTGCGGTCTAATTGGGTCTCTCATGTAATATAACAGAAGCGTATTAGTCTGTTCTCCTATATTCATCAGACTCATCAACTCTCATCAAAGTTTATACCCACAAATCTCCTTCGTGGCATAAATCTAGGGTACTAATTGGGTTATGTAGCAGTAAGTTTGGGGGCACGCTCATTACCAATTCCTCTGCATTCTCTCTATCATCCACACATGGGTCCAAAAAGAGCACGCAAAATCTCCATCTCTTCTTCATCAGAATCTTCCTCCGATAACCAAGAAGCGGATGTTTTGGACGAGAGTAAATTTATCAATTTGGAGGCCCAGCAGGACTACTATAGGAGTGTAGCCAAATCTTTTGTGAAGGAACGACGACTTCTACTTGAGAAGCAGGATGGCCAACTCTGGTATATCATACGCGAAAGAGATTGGGTTGGCTTGACTGCGTCTCCTATGCCTATCCCCATGGGGATTATTAGAGAATTTTATGCGAATGCTGAGGAGATGATAACAAGAGGCATCACGCTGGTTCGAGGAGAACAGGTGAATTTTCGACCTTCAGCGATCAGAGAAGTATTCAACATATATGACGCACCACCCACCGGGGCTGACAATTGGATAGAAGGTGAATATTTAGAAATGGATCTAGCAGTTGTGATTATTGATCTGTGTATTCCGGGCACCAAATGGAAGTATAAGGCTGGGACAACTGAACCAAAATTGTTTCCATCGTCAGCATTGAATCGATATGCCCAAGCATGGAACCTGTTTATCTGTGCCAAGCTAGTTCCGTCAGCTCATTACAATGCAATAACCACTGAGCGTGCTATTATTTTGTGGGGAATCATCAAAGGCAAATACATTGATGTAGGCTTTTTAATTCATCAAAACATGCTGCGTTATATGCGAGGGAGCAGAATTGGGACTATTCTGCATGCATCCGTGGTAGCCATGCTCTGTGCCCAACAGGGAGTCCAATGGAATAATGAGCAGCTGTAATACCCAAACCATGCAATCACTCATGCTACTATTGCAAGTTTCAAGGAGTGGAAAAGAGGTGTAACACACCCACGCGGATTAGGATTCATCCTTCAGCCCACTTTTCCAGAGCCCCACAGCAGCCTCCGCAGACAGATGGGGTCGGCCCGTCCACGCACGCACGTGCCACCCATGGCGATCGCCAGCTCCGAAGGTTGGAGCAAAAAGTCGATGCCATGTAAGATAATTTGGGCACATTTGCGACGGAACTCACAAGGGCCTTGGCTGAAGCTTTTGCGCAACAAGGAACAACGCTTGAATGGCCTCAGTTCGGAACCGCAGCACCATATCCACCACCAGATTCACCACCCGAGGAGGGTGGCACCACCGATAATTAGGGGAGATTTTTGTACCATTTACCTTCATTCAATGGGGCATTGAATATTATAAGTTTGGGGTTATTGGGGGAGTAGTTTAGATTTTGCATGATTAGTTTTAAATTTTTGCATCATATAGTTATTTTTTGGCATATTTGTGTAGTTTATTCTTTAGTTTCATGTTTCGTGCATATCTCACAGTTCTTGCTGTATAGAAAGTTTTGTCTAGCCAATGATGATAGTGACATTTTTAAATGATTTTCGAGTTTTTTGGATAATATGAACTGAGATATATCGTTTTACACAATGCAATTCATAATGATGTTTAAATGCTTTTGGTTCGCACAAATGTGTTCACAAACACTTGTAGGTATAAGAAATATGTGTTGCATTGCTTGATAGAAAAATATAGTTTTAAAAAGGGAAATATGTGAAAAGTGAGTATAGACTGTATAAAACATTGATTTATAAACTTTGGGAAAATGTGGGTATCTGTGTATAAAAAAAAGAGAAAAAGAAAAGAAAAATAGTAATAATGTTGCTAGTCTTATTTCGGGGCCCTGGCTACTTGAGTAAGTATGCCCGAGGGGATTTGTTCTACACCTAGAGCCCTAAGGTCTTTCATGATCTGGGAGTCGTTGGTCGAAAGCTCGCTAAGGGGTAGCAGTGTTGCCTAATGGAGTAAGACATTGCACAGTCATGTAGAAAAAGAAAAAGAAGAGAAAAATAGCAATAAACACCGCGAAAAAGTGCGAAAGTCGCCCTCATGAGTAAATATAAAGCAGTTAAGCCCATTGTTGAACCTTAGTTTATTTTAAGATGTTGGGAGAGTCTTGGTTGCATATATATACATAAGTCTTGATTTAAGTTATAATTTTCTATTTTGAGCAATATAGCATGAGTATTATGTGCCTAAATCAAGTTTTGACGAACCCAACACATACACACAATATCTTTATAGCATTTGTGAATTATCTGAGTGTATGACATTATGCCTGCAGTTTGGTTTGAATCTGTATTCTTGAATCTAGAAAAAATTTGCTTAGGCAAATTGGACTGAATTTCTATAATAGTTGGAACAATGTGAGATTAGTTTGCATCATAGCTTAGTGCATAATATTAGTGTTGCATATTCATTTGTTATTTAGCATGCATTGCTTGAGGGGTAGCAACAGTTCAAGTTTGGGGGTATTTGATAAGTGGTATTTTTAGCTACTTATTGAATACAAATTCACGCGAACTATGCCCATCTCAAGTACATTTTATTGTGTTTTAGTTGCATTTCATGTCATTTTGCATTGCATTTACTTAAAACTCCTTTTGGTGAATAAGTGTAAGAATCGGCCTAATTTGGTGGCATTAGAGAACACGAGGCTAATGGGTGCGTGACGGTGAGGCACAAGCGAGGATATGCATGGCATAAAGGTACAATGGAGCAAGGAGACCAAGAAAGGAAGGAGATTAAGCATGAATGAACAAGTAGCAGTATCATAGCATGACAGACTCAGAACCTGAACCAGAATCTGCAGATTGCAAGCCGCGCGGCAGAATAGCCTTGAGAGCGCACACCCGCGCGAGTAATCGGCTGGGCAGAGCATGACATTCTGCAAGTCTCGCGCTCACGCGAGGAACATATTGGAGGGGCGCGCGGCCGCGCGCGATGCTGAAGCTGTGTATTTGTTTTATTTTAATTCTTAATTAAATGAGTTGTAGTGGGTTTTTAAACGATATCTGACTGGTGTTAATTAGACGTATCTTGGATATCGTTAGTCATATTTTGACATCGTAATTAGGGTTTACTCTCTAGGAGAGATTCCAACGGAGAAGGAGGCCAAAACTCTACTGTTCTACTTCTTCTTGGGATTTTCTACCAGAGTGGATTATTATTATTATTTTGCTGGAATTTTATGAGGATTTGAATATTAATAGTGGATTCTATTCAGCAATTGGGTTTGATAGCTCTATCTTTCATCTTTCAATTGTTTGTTTATTAATCATGTTTAGATTTAATCCCATAATGGCTTTTAGCTCAGTCATGAACTAAACTCCATTATGGGATTCTAACGAATTTTAATATGTAGTTTGATTGCATGCTTGAATGCTGGATTGTTTTATATATCATATGGGATGTCTATTATGATTGTTTTGCATGTATGAATGCTTGATCACCATTCGTTTCAGTACGTGTATGGAATTGATAATGAACATGCAAGTATGGATCGTAATCATGATAGTATACGTATATGGGGCTGTTTTATATGGCTTGTGTATTTCGTGAACCAGATAGACATATATTGTTTCACCGTATAAGTTAGGATAAGGGCTTGAACTTAAATTCAATATAGTTGCAATTTCACATAGACATATAGTGATTTTGGTTATATTGATGATTACATAGAGTCTATCATCTGTGGATGATGTGTAAGTTGGTCTTAGTGCATTGAAAAATGGCTAATACTCTTTTAGTGCTCTTGGCTACTTTTCTGTGATATGTGAACAAGTCATGCATGATAGTGGCGATTGAATGAAATATTAAATGAAGTTAGGATCCCATTAGTTCCAGATTTGATTTATTCTATCGTTATTATTGTTTTAGTCATTATTAGCAATTTGAGAACAAACAAAGTTTATTCATTAGTTTGGGCATATAAATATAGTGATTCAATTAGTGCATAGTGATTTAAATTAAAAAACTTTCTCTGTGGGATCTATACTTTACTTGCTATGTATTACTTGTTGACACATGTATGCTTGCATGAGTTAGAACTCTTTTGTTAAGACTAAAAAAGAGGCAACAGTAAACATTTAAATAGCCAGCTAAAAATTGTCTTGTCTAGTAATGAAAACTGATAATGTAGTTTAAAAGATAATTGATGCCAATTAACCATAACAAAAGTCACTATATTTGGTGTTCTTCTCATGGTTGATCTAGGTTACCTAAAACGTGGATCATTTCAATTCCAAAATGGGAACATGAACAATTAACTTGATATTCTACTAATTGTATACATACAACCCTCGGACATTACAATGCAACATACAATCTACCATTATAATGCTATATACTAATAGTAATAAGAACACCAATTGAATACCCTGTAATCTCACCTTATTCAATTGATTACTATAGTCTATTTCATTAACTGGCCCTTGCATTCGACAACTACCACTCAAAACTGGGGTGATCTAGAAATCAAACCAAACAACGTGAATTACAGTGTCCAAAAGCATTAACCAAATGTTTGCATTCATTTACAAAACCATGTCTGCATTACATAATGATGCCACCTAACGCACCTAGCATCCTAAGCATGATAACTGATAAGAAAAAGATATGCCTGTTTATACATAGCCACTGGAGTTATAAATTACCAACAAAAAACACATCAAAATAAAATTTACTTTAAAAATCCCAATAATAATAAATGTGCAAATAACAAAATTAATTACAGAAAAATGAAGTGCTCAATTACGGAAACATTAAGGGAAATTAAAATTGAAAGGATTGAAAACATAAATTACATGCCTCCGGTTTCTTAATCATCACAGTCGCAATGTAGAGCTCTTCGACGGTTCGTTTCTTGCGGTTCACCATTGCCGAAATCTACTGACAATGGATCAAACATTAACTTGTTTTGGATTTCAACCTCTCTCCCACGATTTCAACCCACACTAATAAATTTATTTAAAAAAATCCCCAAATTCATCTCTACATATTTTTAATTATGAAAAAGAATTGAAATTAACGAAAATTAAACAGCGACAGATGTTGGTTTTCCTATCATCACAAGGGATACTGGCAATAATAAACAGATGGCGTAATAAAGAGACAAAAATACCTAGACAACTAAAATAGATATACGGCTAATCTTAATTACATCATCTACAATAAAAGGAATTTCTTTCTATGGTGTACTCTGCCATCTAAAATTCATGAGTGGACAACTAATTTTAAAATTAAACTTCAGATCAATACTAATAGTAATCTAAAATAGCAATAAGAAAAACAATTGATTACCCTGTAATCTCACCTTATTCAATTGATCGCTGTAGTCTATTTCATTAACTGGCCCTTGCATTCGACAACTACCACTTAAAACTGGGGTGATCTAGAAAGCAAACCAAACAACATCAATTACAGTGTCCAAAAGCATTAACCAAATGTTTACATTCATTTACAAAACCATGTCTACATTACATAGTGATGCCACCTAACGCACCTAGCATCCTAAGCATGATAACTGATAAGAAAAAAATATGATTGTTTATACATAGCCACTGGAGTTATAAATTACCAACAAAAACACATCAAAATTAAATTTATTTTAAAAATCCCAATAATAATAACTGTGCAAATAACAAAATTAATTACAGAAAAATGAAGTGCTCAATTACGGAAACATTAGAAGAAATTAAAATTGAAATCAAGATGAATCAAATTAAATCCGATAGAAATCAAAAACTTAAAAAGTGCATGTAAATTGCACTCATCTCTTCTTGAGCTGATTGTTGCTACTGTAGCAAAAATCATGGATTTAACACATTCTATAAAATATTTGTTTCTGAAACTTGTGCACATTGAGAAAATGCAGGTAGCAATTCCAAGGAAAAGGTGGAATAAAATTGCAGAATGGTATCACCATACTATTGATCAATCTTGACAATAGCACTAATGGTATGTTAATGTTACAACGTATTAATGTTTACATTAAACAAATCAAAACATAGGATCTTGAAATCAATTGATTCAAGCCAAACAGACGTACCAGTACAGACGTGGAGCACTCTGCATAAGGATTTCACCCCCAGAGACTACCCAATAGAAGCCGACCATCCACCAGATAAATGATACCATTGTATTCACATATTCACATTTTTTTAGCAAAGCTGAAATGTCCACAAAGCCGGAATCAGTAGAAAAAAATAGTTCCGCACCACATCAAAATGCAATTTCTTAATGATGCAGCAACCATGATATTAAATTAAATTAATAAATTAAGACTATAAAAACTGTTTAGATTAGTAGTGATTTTAGGATATACTAATTAAGAAATGTTACTATAAAAATCGAGATACATAATTGAACTCAAAATTATTGTCAAGGTCAATTTATCAAACTAATCAACCGATATGATATATCAATTTATCAAAAACATACCCATTACAAAATGTTTTTCTTAATCTAAGTGGATTCGACGAATCAACCCATAAAAGAAAGACGCATAAAGATGAGTTTTTTAGGATCAAACGAGGCTTAGGAGCTGAGAAACGGAGTGTTTGGGCTCAGTGTTCATGTCGGTGATGATGATCAGAGGTATGAAGCCGTAGTGAGTGACGACCTTGGCTTTCTTCAGGGTCCATGTGCTCCATTCCTTAAAAGTACTTGATTGCACTTCACCTGATGATGATGATGCCTTTCAGCCCTTGCTGGATTTGCCTTTCGCCTTCAAAGCCACCTTCGACGCCATCTTTACATAGATAATAGATACTCCCTTCATCCCATAGATATAGTTTTATTATTTTACCTTTAATTAATACTTTCATATCATTTAATTCTCCATTAACATCAGACTTGATTTCATACTTTCTCTCCTCCCAATTAAGAACGTTTCTCCGCCAAAGATCTGTATGGACTGATTGAGGATTCATTGTCAAATCTCAAGCAATTTCTGATTCAGGCATGTTACCAATTTCGGAACACATGTGGAAGTCCTTAATAATATTCATAGGCATGCTTCTTCGTGTGATTCCATCTTTCCAATAAAAGTGGAACTGAATCTATTAGTGATGTCTTTTTTGCAGAATGACTGGATGTCGTCAAACGAGGATGGGGTGAACAAGTTCTAGGTGATTTATTTATAACTCCCGACTGTATTGATGTCAAACTCAGACTTCATGAAATCTCTATCATTCTTCATCTTCAATGAAACCTAAAGTTTGCTCTCAACTATTGAAACTATAGTTTTGAAAAAAAGAAATTCTCGCCTAATTGCAGTAGAGTTTTGAAGGCTTCTCATAAATATATCCTTGGAAACAGAGAAAATAGGTGGAGAAGGAAGGGTAAAAAGGGAAACCAAATTGGCAAAATATTCTTGATATTGTAGAACGTCAAATATTTTGAGAAAAAAAACACTCTAAAGCGTCAAATATAATGGAATGGAGGGAGTAATAGATAATAGATAATAGATAATAGATAATAGATTAATAATAATTAATAATTAATTAATAGATTTGTAGTAATTTAGGGAATTATAAATCTAAAAAATTAAGAAAATGATATTATGCTATTAACTGTTTAGATTCGTAGTGATTTAGAAGATTATAAATTCAAAAAATTAACTAATATCATAAAGTAGTGATTTTATTAAATAATTATTAAATTATAAATAATAATATCAAAACAGTTGATATTATCAAAAGAGTTTAGATTTATAGTAATTTAGAAGATTATTAATTTGGGAAATTAATTAGGGTTTGTTTTCATCCTATATTTAATAGATATCTACCGGAGTGAAATCCAAAATCCTTACAATCGCCTCAACCCCCAGTCTTTCAACATTAAAACCCTACTGTCTCTCCCCCTCCTCATCTCCTCTTCAGAAACCCCAAGCGACAATGGCACCAAAGCAATACACTCAAATTGATGACCTTCCTGCTGCTTCATCCGATGATGAAATAGATGAACAAGAGGAAGACTCCAGCGATCAAGAACAACAACAACACGAAGAATCCATGCCCCAAAAAACTGACCCTGAACAAGATGAAGACAAATCCGAAGAGTCTGATGATGAAACAGAAGAAGAACAAGAGGAAGACTCCAGTAATGAAGAGAAACAACAACAACCTGAACAAGATGAATATGAATCCGAAGAGTCTAATGATGAAGAAGAAGAACCTGTTCTTCACAAACACTCCGTTCAAAAGTACCCATCACCTTTACGATCCGAACAAAGCGAAGGGTCCGATTCTGATTCTGATTCTGACGGAACCCAAAACTCTCCCACTGCCTATGCTGTTACAATCAAACCCATTGCTTCTAAGCCAATGGAAATTTCCCCAAAATTCAAGAAACCCATATCGAAATCCATCCAATTAAAGCAGCCATCTACCAAGCGCCCAATTGAGACTGAGCAAAATGGTAGTGGTTCAATGAATAAGAAGAGTAGGGTCTCAAATGGGGACGGAGAGAATGTTCCAGGGAAAAAGTCTACGCTTAATCGGCTATGGAGTGAGGATGCTGAAATTGTGATATTAAAAGGGATGATTGATTACCAGACGGAGAAAGTTGCTGACCCGTATTCGGATATGGCTGCGTTTCATGAGTTTGTTAAGGATTCACTTAGTGTTGATGTTTCGAAGAGTCAATTGACTGAAAAGATTAGAAGGTTGAAGAAAAAGTATCAAAACAATGCTGAGAAAGGGGAGAATGGCGATGATCCTGTCTTTTCTAAGTCACATGAACATAAGACTTTTGAGCTTTCGAAAAAGATTTGGGGCGGCAGAGTTAAAATTAATGGGGTGGATGGCAGTAAGGTTAAGAGTAGTAAGAGGAAAGATAAGAAGGATGAGAAAGTGGTTCATAACACCGTGCCAAAATTGATGGAAAACACGAAGGAAGAAGGAATGGAATCTTGGTCAATGTATCCGCGATTGAGCGAGTCTCTGGAGTCTGAGACATCTGTCTATTTATCACTGCCAAAGGATGTTAAGAATTTTGTGAAGGAAAGAATTAGCTTGCTTGGGAGAGAAAAGATGAGCCAGTTGGAGGAGAAGTGGAAGGATATTCGTGTAATGGAATGTAATTTGTTTGCTAAGCGGTTAGAGTTGATTCACGATCAAACTCAAATGGTGTTAAATGAGATGAAGCCTTCAAAATCTTAGTTGTGGCCGACGTATTTGATAGATCTAAGAACTATGCTCTCTGCTCTATGGTGAAGTGATAGGTTAATATGAATTGACATTGTTTTTGATAGATCATGTTTGATGGCTCCGAAATTTAGGTTATATTCAATCTGGTCATGACAGATCTTTATAAGTTAAGTTATAATTTGGTTTTTATTATGTCCAAGCTACTTTTATTTAATGAATATTACTTTTAGCCTTTGATTTTGTGTTTGCTCAGTTCGCGACATTGTGTATGATATGTTCATGTGTTGTTTTGTTACTCCTGCTTGCTAGTTAATGATAGATTATCACCATAGGAATTGGAAAGATATTTCTAAAGGAGTATAATTTGTTAAGAAACAATGAAATAGAAACAACACAATTATCAATAATATCAATTTTTTTCAGAAACCGAGGCCTCCACACAATTGAATTTTGTACAGGAGATCAATTATGAAATTTCGTAAGCATGTAAATTCTGGCTCACGTTGTTTCACTATAAATTATTCCCTAATGCAATCACAGTTTCTGTTGATCCAAAATATCATGCTTTCGATTTGAAGTTCTTCTCTATTCCTGTAAGCATTTTCAGGGATATCCAAACTTCTGCCTTTTTTTTTGTGAGAATCCATTTTATCGATTAATTAATTAAAAATAGATACACAGGAAAATACGTGTATAAAAGGCAACCGATACTTACATTGATCAGCTGAACCTAGAGTTTTTAAACCTAGTAGACTAAACAAGGCCAATATATATGTATATATTGATAACTTTGTTAATATATTGTACAAAAATTAAAAGTCAATTGAAATTCTAATTTGTGGAGGTTTTTGTTTGTTTTGTAGAAGGTGACTGAAAATTTCCCATCAATTAACAAGTATAGATTCTTCTATAAAGACAGTTGTTCATTTAGATGATTGAAGGTATATGAATTATACATTAATTCTGCAACTTCATTTAGCAACCATAGCTATTTTAGTCCTCTATATCTCCTATAGAACATGTAGGTGATTGAAAAAGGTTGCACTAAAGAAGTCTCTTTCTAGCACTAATATTAAAGTTAAGGTTGCACTAATGTTAAATTTTTTTATCTAGCATTGGTAGCCATAACTGCTGAAAAAAATTAAATGGAAAAATAGTACTTAGTGGTGAGAAATCACTACATATGAATATGAATAACAATTATAGTAGATGATGAAATATTAGTAAACTAAAAAAACTAAATATGTGAGATTTATTTGGAATAAAAAAAGAAACTGTTATATACATAATTTATGTTTTTAAATACCTTGTGTGTGTGTAAAATATGATAATGAAATTTAGCAAAAAAAAAAGATAAAGAAGATAAATAAAACTATTGTTGCAAGAGATATAACTCTTTAATTTGACATATCTTATAGAGTTGGGATAAGATATTTGATTTTTTTAATTAAGATAATTATGGAATATATTCATTTGAGTCAATTCATATTTGAGCCAACTCTCAACTAACAAAAAAATCCAATTTATCCACTTAACTTTTTTGATTGTTCAAAGAAAAAGATGGAGAATAATCAGGAGATAATTGAAACCAATTTATCCACTTAACTTTTTTGATTGTTCAAAGAAAAAGATGGAGAATAATCAGGAGATAATTGATATATCAGGTATGTTATTTATCTATGTAAAAGAAAAAAATGATGTTGAATAATTAGGAGATAATTGATATGATTAGTTCTATGATGTTGATATGATTATTTATCACCTTTTTGCAAACTCAAATCAGTGGATTCATTAATAACGGTTGTTGCATCAGTCATCACAATACCATAAATATGATCCGTATGATATGATATTGTGTGTACGTAATATAATATAACTAGCTGGGTCCCGTGCCTCCGGCACTGTATTGACAAATATAATTTATCTCAAACTTTAAACGACCAAAATAATTTATTGAGTGAGCGAGAAATTTAAAGTCATTTGTATTTTATTAAATTATTATTAGATTATTAGATAGATAGATGTATTTTATTAGATAGATGTATGAACGGTGGGATTTATCTCAAACTTTGGACGGCTCAAATGATTTATTGAGTGAGCGGGAAATTCAAAATCATTTGTATTTTATTAGATAGATACTCCATAATATTTCATTATGTTCTAAAAAAATATAAGGGTTCCTTATCAATATTTCTTTCCAGTAAAATACATTGACCACCCAATATATAATCATTATATCATTTACCATCTCTCTATTTTTTTAAATAACAGTCAATATCTCTCTAGTCTATAATATATGATATTCACTACCCCTAATATGGTTAACCAACTAATATTAAAAAATATTTATGATATAATGTCTAATATATCCTTCAAGTTATAATGTTTAATATATCCACTAAATATAAATTTGCATGTTATAATTTTTACTTAACTTGATCAAATTAATTAAATTATGAATTTGTACAATAAATAATATAAATATCAAAAAATAATAAATATTTATTTTATCAGAAAAATAAAGTAATACACTTTTTGCTAATTAAATTTCTTAAAGATTAAAATTTACGTAATATACATTTAAATATATTTTTGTAATTAAAAAGTAAAATTTTAATAAGCATAAAAGTACAAATTAATGCCAAAAAAATTAAATATTTAAATATACTTAAAATTAGATTATTATTACATAATGAATCTTATTATTAATATAAAAAAGTATTAAAAATTATATTAATTATTTTTCTCAAATATTAAACTAGACATTAGTCACACTTGAACATAATTATTTACAATAAAAATGACAAATTTTATTACTCAAAAAAAAATACATTAAAAAATTCTTTTAATATAGAGGTAGTAATAAATATTATTATATTTTCTTTTATTCAATATTGTATGAAAACAACACCAGCTGTATACTAAAAAAATATAATTAAAATCATAAACATCCCAAATTTTGACATATACTCAAGAAAATTTAACATATAAAAATCATAATATGAAACTAAGAATTCAAATAATAAATTTAATTGCTAAACACCAAAAACTAAACTATCAACATACTCAATCACTTTAATTAGAAAACCTCCATTAATAATTGTTGACTTATGTCATACTCCATCCTAAATGTTTTGATGATGACCATATTATTCCTCAAATCATGCTCTATGAAATTTCAGGAAAAGAAATGGCTTTACAGGAACATCGAGGAGGACCATATAAAGACTTGAAATCTTTGAAGGATGAAAGCCACTTTGAGTCCTAGGAAATATATGTAAGATCTTAGCATTAATTACTTTTCAATACAAGGCTTTAGGGCATGTGCATTACATACATACATATAACTATTTTGATCATATATTAATCTGGAGTCAAACATGTTTAACAAATTAAGCTAAATATTATTACCATAATCTGTGTGGCAATACACTAAGATCATGAAGTAAGTGTTTAAAAGTTAATGCCATGAATTATGATTGATATAATTACTTAAGGTAAAACTATGTTTTTACCATTATACTTGGCAAGTTTTACTTATTACACCACTGAACTTTTAATTTTTTATATTACCCCATTAAACTAATTAAAATTGGGTCATTCCGTCCAAAATAGTTGACAAACGTTAAAGTGGCGCTGACGTGGCAAAAAAATAAAAAAAATATTGCTTATGTGGCAAAAAAAAAATCAAAAACAGATTTTTTTAAAAAAAATTTAACATTTTAAAAATAACAAAAACATAATAAAATAAAACACAAAAGAAACTTTTTTTTAAAAAAAAATAAAATTCTATAAAAAAATATATATTTTTTAAAAACAGATTTAAAAAAAATAGAATTCTATAAATAATTAATTTTTTTTAAAAAAACAGATTTTTTAAAAAACAGATTTTTTTTTAAAAAAACAGATTTTTTTAAAAAATAGAATTCTAAAAAATATATTTTTTTTAAAAAAAATAGATTTTTTTTTAAAACAGATTTTTTTTTAAAATGGAACTTTTTTAAACAACAGATTTTTCAAAAAAGTAGAACTTTTTTTAAAAAATTGATTTTTTTAAAAAAATTAGTTTTTTTAAAAAATAGCTTTTTAAAAAAAATCGCCTTTTTTTAAAAAATAGTTTTTTTTTTTTAAAAAATCTGTTTTTAAAAAAAAGAATATTTTTTAAAAAATTCTATTTTTTTAAAAATCTGTTTTAAAAAAAAGTATATTTTTAAAAAAAATCGGTTTTAAAAAAAATTCTATTCTTTAAAAAATCTTTTTTTAAAAAATTTCTATATTTTTAAAAAATCTGCTTTTTTTAAAAAGCCCTTTTTTTTTACAAATTCTATTTTTTTTAAAAAAAATTCTGTTTTTTTAAAAATATACTTTTTTTAAAAACAGATTTTTTAAAAAATATGTTTTAAAAAAAAACTGTTTTTTAAAAAATTGTGATTTTTTAAAAAAACTTCTTTTTTATAAAAAAAAATCAATTTTTAAAAAAAAGTTCTACTTTTTTGAAAATCTGTTTTTAAAAAAGTTCCATTTTTTAAAAAATCTGTTTTTTTTAAATTCTCTTTTTTTAAAAATCTGTTTTAAAGAAAATCTATTTTTTAAAAAAAGTACATTTTTTAGAATTCTATTTATTTAAAAAATCTGCTTTTTAAAAAATTCTGTTTTTAAAAAAAATCAATTTTTTAAAAAAATCAGTTTTTTTAAAAAAATCTGTTTTTTAAAAAAATCTGTTTTTAAAAAAAACATTTTTTTATAGAATTCTACTTTTTTTAAAAAATCCATTTTTAAAAAATATATATTTTTTTATAGAATTCTATTTGTTTTAAAAATATTTTTTTTAAAAATCTGTTTTTAAAACAAATATATTTTTAAAAAAAATCTATTTTTTTATTTTTTATTTTATTTTATTATGTTTTTTTATTTTTAAAACTTTAAATTGTTAAAAAAAATTAAAAATCTGTTTTTGATTTTTTTTGCCACATAAGCAATTTTTTATTTTTTTTGCCACATCAGCGCCATTTTAACGTCTGTCAACTATTTTGGACGGAATTACCCAATTTTAATATTTTAATTAGTTTAATGGGGTAATACAAAAAATTAAAAGTTCAGTGGTATAATAAGTAAAACTTGCCAAGTATAGTAGTTAAAAATATAGTTTTGCCAATTACTTAATATAAGGGAAGCAATTTATTTGGTTTACCGACCCACTGAAGATATGGTAATAATCTCTTTGCCAAACTAGTGGCTGCGACAAGACATGGTATTTATGGTAAGGTAATCAATCTGTTAATGGGATTCCAGAAGTTAAGCTACTAATACATATTCTCTTATAACGATATATATTATAAAATAGGAGTTGTAAGAGAAATACTTTTTCACGTGATAGGCACCCAATCAGGCCTGAACCTGTTATCAATCACATTGATTTATATCATGATTTAAGCAGTACATATCAAATTGTCTTCACCGCATGATAGACACTAAATCAAATTCAAACTTATTACCAACCACTGATTTATCATGATGTCAGTGAAATATCTTTTATTGATCATAACAGTGCATGTTCTACGATAACATATAATTGGAAAGAGACTTGATCAAATTATGATTGACACATAATCTGGATATTATTCTAATTGATTATCAAAATGCATGATGTGCGTAATTTGTATTAAACGACCACATTCTGTATAAGCAACCTTGCAACGGTAACTTACTGTGAAGCCTATAAAAAGACAAGGTCTATTGATAAGAAAAACAAGAAAATGCATACTGCTTTTGATAATACATATATAACAGAAAAGTTTGTTTTCTTCTTTAACTTCTTCCTACTGCTAACGATAATCTTATTGAAGAAGTTTTTGAGGTTCATTTCTGAGGTGATTTTATAGCATATAATCTGGTAATATCTTTCTTGCTCATTATTACATACTAGATCCTTGCATTGTTAAGTAATAAATTGTTTTGATCAATACACCTCTATTTGTATTTTAATTTCTCGTACAAATCAATATCATCTAAATTTAAATTGTAATCTGGTTTGGATTACTGTATTGTTACAATCAAGTTCAGAGAAAACATAGGTGCTTGAGAGTGCATAAGTGCACAAGGAGCAAAGGTTCTTAAGTGGGTGAAACTTGTTTTGTAATCAAAGTTGTTTAATAAAAGCGAGTCTCCAATACTAGTTGGTATTGAACGTGGATTAGGTTACTATTATAGAGGGTAGTAGTTGAACCACGTAAAAATTCTTGTGTTCGTGTGATTGATTATTATGCTAAGCTTTCTCATCATTTGGCTAACTATTAATCCAGTAGCCTGTATTCAAAATCTATAAATTTACAAAACCGATTCAACAAATTGCATTCACATAATCATATTCGAAAAAAGGCTAAGTTTCTAAATTAAGCATTTTGCAAAGTTTTAAATCAACTTAACATTTTGTCTTAACATTTTTAATCTATAAGGATTTAGAATCCAACCTCTTACATTGTATATCCAAAGAAATTTTTATTTGGTCAAAAGTTTGACATTGTTATTCCTGCACTTATTTAACCCCCCCTTCTAAGTGTGTCTACTTAAATTTCATTTGGTATCAGAGCTTGGCTCTACTTATCTTGATCTTAAAAGTGACTTGTAGGGAAAGATTCTGACATGACACAATTTGGAAACACTCATCAAGAGTGTTATTGGCTACTTATTTCTACTTCAAGTGCAGATTAATTCTCTTCAGGGAACAGGGCAGTGCGACCGCGCGACTTGGTAGTGCAAAAATGGCGCGCCCGCGTCGGGTTTCTATGCATTCTGGAACACAGCGCGCTCGCGCCCTGTACATACTTATCCATAGCGCGCCTGCGCCAAGGCAGCTCGCACGCGTTATTCATAGGCTTAAACTCGACGCGACTGCGCCCGAGTCCGAATCCAGAGAGTTTGAAATGTTTTAAATACGTGGCCCACTCCACTTCTTTTTATTAGTTATTACTCCACTCTAGTGAAGAACAAATCCTTCACTAGAGGCCCTATATCACTCACAAGTGATTTATTGCGAAGAAATATTTCCTTCACACGAGTGCTCGCATTAGACCTCCTCGCAATTGGGTATCCTTCGCTAAGTAGTAACTGTAACCACCCCAAAATTTATACCATTTAAATCTCGACTTCGGTCGTGAACCATACATTCAACCTCTAATTTTTACATCATTATTCGATATTAAAATCACTAAAATTGCGGAATATTTAAAACTTTTGTATATTTCCTTCTGTATTGCCCTAAATCGCAACCTTTACATTACATCCCTTCGATTCAAATTTATAT
Organism: Panax japonicus; assembly: GCA_020205505.1. NCBI lineage: Eukaryota > Viridiplantae > Streptophyta > Magnoliopsida > Apiales > Araliaceae > Panax > Panax japonicus. The sequence goes on along the minus strand of CM035101.1, from coordinate 16,143,906 downwards.
CATAAATCGTTAAAACAAAATGACTATATAAAGTCTTACATCATAAAAGGATATCCATATACACCGGATAACTCAATTTATAATTCAACATGTTACATTCAAAATCTTACATACATTTCTCATAAAACATAAGTAATCTTCATGAATATAGATCTCTATAACTCACTTAGCACATATCCTTACCTTAATTTCCTGACCTGCAAAAGTGAGCTCGACATCCCAGCAAAATCTAACAGTTTTCATGCATCACATAACACGTAATAATATGGTAAACATACATATCATAATAACTAAAACAACATGACATACATGCTTTTAGTTCACATAGCAAATATAAAGATTGAGTTCCTTACTCAATCCTCCTTATTTTACCAAAATAATGTAGTCATAAATTGACTTTAACATTTCATGATTTCAACATGTATAACATATCATTCAATTTAAAACAGTTCATCAAGTGCACGTAACAAATAGGAACTGAAAGAATTGCCTTGATCGTTGTTTACCAATAACAGTTTAACAGCTTACAGTTATCTGCACTTCACGTGCCCTACACAATTATATAATCATATACAACAACTATTAGTCACATAACAACACATAATAATTGTAATGTAAACTCTACTCCACATCTCATAATCTTTCCTATTAATTAACACACAATGTTCAATTAGATTATGTTAACTTTTTGACTTATGACTCACTATATTTCTTCTTAGTCAAACTCGAAGTTCATTCAAGTGCTTAAGTCTTGCTAGGACTACTTATTGGTTTTATATTAAACCCATTTCATATTCTATAATATTCATTTCAATTGAATTGAAACACTTTTTAAGTTCATTAACACTTGGCACGGCGTTTCGATGCTCAATCGTCACACGCCCGATTTGCCTCTCTTGTGTATGCTTACTATGCTTCTATAACTTATCTAATACATCATTTATTAATGTTAAGCATCATTATATTTACTAATATTCATGTTTTATAACTTAGAATAACATATTTTATCGTCAGAAGCACTACACATGCATATGTGCATGCCCGACGCCCTCCGATTGCCCCCGAAAACACAACAGTCCTAAAGATGACCATTTTGACTACTGTTACAGACCTTAAATTGAAAAACGTAAAGAACGAAAGTTGTAGGTCTACTCGTCCTCGTTCCGGATCATCTTGAATCACCTCAATCAGAGTTCGTATGAGAAAGTTATGGCCGTTTTACTACAGGATGCCAAAACGGTTCGACTCGGACTTTTGTTCCGGCGCCGCGGCGGAAGATCTAGGCTAACCAGTGGCACTGCAGTGCGAAATTGGTGCTGGGGCACGAATTTCAGCGCTGGGGCTCCATTTTTGGCGCTGGGGCGCCGAAAACTAACAGAACCGAGCACGAAAACCATTTTCGGTCTGTTTAAGAATTTCTAGCAACTAATTACATACATATAACTAATGTAATTTACACATAACTTCACCAAGCATATATATATTAAATTAAAACTACTGAACAACAAATTTAGAAAGACTAAATCCGTAAAAACAATATTTTAAAATTAAAACTCCATGTTTGACATTTGTTAAACACAGTGAACACTATAATACCCATTATAAACCAAATTGATTTATTTAAACTACGTTTCTCTGTAGTTCCTACCCAATCAACATAGGTTAAATTTCACAATTTCATAATTAACATACAATCACATCTTAATTTTTTTATCCTACAAAATATGTTCATGTACATGTAATCATTGTAAAACCATTTTTCTTATTTTTGAACGTATTTGTAAACTACAATCATATATATATGCTAGTTATTACCAAAACATATGGTTTCATCATCAATTAGTAAAACATATGGATTATAGACAATTTTCGTAAACATATTATACCTCAGTGAGTGAATTTCAAAAACACAGAGACTAAGAAATTATACTATAAAAGATATATGTTAAGATTATAAAAAATACCTTTTTTTTGTTTAGACAACACTTGTTAATCAAATAGCTTCGACGAACTCAGAACTTGTTTTGGGAATCACAGCCCTTTCACTCTCAAACTCTCTCTGAACTTTTCTCAGACAAACTTCTATTTTCCTTAGGCTTAAGCCAAAAACAATATACGTAAACTAAAAACCAACGCACTTTTCAAACGTTTAAAACCCAAACTTAACTGCCATATACTAATGACCCTATTAAACTATCAGTAACCAAATATATTATAAATTATTTATATTTTGTTTAATTTAATTTATATTACTAATAAATCAAATTTAAAAATTCAAAAGCCATAGAGCTTTGTTTGGCAAAATTATTTAAAATTAAAGACTTAATATAATTAAGCCTTGTTTGGCAAAATAAGTTAAAACTATTTTAATTTATTTTAATAACCACTTATAATATAGCTATTTGTCACACTTCTAATTAATTAAGTTTTCATACTTAATTTAATTAATTCTAATAACAATTCATTGCATAATATAATAATTTATTTAATCATTATAAACTCTCTAACTTAATTATTAAATTAAATTAGATTACTATTTCAAAATAATTATTTTCCTTAACTTATTAATTATTTATTAAACAAATAAATAATCAAATCACATCAAATCAATTAAACAAATACTTATTCAACGATAAACACGTCCATTAAATATTTATATAATTCAATAAATATTTAAATATTTAATTAAAAATCTGGATTGTTACATCATTCCCTCCTTACAAGTATTTTCTCCTCAGAATCATAACTCAAATAACTCATTCATTACAATCTTCCCTACTTACAAAGATTTTGTCCTCAGAATTGAAGACACAAATTAAACAAATAACTCAGAGTAATCTTTCATCATTTTATCTAAATATAGGTTTTATATTTCCTATTACATTCATTACTTTAACAAATTTTAGGTTTCATTTCATAATTTTCACTTGAACTCAATTATATTCTGAGTATTATATTCTTAACCCATTCATTTCCTTTTCTAAGAATCGCTATCATAAACACTCGAGATATTACATTCACCCTTTCTTCTAAGAATTTCGTCCTCGAAATTTTATTTATTAATCTTTATTCATTCAATCTATCAAAGTAAATTTTACACTAATACTTCATTCATTCCTTGGGTTTTATAACCACTTCCTTTCCACAAAGATCATTCTACAATTATTAACTTTTCTATTAAAAGTTTTATATTATTATTTGATAACTCATCTACTTCTCACTTCAAAATCTCTTTTCTCACTTAATCAACACATTCATCATTCAGTGTTGTATTCTACACTCACTTCTTTCTAAGGAATACTTTCCTTTTTCACTTCCATCTTGCAGAATAACAAGAATCTTCCACAATTGTTCAATAATTGGGAAGTAATATGAATAACTCAGGAATTTAAAAGATTCCAAATCATGTTGAGGGTCACAAGACCTTGAACTCTATTCTCTAGGTTTAATAGTGTTTCACCCCTCGGTTCTTCACACTTTAAACCCTCTTTGGCAGAATGTTTATCAATCACAAAGACTGAAAACACCCTCCGCAAGTACTCTAGGTGATCAACCTATTGTACATGTATTGTGCACAAACATTTCAGTGCAAAGTATAAACTAAGCGTAACCTCTAATAAAAGAGTTGTTCATCTCAGAATTTAGAGTGCAAGAATTCAACTGAGGGTCTAATGACCACGAACTATGTCCACAGTTATAAGTAATCTTTCAACTTTAACTTTAACAGCCATACGACTATAAGGACTACAAGGTACTCAGGGGATCAATCCTTCGTACATGTATTGTGCTCAAATATTTCAGCGTAAAGTATAAACTAAGCGCAACCCCTAAATAATTTGGTTTGGCATAACTTCTCAAGAAACTCTTGAATTTCATGAACATCTTTCAATATTTGTCTAGCTGAATCAAATAGCATAGACCTCTACAACAATTCGGACATCAACCGAAATATACATATACATACATACATACATATATATATATATATTCTCATATCTTAAAGAAATCTCAAAAATCTTTTTATGACGTCATGATACCGCACTTTATTTACAGTCCGTTGAGGATTCCATCATTTGGTGATTTTATCATACTACATCATACCATAGTGGACTGACGATGCTTATATCACATCCAACACTAGGTAATATTGCATTGATGACTCCATCGTTTTTATCATCTTTGCACCAGGTTACATGATGCATTAATGATATAAAATACATTTTGATATATTGCAAATCATTTTTGTCTAGCCAAAGTAATTAGCATAGACATACGAATAACAGTATTGTTGTTAAAACTCATTGGTTCCGTCATTTGATCCAATGTATTTCAAGAAAATAAAAGTGTAAACATCAGCACGAAGTCAATAAATTTTGAAAGTCTAGCATAGCTAGTAGATTTAGAATACCTATGCTTCCACCATCAACTCCACTTTCTATAATGATTCATTACTTAATAGGTCTATCTATTCCTATCATCCTCAATACTCCATTTACATTTATCTATACTCAGTTCGTCAAACTTACCACACGTTATGAGTTCAGGAACTTGCCATAATCATATGAGTTTAAGAACTTATCCTAGTCAGACCATAGGCGTCCATTCGCTGAGGGGTTCAAAAACATACCATATAATTATGAGTCACGAACCTACCATAAGTATGAGTTTTAAGAACTCGCACTTAACCTTATAATATTCTCTAACTATACTCTACCTATCTGTTATACACATGAGAAAAGAATCATCTTCTCAACAGGCATATAGCAAATAGCGCGACACAAACATTCCAATGATTATCAATGTGATAAACTGAGTGCAAGCACAAAACCCTCGCCCATACAAAGGTTTGTACAACTTAGCCATCACATGAGTCCTCAATTGAAACCCCACCTAACTCTATCTTGCTATTGACTTACTATTTTCTTTATACGAATTCCTCGTATCTCATCATTTATAACTCCTCACGAGTTTATCTCGTACTATATCATAGTACAATATCTTCATAGCATCAAGCTATAATCATTCAAACATTACAAACCATCTTCCTTTTATAACTTAAACAGACCACGTCGTGATCTTATTCTATAATCATCTACCTTAAAAATTCTTTTTTTAACTCGTGATCGTTTTGTTTTACGATCCTCATTCTTTCCCTTTTTCATCATTTACGATATTATTCGTTATCTTGGCTTTTGGAGTTAGGAAACTCCCATTTCTTATCTTTATATCTCTTAGATTCTTCTTTGAATCTTCTTGTTTATAAAAAAAAATTTTCCTTTAAGAATTTCTAACTTCAGTTACATCGCTCAAAATTTCATTCGAGTTCTACACTTTCATCACACGTATCCATTTCTATACTTGGTACACATCGAGTCTCTAATAGTTTCAATATGGTACGCTGAGTTGTTTCCCGTAAATAACCAACAAACTAGGTTTCGAGTTACTAGTTTGTATATACCTCCATTCTATAAAGGAATCGTTTAGCCCAGATACCATACATCAACTACTAAAGAGTACAATTGCACCATACTTAAATATAACTCTCTATTCTTAACTTTTTTTATCACTCTCTTTTTATAGACATTGTCTATTTATTATCACCTTACATCCTTATTATTGGAGTTGGGTAACCCTATATTCATAATCCTTATAACTCTGCGAGATTCTTCTTTGAATCCTTTCACGCAAGTTTTAATCCCTTATTATTCAAACTCTATTTGAGCTTATTCGTTCATTATCTTCACCTCTCTTCTCTAAGGTTATAGCCTACGATACTCTTACCTAAGGTTTATAACCTATGACTTTGATACCAACTGTAACGACCCTAAAATTCATACCATTTAAATCTCGACTTCGGTTGTTAACCATACATTCAACCTCTAATTTTTACATCATTATTCGATATTAAAATCACTAAAATTGCGGAATATTTAAAACTTTTGTACATTTCCTTATGTATTGCCCTAAATCGCAACCTTTACATTACATCCCTTCGATTCAAATTTATATCATAAATTATTATAACAAAATGACTATACAAAGTCTTACATCATAAATAGATATCCATATACACCGGATAACTCAATTTACAATTCAGCAACATGTTACATTCAAAATCTTATATACATTTCTCATAAAACATAAGTAATCTTCGTGAATATTGATCTCTATAACTCACTTAGCACATATCTTACCTTAATTTCCTGACCTACAAAAGTGGTTATTTGTAAGAGTGAGCTCGACAGCCCAGCAAAATTTAACAATTTTCATGCATCACATAACACGTAATAATATGCTAAACATACATATCATAATAACTAAAACAACATGGCATACATGCTTTTAGTTCACATAGCAAATATAAAGATTGAGTTCCTTACTCAATCCTCCTTATTTTACCAAAACAATGCAGTCATAAATTGACTTTAACATTTCATGATTTCAACATGTATAACATATCATGCAATTTAAAACAGTTCATCAAGTCCACGTAACAAATAGGAACCGAAAGACTTGTCTTGATCGTTGTTTGCCAATAACAATTTAACAGCTTACAGTTACCTGCACTTCACGTGCCCTACACAATTATATAATCATACACATCAACTATTAGTCACATAATAACACATAGTAATTGTAATGTAAGCTCTACTCCACATCTCATAATCTTTCCTATTAATTAGCACACAATGTTCAATTAGATTGTGTTAACTTTTCAACTTATGACTCACTATATTTCTTCTTAGTCAAACTCGAAGTTCATTCAAGTGCTTAAGTCTTGTTAGGACTACTTGTTGGTTTTATATTAAACCCATTTCATATCCTATTGTCGACGTCGGGATTTTTAGATGTCCATTTCCGTTACTTGTTCTTTGGTGTTCTCATTTTAGGTGAGATTTGTTTGAAAAAACAAGTGAAAAAGGTCCGACATTTATAATGTTGACGATGGACTGTTAAGAGTTTCCAGTTGGTTTTTTAAATGGTTGTACCAACACAACCGAGAAAAGGTTTGCATATTGACCCAGTGATGTGACACTGCTAAACGGGTCGGTGAAACCGAGATTCATTAGGGTCCGGGGACTTGGTTATGCGGAGGGAAGGTGTTAGGTACCCCCCGACATCCGTGTTACCACGGTGACCGCCTCTTTTCAAGAAACTATTATCTGAATGTGTGTCTGTGTGTGGGTCAATGTGTTGTTATTTGAATGTGTGACCGTAATTTGTATGAAAGCAGTAATCATGTATATATATAAAATCTGTAAATATATATATATATATATATATATATATATATATATATATATATATATATATATATAGGGAATATATCTTAAGCTCACCCCTTATTCAACTCACCCGAGCTCACCCCCCTTTAACGACGGACACGGCGACGGTTCGATCATACAACCGTCGTCTATACTTTTAGCGGCGCTATATGTTGTCCGTCGCTAAAAGTATAGACAACGGTTGTATGACCGAACCGTCGTCGGGTCCGTCGCTAAATGGGGGGTGAGCTCGGGTGAGTTGGATAAAGGGTGAGCTTAAGATCCGGACCGTATATATATATATATATATATATATATATATATATATACAAACATGATCACCAACTACGAAACACCTCCATGGGGGATCAGAAATGTAAATAAAGCTGTAAAAGCTATCAACCGCCACGGAGGAAACTCCAGGTGGGACAAAACATAAATAAAGCTGTAAAGCTATCAACCGCCACGAAAGGAACTCCAGGCAGGACAAAATGTAAAGAAAGTTGTACAAAGCGATCAACTGCCACAAAGTAAACTCCAGGCAGGATGAAACGTAAAGAAAGCTGTAAAAGCGATCAACCACCACGAAGTGAACTCCAGGTGGGACGAAATATATATATATATATATATATATATATATATATATATATATATATATATATATAAAAGCGATAAACACAGCGGATGTAAAATCTAGGCTCGTCGAACAAAGATCGACAACAGTTCATATATATATATATAAGTATATATATATAAAAGCGAGTAAACGCATCGGATGTAAAATCCAGGCTCATAGAATAGAGTTCGACAACATTTCATATATATATATATATATATATATATATATATATATATATATATAAAAACGAATAAACGCACCGGATGTAAAATCCAGGCTCATCGAACAGAGTTCGACACACAATTAATATATATAAATGTATATATATATATACATATATATATATATATATATATATATATATATATTAAAGCAGTAAACGCTCCAGACCGTATATATATATATATATATATATATATATATATATATATATATATATATATATATATATATATATATACGGGGAGGATCTAAAACGGACCAAAAGAACGGACCAAGGAGTGGACCAAAGCAAAAACACGCGGGTTTCAGGGTCAACCCGCGTGTTTTTCCGACCCAGACCCTGAAACCCGCGTGTTTTTGCCTTGGTCCGCTCCTTGGTCCGTTCTTTTGGTCCGTTTTAGATCCTCCCTATATATATATATATATATAAGCAAATAAACGCTCCAGACCGAAGTCTAGGCTCAATCGAGGCATAACTCGATAATGTTAGTCCATATATATATATATACAAACTGAAATGAAAACCACGGACCAAAGTCTAGGCAAATGCGCGCAACACGACTCTTAACGTGAAGAAGGGTGTGTGCAGAGATGAAGAGAAAGGCTTTAAAGTGTGTAAGAAGGCTTACAGTTAACTGCCAAAGAAGACTTTTATATCTTTAAAGTGGGTAAACATTGGCTTTTGTAGGTACAAAAAAAGCTGTATATGAGCTCACAGGTGTTTAAAATGAGAAAGTACACTGTATGGGGTGAGTGCAGAGCAAATTGGGCAGGGCTTCCTCGCCGTTTTCTCTTGAAAAATGGCCACCCAAGCCCTCTATTTATAGAGGGTGGAGCCGCAGTTGTACCAGAGGCAACCCGGGTGAGCCCGGGTTTCTCGGGTCAGATCGTCTCGTAGTACGTGCACTCGTAAACTATAATGTCCATTTAAACTTTCAAAAGTGCAATTCGGGCATTCGATTGAGGTATACAGGACCTATTTCGGACCGTCGTTGTCGAGAGTTGTACAATGGCATAGGATTAGAGTTTGTACGAAGTCATTGAAGATGGGACGATGCCCTCCGATCGTCAAGCTTCAAATTCTATCCGTTACCCCGCACAATAGTCACTCGGGATTGATTATCCTTAATTCTTGTGGGACATCATTGCGTAGAGATGTGTATAAAATGTTGAGACGACGTGGCGTGGCATCGTGTTGGAGAGATGACGATGTTGCCCCTCACCGGTGTTATCATCGGTTTGGGCTGATAAAGTAGACGTTGCTCAGAGCTTCTCTGAGATTGGATTGCTGCATTTGTTGAAGGTCCTCATTGTCATCTTTGAGGTGTGTCTGTCCTCCCGGTGTTATCTCCGGGTTGGTACAGAGTATCTCGTTGTGAGCATCGAGATTGAATCTGGTTGCATTTAAAACAAGCATTTCCGGGGTTATCGCCGAAACTGCATTCCTTGGTGTTATCACCAAGGTTGGTGTCTATTCCCATGATTGGGACTGACACTGGATACCTCAAGGTTATCTTTGAGATTAATCGGTCTTCTCCGGTGTGTGTTCCGATATTGGATCTGCACGCCACGGGGTTATCTCTGAGGTTGGAATTATTACTCCCAGTGTGTGTTCTGGGGTTGACGCTGAACTTCCGGTAGTATCCGGTATGGATAGGGATTGTCTTTAAGGGTTCCCTCTTAAAAGACGAATCTGTCCTCCTGCAATGTTAGTGACAAGTGTACAGAAAATTTTGAGTGTCTACAGATGCCCCTCTTTATCATACTCATGCATGGCGATGAATGGGTAGGATAAAGAATCCTAGACACTTGAAATGCAACAATACAAATATGGTACTATATGTAGCAACATGATGCAAATGTATGATGCATGTGTACGGGGTTGTAGCCCAACATGCTGGGGATGATTGCTGGCTCCATGTTACTTCAACTGGGGATTGGCAATGCTGACCAGATTTGATGTATAATCCGAATCTGTTAGGATGTTGATGTTGGAGTTATCACCAAATTCATATGTCCTTGGTAATGACTTGATCCTGAAGATGTACCTCTTATGTGTAAGAGATCTGTGGGGATAAAGCTTAGTCTGTTTGAGGATGTGTATAACATATTCCATCATCTATCCTCTTTGATAACATTGTCCTTTCCTGGTTGGTATCACTAGGACATGTCAAGATTCTGTTGGATTTACTGCCAACAACAAATGCTGTTAGGGATGCTTGACCTTCGTTGACGTGTACTTCACTGACATGTGAATCAACGACTGAGAAATCCCGTGGGATATACTGTATTGTCAAGGTTGCTTGACCTTCGCTAACGTGTGAACCAACGACTGATACTCTGTGGGTAGATTGTCAAGGTTGCTTGACCTTTCCTGATGCGTGAATCATCGGAACACTGCGTTGTGACCCCCGCCGGGGATCCGCTGGGGAATATGAGTAATCGAGCATGAAATCCTTGAATAGCTCTAGAGCTCTGATAGGTTTAATCGCTATCGGCTGAGATAACGTCAAGGTTGCTTGACCTTCGTTGATATATGTGTCAACGGCTTGAATGTATGTTGTAATCCCCTGTCGGGGCTTAACGTTGTAACCCTCGTTGGGGACTTACGTTGTAACCCGCATTGAGGACTCACGTTGCAACCCCCGTCTAGGACTCACGTTGTAACCCCCGTCGGGGACTCACGTTGATCTTTAAGAGTAAGGACCCGGAGTTGGCGGCATCGGACCTGTACAAGGTATTGCCGGATGTGATTTATGACAAATGAGATCATTGGCAGGGTATACCTCGTGTTCGGGTGACTACCAATGAGCGATGTACAGACTCAAAGTTTCATCAGAAAAGACTAGGATTGTATGCTATTTTGCTCAATCGCGTGGCATTTTTATTCCCAATTTGACCTTTCTAGTCCGCAAGAACTCCTTTGCAACTCGAACTGGATCGAGCCAGAGGGGTGGGGCCCATATAGGGGTGCCATAGGTACACCTGCTGCAGCCGCAGATGAGCCTGCGGCCAACCGTGGATGATATAATCCAACAGGTTGGTCTCACAAGTCATTTTCAACTTGATTCGCTAAGAAATCCGTGAGCCTCCTTCAGATCTACTGAGTTCGGGCTATTTTCTGCAAATTCTATCACCGTACAAGTGTTCTGCACTATCCTGGTAACGTATGCATGTATTTTTTTCCAGTTTTTATCCGTTGGAATTTGAGTTATAGCATGAAATGCATCTAAACACATAGTAGTGATTATGTATGGACAAATGACTTGCTAAAAAGTATTCAACATAGTAAATATTAGTATTAAACCATGCTGAACATAATGATGTAAAAAAATTTGACTTTTGAGACAGTCAAATTGGCACTTTTTCTGCTATTTTTTGTCCTATTTGAGGTCCAATGAGGAAAAGGTAGAAAGGCAAAGTACTCTTGATATTGAGGTTAACCTTATGAATGTATGATTTTGATTTTTAATGCATATATTATGTATATGACTTTGGGACAGGTGTGCTACTGAATGACCACCTAGATATGCCTATGTGCATGTGGATTGTTCTAGTTTCAAAGGGGACTATGGCAAAAATTTTCCAAAATGTAGGCATTGGGTAGTCATGCATTTTAACTCTATTGTATGTTAAAGTAAATGCATGCATGCATATAGTCATAAAATGCATTCTAGAAAGCTCCAGGTAAGGAAATATCACACCCTTTCTAAGGTGATTTGGAGACTTGTTGTCCAGATATTATGGATTTGGATCAGTCGAGTAGTTCGCATAGGTCCACTTCTGGTATACGGAGGAGGGTTTCTGAAGTGCCTCGACCCCGTTCTACCAGACAGCCTCGTCGATTGGTGGAGGCCGTGATTCGTCCAGTTCGGGCAGACATTAAGAACGTGGAGGAGGATATTCCGATTGAGGATCCCGCTCCTGCTGCACATGTCCCTCGTAGGGAGTTACCTTGTATTCAGGTGGCAAACCCAGAGCTTCTGGGTGATTTGAGCAGACATCCATCGATGTACTTGCATGCTAACGAGGTATGGTGTTAGACTTTGATCTTCTTTCTTTCCTATTGATAAGGATTAAAGGGTTCTGATGTTGATCTGCATTTCATGCAGATTTCCGGCTTCACACAGCCTCGAGGGAATTGGTTTAGTACACACTCCATGTATCAGGTTCTTCATCCTGATTATAGAGTTGTAGTGCATGATTGGGGAATCGGGGCATTCTTCTCCATCCTTCCCCGTCATTGTCCCTGGGGTTACCTCAGGGCAATGTCTGAGCGATGGTTTCATCAGACTCAGTCACTCCATCTGCTGGATTACGAGGTGATGATGACGCCAATGGATTAGTGATTTATCACAGGTATGGAGTTTGGAGGGGAGCTAGTGCCTTGCATGGTGAATATTACCCCTACTGCCGTCAGATCCTTGTTAGGAGTTCCGGCGGAGGCGCTCAAGGGCAGGACGGGCCGTTCAGGTCCTTTGAGCGTAGATGCTATGAGCGGGCTTTTGAGTGAGCCCATGCCTGATGATATCAGAATCAGGGATCGCATTCTGCGATGATTGTTCCTGATGATCCTTAGAGGCTGCTTCATAGCAGATAACTCTTTTACGGTGTCGTTCGCTTTGATCAGAACCACGCGTCATGTGGACTGTATTGGAGAGTATGATTGGGGTTCCTACACCTTTGCCTATTTTATCCAGGGCATGCGTATGCGCTCACAGGGTTTGACCGAGGCTTGGCTAAGCTTCTACCCATTTCTGCTGGTGAGTATTTCTCTTGTCATTTCCCATTTATAGGTTAAGAGTGTTTACTGATAGCAGATGTTTTGCCATTGTGTTGGCAGTTTTGGGCCTATGAGAGGCTCCTATGCTTGCGTCCTGTGAGTGTGTTAGGTTTAGATACCTATCCACGAGGACGACGATGATTTCATTCCATTTTACTAGAGGTCCCTGTAGATGAGGGTTTCACTTACTGCCGTATACAACTGGAGTTGTTGACAGCTGATACCATCACATGGATTCCCTATTCAGGGGAACACTTGACCATCGGCTTTGAGGATGGTTACTCGACTGGAGTCGAGTACGTGATTTCCACCAGGAGAGTTCTTCTCTTCACAGATGGAGGCTGCGAGCTCTATTTAGGTGAGCGTACTATTAGGAGCACCACAGGGGAGATTCGTATGCCGATCTTGCCTCCTGCCAGGCGTCATTAGCTTATATCGCAGTCACCCGTCACTGACATCCCATTGTTGGGGTTCGATGGCTTTATATTATCAGAGGGTCCTTGCACTCAGGAAACGTTCCAGCGTTGGTGGTTCCCTCATACTATCAGAGCCCAGTCCCGCGCCACATAGTTTATAGGGGATATGGTTCCAGGATCCGTGATGATGACGGACTGGATAACTTGTGTCAGAGATCCGACTCATATGACACAGATTGATAGTTTGACCCGGCAGTTGGACCAGGCACACATATTTATCCGGTATTTGGGCAGAGATCCGGCAGAGGCGGCTTCATTTGATCCTTCCAGCTCAGGCGCTGGCACCTCAGATGACCCATTCGATTTTACCGGCATTAATCCCCCTCTATATAGACCTAACATCCCTGTTGATAGAGATCTAGTGACTCAGGAGGAGTTACATCAGGTGGACAGGATTGATGATGTGGATATCGACACCATTGTCTTCTTCTGATGTGTATTCTCGTTATATCTTTTGATAGGCCTCTGTTAGATATTGGATGGTTGTGCCCCATTCTCGCTATATCTTTTGATAGGCCTCTGTTAGTAGTAGGGCGTCTGTGCCCCATTTCCTTGTATTTGTAGCTGTACAGAGATGATGAATTAGATGATGATATACTTAGGAATGTATGCACAGGTTTTCCATTCCCTATATCATATTGCCATCTATTATCTGCAATGCATGTATCATGTTATGCATATGTATGTATTTCCAGAGATATTCAGCATTGACCGCTGGATGGTCTTATGACACGGCCCGCACAGATGTCTTCTTCGACAGTTAGCCGTATAGATCATACCCCACCATCATTGGTGGCATTGGGTATGCGATCGTGGTATAATATCATATCACCACCAGACAGGGTGACTGTAGATCATTTGATGCAGCATACCATGACCTTATTGATGTTTCAGGTTCCCACAGGATTTGTTTGGGTACCGGATAGGCAGGTCTTCCGATTCGGGACCCATGACTTGACTCCTACTCTGGAGGAGTATGCACGATTGACGATGCTGCCATTAGAAAGACCCTGCGTGCATATGGCTTTGAGAGACATGAGTAGACGATTCATGACTCTCACTGGATTGCGGCGCAGAGTGGTGCAGTATGAGCTGACGTCTGGCCACGTGATATCCCAGCATTTTCTGTATGACAGATTTGGCTCTGAGGATAGTTATTCATGACATTTTGGGGATTTCACCGCATCGGAGGATCATTGGCGTTTGGCTAGGGTTGATGTACTGCTGTTATGCGTACTGCTATATGTCTATATGCCACGATACATGGATGAGATAGACATAGGTGTCATCATGGTCGTGAGAGCTCTCAGAGAGGGTCGCACCATTATACCTATGATTGTAGCAGAGACCCTGCGGACAGCATCTTACTGTTGCACTTATCCGACAGGAGTGTTCACAGGTAGTTCAGTCATGCTATATGTGTGGTTTATGTCACACTTGAGACCGATTGGCACTCTTAGATGGCATGGGTATTGGTTTACCCATGATATAGCCATGGCATACTCCTTTCAGCCATCAGAGTGCATAGATGCTCTGTCTTGGTCCACATTTTTGGCGAACAATAGAGATCCATTCAGCATATTGCTGTGTTCAGGGCTTAGCTCACCATACAGCTTCATTACTCATGCTCTGGGCATGGACTACCTCCCTCTGGCTGGTTTGAGGGGCGTGACTACTTACCACCCACTGGCCGTGATGTCGCAGTTTGACCAATTTCGAGATTTTCATCCTTTCGAGGGGGCAATAGGTCAGCGTTCAGCTTCTCGATATCTTTCAGCAGAGGACCGATCCCATGTGTATGCTTGTTGGGATCAGCGTGAGATAGCTGTTTTTTCTGTGAGCCATCCGGGTTGTTCTGTAGAGTATTCCGCATGGATGGAGATAGAGATTTTATTGGCTGCAGCAGTATCTACAGTACCGGATAGCGAGTCAGATGATGTAGAGCCCATGGAGGATATCGATTTCTACATCGAGGAGGAGCCCATTGCTGGGTTGCCAGCATTTTCTCCGGATTCTCCCAGTACCAGTACTGTTGTGATTCAGCACTCGGCGCAGTACCTAGAGCAAAGTCTTCATCTGATGACTTTTGAGAGAGATCAGGCTCGATCTATGATGTTGACTGCCCTTGATGGGAGAGATACAACTCTATTAGAGAGAGACGAGGCATTAGCTCGCAGAGATATCGCTGTTGTTGAGCGGGATGAGGCCAGATCAACCAGAGATGCAGTGATAGTTGAGCGGGATAGTGCTATATATGCCCAGGATGTAGCCATCACAGATAGTAATGCAGTGAGGTCCCTTACCACTGGCATGATCGCAGAGATGAGCGCTTACATTGATGAGCATATGGTCACCATGCAGATGGCTGGAGATCTATTGGGTCGTGTGGATATTCTCGTACAGGAGACCACAGCTTCACCTCCTTCTTCAAAGAGGGACGCCATGTTGGGCTTGTTAGCTCGCATATACCCTAACTTATATATGAACTTGTATTTTCTTCCACAGACTAGCTTAGCCATTTTGTCATGTACAGTTTACACTGTATATATCAAACAGCATTATATATATGACAAGGAAATATATTTTTGGATCACTTCCCTTTTAGATATGCTTTACTACTTGCTTGATATTTTGCCTGCTGCTTCAGGGCTTGTGATCTTAATGTCTTCTGAATTCCTCCTGGGAGGATGGACATTGAGTTGTCTCTGGATATTTCAGAATGGATCATCGATCTCTGTGTATCCCTACCATCTTTGGTGTCTTGGGACTGGTTTATGTATGGAAAAATGGAGAGGAATGTGGATTTCCTTTCTGAGATTGACCACACCACAGATGGTCGCCAATACTTCTATATAGGAGAAGCCTAGTTAATTCCATCTCTTATGGATTGGTGTTGCTCTTCGAGGTATGACCACAGCTTAGATGATCTCCGAATCTCTTATTTGGGAGGAGTTCAGGTAATTCCATCCCTTTGGTTTGAAGCCGAATGAAATGTAGTGGATTGAAAGATGATCCCAGTACCAACTGACAATGGTTTGTGTTTTGGTAGGGGGTGAGACCGAACCATGAATGGCTGCCTACGTACTCCTATTGAAGAGGAGATCAAGTCTGCGTAGTTCAAACTTGGTGTAAGAGGTTCAACGCTGTATATGGCAGAAATGGTGTAGGAATGTTTTTGGTTGTTTTTGTTTTTGTAAGGGTAGAAATGTTTTTGTTGTTTTTGTTTTAGTGCGACCGGGCCATATAAAATGGTTGCCTACGTACTCCTATTGAAGAGGAGATTAGGTCGACGTAGTTCACCCCTCAGGGCGAGTGGAAAATCGGAATCCCATGTGCAGGTCAAAGTGAGTGGAGGAGAAAGTTTAATCCTAGGTTGAGGATAAACTGCAGGTACGAGAAGTTTGATCCCAGGTATGGGTAGCCAAACTGCAAACGCAAGAGGTTCAATCTGTAGTGGGATGACCTAAGTCATAGGAACGAAAAGGAGCCAGGATGCTGGCTTGAAAAGTATGTTTCCCTGAGGGGCAAAGTGTAGAAAAGTTGTATGTGGTAAAGGGTTAAAGAACCGGAATGACTGGTGATCAGATGGTCCAATACCAGAGAGTTTGCTTGATGGCAACTTCAGACATAGTACCGTTTCATGGTGTCTGAGTTGATGAGTTATGGAAATTCATCGTTGTCCATTTCTTGCAATCTGAGAGCGCCTCCTGTCAATATTTCCTTAACAATAAATGGGCCTTCCCAGTTAGGAGCGAATTTTCCCTTAGATTGATCTTGGTTGTCAATGATCTTCTTCAAAACCAAGTCATTTTGTTTAAACTGTCGTAGCTGGACTTTTTTGTTGTAGGATCTGGCGATCCTTTGTTGATATAACTGACCATGGAAGATAGTCGTGGTTCGTCTTTCATCTATTAGAGACAACTGGTGATATATGTCTTGTACCCATTGGTCTTCATCCAGCTGAGCGTCTATCAACACTCTGAGGGATTCCATTTCAACTTTTATAGGGAGCACTGCTTCCATCCCATAGGTTTATGCGTAGGTGGTTACCCCAGTGGAAGTGCGCATTGAGATTTTTTAGGCTAACAGAGTGAGAGGCAATAGGTCAAGCCAATCTTTGTGGTTGGCGGACATCTTTTACATAATCTTCTTGATGTTTTTGTTAGCCGCTTCAACAACATCATTCATCTTCGGACGATAGATGACAGAGTTAAGATGTTTGATGTGGAATTTACTGCATAATTCCTCCATCATTTTGTTGTTGAGGTTCTTAGCATTGTCTGACACAATCACCTTTGTTTGTCCATATCGACAAACGACATTGTTTCTGATGAAAGCAATGATGACTTCTTTAGTAACCCTGGGGAAGGAGGCTGCTTCTACCCACTTGGTGAAGTAGTCGATCATGGTGAAGATAAATCGATGTCCATTACTGGCTTTAGGCTCAATGGGCCCGATAACGTCCATTTCCCACATTGAAAAAGGCCAAGGTGAACTCATATTGTGGAGTTTCCGTGGAGGGGCGTGTATAGCATTCCCATGAATTTGGCACTGATAGCATCTCCTGACGTGGTCATTGCAATCAGCTTTGAGAGATAGCCAATAATATCCCGTCCTGAGGACTTTCTTGACAAGGAGGGGGCCACTCATGTGGGGGGACATAGACTCAACCATGGATATCATCCATAAGCCTTTGGGCTTGATCTTTGTCTAAACATCTGAGGAGACCTAGTCCTGCATCTCTTTTGTAGAGTGCGTCTCCACTCAGGTAGAATTTAATAGCAAGTCAATGGATCCGCCTTTTCTCAGTCGGGCTCGCCTCAGCGGGTGTAAATCCATCTCGTAGATATTCCTTGATATGCTGATACCAAGGATGTTGGATGGGAGGTAGCTCATCCGATACTTCTCCAACGTAATTCCCATAGGCTGGGACCTTGTGCAGGGAAATTGCGACGCTTGGCAAGTGTTCCTTATCTGATATGCGAATTAAGGAGGCCAAAGTAGCTAATGCGTCCGCAAAGTCATTCGTATTACGAGGAATGTGTAGAAAAGAGATTTTTTTGAAGTCCAAAGCCTTCTTCAAAACCTGCCGATGGTAAGGCAGCAAATGTAGCTCTTTGGTTTGATAGATTCTGGTGGATATACGATGTCACATATACGATGTCAAATTGTTGTAGGATCAACTGCCATCTGGACAGCCGGCAATTTAACATGAGTTTGTTGAACACGTATTTGAGAGGATCCATGCGGGATATGAGATGGGTTGTGTGACCATGGAGGTAATGTTGTAACCTCATGGAAGCCCATGCTAAAGCACAACACATCTTTTCGATCAGAGTGTACTTATTTTCTTTGCTGCTGAACCTTTTGCTGAGGTAATAGATAGCTCGTTCTTGGCCTCTATCATCTTTCTGTCCCAGCATGCAGCCCATGACATTGTCACTTATGGACAGGTACATGAACATGGGAACATCATCCTTGGGTGGTACCAAAACGGGAACTTTGACTAGCTGTTTCTTGATTGTGAGAAAGGCATTTTGACACTCATCATTCCATTTCATGGAGGAGTTCTTCCTTAATAACTTGAAGATTGGCTCACAGGTTCCTGTGAGTTGAGAGATAAACCTGCTAATGAAATTGATTCTTCCCAAAAATCCCCGTATTTCCTTTTCTGTCTGAGGAATGGGCATTTCCATAATGGCCTGGATTTTGGTAGGATCCAGCTCAATCCCTTTCTGGTTGACTAGAAATCCTAGCAACTTACCTGATTTAACGCCAAAGGCGCATTTAGCTGGATTCAACTTCAAGTTGTACTTACGCAAACTGTTGAACAACTTTCTGAGATGGTCTATATGGTCATCCTCCTTCCGAGATTTGAAAATGATGTCATCCACGTAGATCTCGATCTCTTTGTGCATTAAGTCGTGGAAAAGAGCCATCATAACTCGTTGATAAGTGGCTCCGGAATTGATGAGGTCGAATGACAACCGTCTATAGCAAAAGGTTCCCCAAGGCATGATAAAAGTTGTTTTCTCACGATCTTCCTCAGCAACCATGATCTGATGATACTCCATAAAGCAATGAGCAAAGGAGTACATGTCATATTGCGCAGTATTGTCAATGAGAATGTGGATAAATGGCATGGGAAAGCTATCTTTTAAAAAAGCTTTGTTCAGGTCCCGGTAATCCACGCAAAATCGTACCTTCCCTCCGGGTTTAGGCACGGGAACAATGTTGGATATCCACTCAGGATATGTAGACACCATGATGATGCCAACTTGAAATTGTTTTATAATTTCTTTTTTCACCTTTAAACTCCACTCAGGTTTCAATCGCCTAAGCTTTTGCTTGACTGGCTTAAATCCCTCTTTAATGGGAAGGCAATGAAGGACAATGTCAGTGGACAAACCCACCATGTCTTCATGAGACCATGCAAACACATCTTGGAATTGGGTTAATAGCGTAACCATGTTATTCCGTTGGTTTGGAGTAAGGTCTAAACCAATCTTGATTAACTTAGGGCTTTTTAAGGTTCTGAGATTGAAAGAAGTGGTTTGGTCAAGGTTAGGTTTAGGTTTGTCTTTGACCCATTCTTGAATTTCTGGAGGCACCTCAATGTCATCCTGTATTTCCATCAAGGCTAAATTCATCTCTACATCAAAGGTACAATCCTTGTGGAGAAGAGGCACCGTATCAGCAAGTACAGATACATCTAAATCAAGAGTCCTGAAACAAAATATGCTTTCACTTAGTATATATGAAATGTGTTGATCATACACAGTGTTAGCATATACTGGCAAAATAAACTGCTAATACTGTACAGAAAAATAAGCAATTATGATATCTACAGGGCAGAAAGAGTTTCTGCCCATTTTACCCTTGTAGACCAATGCAAGGAATGTTGTTCCAATTGACAAGGGTAAAGTCCGGGTGGACTGCAGCAATGGAGGGATTGTCATCATCCTCCCTGTCCCGAATGATGATCATTATGTCTGGGCAATCATCGCTTGGGGTGTATCTGTTGGTATGTTCATCATGAATGATGATGCGTATGCCTGACATCATTCTGATAATGTCTTGCTTAATTCTTCGTTCCTCCTCTTCAACTGCGGGATTTGGAACAAAGACTTCTTTTTCCTTTACCGGTACTAACTTGGGAAATAACATAGCCATTACATTGGCTGGCACCTTTACAGGAGGTTGTGCGAACTCAGAGTTTGAAGGAGAAGATAAACGCTACATGGTTGAAGCTGAAGGAATCTGCTGATACTTATGAGGATTCCTATGACTAGAACTGGCAGAATAGCCTAGTCCAGTTGTTCCCGTCTTCTTGGTTAATCGAATTGGGTACTTGATACCCTGGCAATTTTTACCCAGCCCTTGTCCCGGTTTATGACCCAATGACATCATTTCTTGAGTAGCCGACATTACCTCGACAAAAATCTTGGATTCGGGTAATGGCATTCCAATAACATGGTATTGGGTATTGCTTATTTCCGAGGCATGAAAACTGACCGGTTCAACATCTGCGTTGGAATTGATGAATGGCATGTCCCCGTGTTGAGGACATTCTGGTTCAACGTTGACCGTGACCAGGCTATTGTTGATAATGTATTTCAACTGTTGGTGAAGAGTGGAGGGGACTTCCCTAGTCATATGAATCCATGGTCCTCCCAAGAGCAGGTTGTATCCCGAATCTATCTTGAGTACATGGAAAAATATGCAGAATGTATGAGGACCAATTTCAATTGGCAGCTCAATTACTCCGACCGAATTTCGACGGGCTCCATCAAAAGCTTTGATGATAGTATGTCTACTCCGAATTCGGTTGAGATTGATATTCATCTTCACGAAGGTAGCATATGGACAAATAGTAAGAGATGAACCTCCATCTATCAAGACTCCAGCTAGCATGTATCCGGAGGAGAAGATCACAATGTGCAACGGCTTGCAATGACCGGTCCCCTCGGGCGGTATGTCATCATCAGTGAAGGATATCACATTGTTGCTGAAAATGTGATCAACCAGATGTTGAAATTTTTTTGTCAACTGATGTTGGTAAATAGGCTTCTTCTAAAACCTTCAACAAGACCTTCCGGTGATTCTCGGAAGTTAGGACCAAGTCCAAAATTGATATTTGTTGTAGAGCTTCTTTTAAGCTTAAAACCACCTTAGCTTCGTGATGACCCATAGTGCGGAGGAATTTTTTAATCTTCTCCATGGGTATTTTCCCCTTTGATTTGATGGTGGACTTCATCACCCATCAGGGAAGATACAGTGGATTTTCCTTCGACACTGTAGCAGTTGTATGTGAGGTGGATCCTTCACCTTCTCCATAATTCCATGGAACTTTGCGCAAGCTATCAATAGGATATTGTGCTCTGTACAGCAAGTTGATTGGCTCGGGAGCGGCCACTTACAAAGGATTGTTGTTTCCCTTGAGTTGAATTGTTGGCATTGTGAGTGATTGATTAATCCCATCAGTTTCAATGGATATAACTGCTACCACACTCTTCCACTTAGTAGGACCTGTATTCTCACTTGCACGTAACACAGTATCGTCGTCTTCTAAGTGCAGGACACTACTGTCAATTAGATTTTGGATAAGGTGGCAGAGTGCCCAGCATTCTTCTATGTTGTGACCGCGAGACTGGGAGTGATACTGACATACTCCATCAGAGTTGTACCGTCCTGAACGGGGGTTGATTGGAGATAGAAGGGAACTGATCCTTCCTTCATTGATTAACATATGAAAGATTTCCCCATAGGTTGGCCCAAATAGGTGAATTCCCTTTTGTTGGCAAAATCCTGACGGGCTTTGGCAATTGCTCTCTTTGTCACTTTGTCTTCTAGCATTTCATTTTCTGAAAGTGACGAGGGAACATTCATGACAAGAGGTAGGAGATTGGCATGCTCCTGGCTGATTAATTGACGAGTCACTTGATGCTGATAAGTCACAAGTTCCGCCAATTGCTCAATTTGCTTGCATAGAGCTTTCATCTTTCGTTCCATTGTGAACTAAAACTTGGCATAATCCCATTTATCATCACCGTCTTTGAGGGTCTGGGAGGATTCACAGTTAAAATTGGAATTTTGTCCATTACTCCAATTGATTATGTTGACCTCTTCTTCTTTGTGCTGAAGAAGAGGGTTGTCTTGAACGTGAGGCTGATCTGGTTTGGTGACCACGATCTCCCCATTGTCTATTAGGTCTTGGATCTTGTGTTTCAAGGCCCAACAATCCTGAGTATCATGTACAGGTGCCCCGGCATGATAAGCACATTTTCGAGCAGCATTGAAACCCCGTCCATTAGGGCTGGCTGGTGGAAGAAGATGTGTAATTTTTTTCTGTGTTGTCAGAAGAGTGAGAATATTCTCGAGGGTGTCCCCTAAGGGTGTGAACACTCAAGGGCGTTTGACTTCTCCACCTTTTGGTATTGGAGGTTTCGCAGACTGTGCTTGAAAGGGAGTGTAGTTTCTCCTTTGAATAGGCATGTTTTGATTGTCTTTTTGACCTTGTAGTATCAGGGAAACATCTTCCTATTTCTTTTTATGGACCCTCCGGGGGTTGTTTCCATAATTTTCGGATTGGATGTGATCAGCAACAGCTTTAAGGGCAGCTAGGTCTTGAATCTTTCCGGACTTCAAACCCATCTCAGCCATCTCCCCATGTTTGACCATTTTAGAAAATGGTTTGCCGATGCCGGCTAAAACTCTCTCATAGAACGGAGCTTCTTGTATGTCTATGAAAGTCATGACCATCTCTGATTCTGTCATGGAAGGACTAACTTGGGCAGCCAGGCGTCTCCACCTTTGCGAATACTCTCTGAAATACTCGTTAGACTGTTTCTTGATCTTGGTAATTTGATACCGATCAGGAGCCATCTAAGATTGAAAGCTGTATTGAGTGAGGAAAACATGTGCTAGCTCTTCCCAGCTATGGATCTTTGAGTTGTCTAATCTTGTGTACCACGAACGGGCTTCTCCGGTTAGACTCTTTTGGAATAATTGCATTCTGAGTTTTTCGTCCTCTGCATAAGATCCAAGTTCTCCAATAAACACCTTTAAATGTGTATAAGGATCTCCTAACCCGTCATATTTTTCAAAGTCAGAAGTTTTAAATTTTTCTGGATAATTAACACCAGGGAAAATGCAAAGATTAGCATATGAAACACTCCTGTGTGTTCCAATTCCTTTGATAGCACGAAGGGTCTCTTCCATTTGGAGGACTTTCTTTTTGATGTCACCAGTGTCTAGATCTCCAATGGGATGGGCAGCATCATGAATTTGTTGGTCGTATCCAACTGCAGTTCAGGTATTGTAATGACCTAGGTTCCCCCTTGTGTGGAGGATTCAGCATGTACGGGTATTTTTGGACCCTAATTGGACTGGTGTAGTTCTTTGAGTAGAATAGCCAAATCTGTAATTTGTTTGCTTAATTCGTTGAATTCTTTGCGAGAAACTGGATTAAGGTCAGTCTGGTCAGATGACGACATGATTGACTGTAGGCCTGTAGCCTTTTTGGATTTTGACCGGGTAGTAGGTCCGATTGGTTCCCTGCGAAAGACTTGCATAGTTTAGTCTTTAGGGAATGTGTATAATAACATGATATGTGATGTGTCCATTTTAGGAATTTTATCCTGCAAAAACGGATGACAGCTGTTTGTAGCATGTTAATTAAAATATGTATGTGTACACATTTCTTCATATTTCTCATTACATGGAGATAGATATGGAATGAAATTACAAGTAATTGTGTTTACAAGTAATTTGAAATGAGAGCATGAAGAGACTTTCCTCCGTTTTGGGTTTATCAGAGGCTGACCTATCTTAAGTTACTCTCGCGGCTTTTTGGCATGAAG
Organism: Panax japonicus; assembly: GCA_020205505.1. NCBI lineage: Eukaryota > Viridiplantae > Streptophyta > Magnoliopsida > Apiales > Araliaceae > Panax > Panax japonicus. Next base: position 16,119,679 of record CM035101.1, on the reverse strand, counting down.
GTTCCCAAATTATCGCAATCTACTTGACGGAAAATTAATCTGGTCTTTCAACTGGAGCAAATTTGGGTGGTGCCTTTCTTGAGCCTCGGGGAATTAGTCTTCCCACGAGTCCAGTAATCAAACACTGACGGGATAGCCTCCTGGTGGAGGGACCACACAATATACATTCACATACATTGCGTCTCACCGTATAAAAATGATGACATGTGCGAAGCACTAATATCACAAGCAGTTATGGTGCGAAGCACTAAGTGCAATAAGGAAATGCATTCGTACACATTCATCAAATATAAATGCAACATCCACACACAAACAGATAACAGTTTTGAAAAGATTGTAATAGCGGCTTAAGACCTCTTACTGGAGTCCCCAGCGAAGTCGCCACCTGTCGACGTCGATATTTTTAGATGTCCTTTTTCGTTATTTTTCTTTGTTGTTCTCATTTTAGGTGAGATTTGTTTGAAAAAATAAGTGAAAAAGGTCCGACATGTATAATGTCGACGATGGACTATTAAAGTCGCCAGTTGGTTTTTTAAATAGTTGTACCAATACAACCGAGAAAAGGTTTGCACATTGATCCAGTGATGTGACACTGCTAAACAGGTCGGTGAAACCGAGATTCATTAGGGTCCAGGGACTTGGTAATGCGGAGGGAAGGTGTTAGGCACCCCCGACATCCGTGTTACCACGGTGACTGCCTCTCTTCAAGAAACTATTATTTGAATGTGTGTGTGTGGGGGGGGGTCAATGTGCTGTTATTTGGAAGTAGTGCGAGACCTCGTTCGCACCTATATACACAGGGTTTGAATTTATGTAAAAAATCAGTTTTAAGTAAGATATGGCGGTGATGTTTTATAAAAGAGGTTTTTTAAACCCTGATGCTCAATAGTAATTGAGACCTTTTACACTCCCATTTTATTAAGTGTTCGTCCTGATTGATTTTATTTTACAGATGCGAGGCATCCGTACGAAAATAATTTACAAAATAATGTTGACTTTCTCATGGGTATGGAAACCATCTGAGAAAATTCAGACACCGCATACTAATTTGCAAGCTGCTTACAGCTGAAAATGTCCATCACGGGAACCGAATCTAGATCCAATGGGTTGAATCTGTGATCACATGATTCCTAGGCGCACGTGATACCGCAATTTGTATGAAAACAGTAAGCAGGTATATATATAAAAGTTGCAAATATATATATATATATATATATATATATATATATATATATATATATATACAGACATGATCACCAACCACGAAGCACCTCCATGGGGGATCAGAAATGTAAATAAAGCTGTTAAAGCTATCAACCGCCACAGAGGAAACTCCAGGCGGGACAAAACGTAAATAAAGCTATAAAGCTATCAACCGCGACAGAGGGAACTCCAGGCGGGACAAAATGTAAAGAAAGTTGTACAAAGCGATCAACTGCCACGAAGTAAACTCTAGGCAGGACGAAACGTAAAGAAAGTTGTAAAAGCGATCAACCACCACAAAGTGAACTCCAGGTGGGACTAAATATATATATATATGAACTATTGTCAAACTCTGTTCGATGAATATATATATATATATATATATATATATATATATATATATATATATATATATAGAATAAAGATCAGGTCCGGACTCCCGGACGGGAGAAAATCCGGACCTGAAAAAATTTTTTTTTTTTTTTTTTTTTTGTAGAACTAAAAAAAAAAAAAAAAAATTTATGGAAGTGAAATTTTTCCAAAATAAAGTGTTTTGGGTGTGTTTTTAACACCCACACCAACCAATGTATGTACAGTCTGCCCAGACTGTACAGACATGTTTTGTTATAGGCATCCAAATCACGCCCAAAACACTGTATAATGTAAAAATTCCAATTCCATAAATTTTTTTTTTTTTTTTTTAGTTGTTTCAAAAAAAAAAGCAAAAAAAAAAAAAAAAAAAAGGTCCGGATTTTACACCTGTCCGGGAGTCCGGACAGGATCCGGACCCTATATATATATATATAAGTGAATAAACGCACCGGATGAATTTGAAACTTAGCCCTTTAACGAATTTGACGGGGTTTGTAATACGAATTGATGAATTTCTTTCTTTCTGTGTAGATAAAAGGGAGTAGGAATGGTTTTTTTTTTCTTACCCCTCACCGATTGCAATGGGTCATGAAGTTTTTAGTATAAAGAAGGCAGGGAAGTATATACCTCCAGCTCATGCTTAAGCTTATCCTTATTATTACTTCTATGCCTTATTCTTAAAACACCCCATGCTTAACACCCATAGAAAATGAAGTTTTTCGTTGTGTTGTTTCTGAGTTTTTAATAGAAAAGAATAAAAAATTTAAAATTGACGACTTGAGTTATAATTTAAATTTTATTATATTAAAAATTGAGGATAATATGAGAATTATAAAAATATTACTTATTCCAATTTCTTTTCCATCCAAATCAGGCCAATTTTGAACGGAAAACTTTGGCAGCAAAAGTGACCAAGTTTTTTATTCATTTCTTTTCTTTTCCGTTTATTAAAAAACTCATAAACATAAGAATTAGAAAGAAAATTTAAATTTTTCATTCATTTCTTTTCTTTTGTGTCCATTTTAAAACTCAGAAACAGAGCGTAAGACAAATAATGACTCAGCATAATAATATCCTTTCGAATCCCAGATTTCATACAACCTCATATATTACATAGTGTTCCATCTCTTATACTTTCCTATATTATACTATCACAAATTAATTCATTTATCATAATTACATGCATAATACTCCCTCCGTCCCAAATTAACTGCTCAATTTTGACCTTTTTTAGTCAAATTGACTATTTTTAGAATTAATAATTAAACATATATAAATATATTTCTGAAATTATAAAAAATAGGATTAGTAATAAATTGTATATACTTTCTTTTGGTTATAATCTCTTCACCTATATTTTAGCAAAAATAGTAAAAAGATTAATTTTAAAAATGGTCAATTTGACTTTAAAAAGTCAAAACTGAGCAATTAATTTGGGACGGAGGGAGTATAATTCTAATACCTCTGTACGTATCGCGTTAAATATTAAATACATAACGTATTTTAAAATTAAAATATAATACCCATAAATCTTTTCCATAAAAATAGATGCTATTTATTAAATAAAAATATTTTATTTAATAAATTAATTAAAATAATGTATTTTCATAAACTATTTTAATATGCACAAAATTTAATTTCGTCTTATAATTTGCTTTCAGCAATTATTTACATAGTAAATATATTTTAATATATTTATCATGCCACCTTCACGGGTATTTTATACCGCAATTATCACATAAGCAGTACAAAATAAAATAATAATTTGATTTCTTTTTCCATAATAAATTGTTTATAACGATTTACCAAATATAATAAATATAAATTATTATATTTAACCTATCACATACATCCACATATTATACCGAACGTAATCACACATACAATGCAATATAATAAACTATTAAAATAAAATTTTATTTTACTAAATCTTTATTTTAATATTATCTGAAAATTCAAAACGTCACATATTACTCGCTCAACTTAGCATATAAATAAGAAACAATCAAGATTTAGTACATTAAAAGCACATACATGATTTTAGCTTGTGAGAACTAGCTCTTAAACACCCAAAATCTACGGCACATCTAAAAACGTAAAATACATACATATATCTATAAACTAGTGGATCTGCATAGACAGAAAGATTACCTAGCCCAAGCTTTTGCTTAAGTCTCACTTTTTAAGCATTAAACTTCTTTGAGACAAATTTTCAAACGTCTTACATGCAAGGTTTAAAACCCATAATTTCAAAGTTGTTTAGACATGGTTCTAGCCAAAATTTTCAACCTTATTACTCAACACAACAATTATAACACATCCCCCATACCAATTCACAACCAAATATAACAGTTATATCAACATTTACATATATTTTCACTTAATTCGGCATGAACATAATGAAAATGCATGGGTTACCTCTATGATTGCTATTCTTATTTGAATTCTTGTTGCAATCCTCCTGTTGATAACCCTTTTGACTTTAACCTCTTTCAATTCAAGTTCCCGAATCCGATCATCAAGTTATTTTTTTTTTCAAGTGCTCTTTTAGCAAAACCCATTGTGATAGACTCCACGGCACGCTTGCGTGAGGTGGTCGTCGCCCTGATCGTTTCTAGCACAGTTGTTGGGTGAATTGCTTGCAACACCTTAACCCCTCGCCTATATGTAGACGGTAATCTTGGTACAATTGCTCGCGTTCGAAATTCTGCGTTGAATGGACAGACACCAACAACACCTTGACCCCTCGCTTATATTGAAGCGGTAATCTCGGTACAATCGACGATTGATGCGGTAGAAGACGCCACACACAACTATGAATTGTTGTATGATAAGTCAAATTGAATCTCAAAGAAATAACTAAGAAAAATACTTAGGAATTCTTCAAAGAACCAAAAGTAGAGAATAACCTCACAAATATATTGAATAAGAATAATGTATATTGTCTAAATCAACTTGAACCTCTATTTATACTACTCAAAATAATCCAAATCCTAATAGGAATTTATAAACTATAACCCTAATTGCTATAAAGAAATAGAAGTCAATTTGGAAAAGAAATCCTAATTACAGTAGAACTTAAAAATTAAAAATCCAAATAAAATAAAAATTCTTCGCCACGTGAACTTGCCGAGTATAAACAATCCATTGCCGCGTGAAGGTCACTGCCTTTATAACCCAAATCCGTGCACTACTCGATTTGATATGATCCAGTTTGATTATTGAAACAAAAACAAACGTGACCCCACTAAGCTAATATGCTGAACAGGGTAAATCCATTATTATTGTTGAAAAACCCACTTGAATTTGATAAGTTTGATAATCTTGAAGAAAAACGTGTGGCCCACGTGAACAACAACCTTGCCAAGATGCCAGATGCCATGCAATGTATATATCCCATATAAAATCTGATGACTTAAGAAGCTGCAACCCATTAATAAACCAACCCATGCAAATATTAAACTTCCCTAGCATGTAAAATATGTTGACTTTTGCTAAAAAGATTATAATTGGGCTTCTATTCTATTAAATTCACAAGCATAAATTGAAAATTCAATAGCATATCGACGATGATCACAAACAAACTCAATACATGCTAAAGAATTTCCCAAAATGTTGACAAAAATCGGAATATCATCAAAAGAGAGAATAACAAATTTTCCCATAAAAAATGTAAAATATAATTCAACAATTCCATGGAAGTATGCAATGCCTTAGCTAATCCAAGTGAACTAACTAAACATGCAAATAACTCATCTCTCAAATCATCTTGATGATCAACACTTCTTGAATCAAAACCATATAATAGCAAATCATGGAATGAAGATTGCTCTAACGAAACAACATGATTACTACCATTGTCAACTAACAACAATTCATGTAAAGATTGACTAGCATGAAACCCTAAGTCAATATTTGGATAACAAAACCTAAAATTAATTTCATGCTAGTAAATACATCGAAAACGAGAGTATATATCATGATCATAAACTAACTCAACATAAATCAAATATCCTCCATAGTTTATGATAAAAATGATTCTACCATCAAAATAGCTAACAACAAATTTTCCAACAGAAGCATGCAAAACATGTTTTAAATAACTAATGAAAACACTAGATGCATCAGTTAATCTAACAGAAATAACTAACCACCTATATAACTCACATGCTAAAATAATTTCCATTTATCACAATCTCTCGTGCTAAATTGATTAGGCATTATCATCACATGACCATTATCACATGTAGATAAAACATAAGTACTATGCAATTTATCAAGCATATTATCCAAACAAGAAAAAGAATAACGATACTTGTTTACCAATTCAAAATCGACGAACAAACTCGTTGTCCCATCCTCCTTAGATACTATGATCTCATAATCAACACATGAACTCATGTCTTCTCTCACGATACCAACTTTCACCAACTCTCCAACCCGCCTTGGTAACTCCATCGTCTCCTCGGGAATACTATCAGCTGATCGGTACGGAATGATAGTACGGGGTATTTCATCAACAACTAGCACAATAGACAAAACAGAACTAGACAAAGGAGAATCATTAGTGTTAGTATTCAAAAGCGCCGTCTTGTACGAATGTACAGTCATTGGCTTTTTAAAATATAACTCACTTTTCAACTCACTCTTTTTTTCATAGTCACATATTTCTTCTCTCTCTTCTTTATGCTCACCCTCTCGTTTTTTTTTCTCTCGTTTATTTTCATTCTCCCTTTTCTTTTCTCTCTCATTCTTTTCAAATTTTTTTTTCTCACTATCAATCATTTGAACAGTTTCTTTTTGTCGATCTTTTTTTTCTTCTTGCATTTGATCACGATCTTTTTGTAAATAAATTAAATCGTCATGAACTTGTCATAGGACAAAGGTTGACTCTTATTCGATTGTGTACCAATGAATACTTATTAGTACAACTATTATGCTTCGCGCGTCTGCTGTGTCGCCATGGCCTCCTAAGTAACAAATGACAAGTATGGATTGGAACTACATCACATAATATTTCATCTTCATATCTGCCAATGCGAAAAGAAACTGACACTTGTCTAGTCACCATTACCTCCTCACAATCGACGATCCCTTGCATCTTGTAAGGCCAAGGATGTGCAACTGTTGACAACCCCAGTTTATCCACCATTATAGTGCTAGCAATGTGACGCCCCCAAAATTAGGTATACATCACCCATCTTGGGTCGCCAGATACATGGTACAGAATTCAAATACAACTTACTAATACAACTGTCGTGTACAATACGAAAAAACATAAACTGTGAGTTTGAATACAAATATTATCTACTAGAGATTATACAAACTCAAAAGGAGTCCTCATTACAATTATTATCACACTATTTCACAGAATAGTGAGGACTACTAATGCTATCCTCTAGACCATCACTCCGTTCCCCGACTCGTCCCAGCTATATTCTCATTTCCTGAAGAGAACAGTGAAAGAAAGGGTGAGCTCAACTAGCCCAGTAAGAAATATTATGACTAAGATAATGCAGAATAAATTATAATTAGTCTCCAACAATGTTAAACTGATAAAATATAATAGACATCAAGTTTAACTGCAGCGGAACAAGCAATCCATTAAAAGAGTCAAGTAGAAAATAAAATCTACTATCTTTTATAATTAAAAAGGTTTTTCATCACTGTTATCGCAGAGACTCAGCTTAATAAATATTCCACATCATCGAATCACCCCTGCACTATGGCCAAGGATATTCTTTAGTATCACGACCACAATTATCCATGCAATATGGGCCAAGAATATTTGTGTATTCATTAATGGTCATGATCATGCCAACAACTGTCCATCAATGCACTGCGGGCCAATGAGGTCTTTTACCAAATTATTTGTAATATTACGGTCATGATTACACCGAATAATCCCTGGTCATAATCATACCAAGTCCATCTATGCACTACAGGCCACAGATGACTTTCACATAATAAAAACATGAGGATGATGACAATGATATAAGAATTCAATAAAACAAGTTCAAGAATTAATTTATCCATGAATCAATAACGTCCAAATTGTCAACATAATATTGCTTTGTAGAGTAAAAGTCAAGAATGCTCAGAAGAATATTTCCATGAAAAGATATTGGATGAAGCGCAAATATCAAGGATATTCCACTAATTTCATAGAGTATAGAAGTCAAAACTTTAACTAGCTGAGTATAACAACGAATGGAATAACAAAAGAAATCACCATGCATGCGGTACTTCGCATAGATAGGTTATTCCAACAGATTAATAAGTAACGGAACCAGGTCAAGCGAAATTCGCACCGACAGGATGTTCCAACAGAATAATAAAGACGGAACCAGGTCCGGCGTAAACGCACAGACATGATATTCTAACAGAATAATAATAAAGACGGAACCAGGTTTGGCGTAAATGCACAGACATGATATTCCAAAAGAATAATAGTAAAGACGGAACCAGGTCCGGCGTAAACGCACAGACAGGATATTCCAACAGAATAATAATAAAGACGGAATATTAGAAGAACGTCACCAAGTATAGGGTAGTCCGCGTATACTGGTTATTCCAGCAGAATAATAAAGAATGGAATAACAGAAGTTCTCTTCATGAATGCAAAAGAATAACACCCCTTACGGGTACAACAAATAATATTCCCTACCGTAAAAGAAACTGGATATAGGAAAAGAAATGTAGCAGACTCCTCTTTTTCTTTCTATCTAAAATTTTCTCTCTCTGGAGTTCAGTGAATTCGTAAGAAAATAATGAAGGAATGAGCTTCTATTTATAGAAAAATGGAATGCATAGTAACTAACTCATGAACGGTCCAGATTGATTTGCTTTAATCTGACGGTCCATATTTAAAGAAAAATCTTTTAAATAAAATATAATATATTCTATTTTATATAAAAAGATTTTTACTATGAAAATACTATGCAGGTACTATGCATAATAAAATATAATATATTCTAATTATTGTCTAATAAAATAGATAACTTTATAAATATATTTATATATAAAAAATTTTCCCGCCGCCCACGACACTGTCTTGTATATAATTGGATCGGCAAACTTTAGCTTTAATTTATACTAAGATCATCATTTTTTTGTCAAAGATCAAAAATTTCAACTAAGGTCCACCCTTTTGAAAATTAAGTATGCCTTTTTTTCTTTATATGAATATAATAGGAAGTCATCATTATCATCTACGTATATACTCCAGCTTCCCAAAGTCAATCTCATAATTTCGCCCAAAAAAAATTGAGTGATATATACTTTATTCCTTCCTGACTATTCCTGCAACATTTGTTTATATATATATATATATATATATATATATATATATATATATATATATATATAACAAAACTGAGTGACTTATCACATAAGCATCAATAATCAATACCGTGTGCTATTATGCAACCACGCGTATTACTGTACTTTTACTACCGAGTAGTGGTAAAACTTCCGCAGTTATTTTCATAAAAATATTTTTGTCATTTTCTTAATCCGACAATAATTCTGTTGTGGGGCCCACCAATGATTGAGCCGTTGTACGAATATTCCCTGCTAAATCAAATATTCTCCGACCAATCGAATATAATATAACAACTTGCATACTTTGCAGAATTTATAAATATTACCCACAACTATTATATCAATTTCACTCCATAATATTCAAAAATAATATTTATAGAAAATTCATCTTTATTCAAAAAGTTGGGGTTTTACAATCTCCCATTCTTATGAAATTTCGCTCTCGAAATTAGGGTACATACCTGGTATGTCGAAGAGGTAAGGATACATTGATTTCATTTCAGATTCTAACTCCCAAGTCATTTTCTCAACATCGTGGTTTCTCCACAAAACTTGGACTTGAGGTATAACCTTGGTGCGTAGAATATGTTCCTTCTTATCCAAGATTTGAACAGGAACCTCTTCATACGTCAAATCTTTCGTTATTTTGTCCGGTTCCAACTCAATAATGTGGTTCGGGTCTTCCACATATTTACGTAACATGGATATGTGAAAAACGTTATGAACACGAGACATACTTGGCGGTAAAGCGAGTCTATAGGCCACAGTTCCTACTCGATCAAGGATTAAAAACGGGCCGATGAATCGAGGATTTAACTTTCCTCTCTTTCCAAATCTCGTAACTCCTTTCCATGGAGCAACACGTAACAACACATGATCTCCTATATTTAATTCCACGTCCTTTCGATGAAGATCAACATAACTCTTTTGTCGATCTTGTGAGGTTTTTATACGTTGCCGGATCGTTTGAATCTTTTTCGTAGTCATACGTACCAACTCTGGTCCCAACAATGTTGCTTCACCCACCTCATCCCAGCATACTGAAGAATGACACTTTCTTCCATACAATGCTTCGAATGGAGCCATGCCAATACTTACTTGATAACTGTTGTTGTAGGAAAACTCCACCAATGGTAAGAACTTGTCCCAACTTCCCTTGAAATCAAGGACACAAAGTCTTAATAGATCTTCAAGAGTTTGAATAGTCCTCTCTGACTGTCCGTCCGTCTGAGGATGATATACCGAGATAAATCGTAAATCTGTGCCCATAGCTTTTTGCAAACTAACCTAAAATCGCGAAGTGAATCTTGGGTCTCGATCAGAAACTATGGATACTGGCATACCATGCAATCTTACAACCTCGTTTATGTACATACGAGCAAGACGTTCAAGTGTATAAGTTTCTCGTATCGATAAGAAATGAGCAGACTTGGTCAATCTATCAACAATGACCCAAATCGCATCTATGCCTTGAGAAACTTTGGGAAGACCAGTAATGAAATCCATGGTAATGTGCTCCCACTTCCATTCTAGAATTTTAAGTGGTTGCAATGGACCTTTTGGTACTTGATGCTCCGCCTTGACTCGTTGACACGTTAGACACCTTGAGATAAACAGCTCTATCTCTCTTCATATTGTCCCACCAAAATGTATGTCGAAGATCATGATACATTTTGGTACTCCCAGGATGGATTGCAAACGGTGTGTTATGCGCCTCCATCATGATTTTATACTTTAAATCAGGGTCGTTAGGAACACAAAGTCTGGATTTGACTTGAAGTATTCCTTCTTCATCGATTCTTGCTTCCGGCATCGCACCTTCTTGCACTTTCTTCCTTATACGCATCAGCTCCGGATCTGTAACTTGAGCAGCTTTAATTTTATCAATTAAAGTCGGTTCTACTCGTATATTTTCCATCATCACGTGGGTCCCTGGAGTCTTTATCTCTATCTCCATCCTTTGCAAGTCATACAAAATGGGCCTTTGTGTTGACAATATTGCACTCGTACCCGCATATGATCTTCTACTAAATGCGTCAGCTACCACGTTCACTTTTCCAGGATGGTATTGGATAGTATGATCATAATCTTTCAATAGTTCAAGCCAACGTCGTTGTCGCATGTTGAGTTCCTTTTGAGTGAAGAAATATTTGAGGCTTTTATGATCCGTAAAGATCTCCACTTTCTCCCCATACAAGTAATGCCTCCAAATCTTTAGTACGAAGACAACAACTGCCAACTCTAGATCATGAGTAGGATAATTCCTCTCATATTCTTTGAGTTGTCGTGAGGCATAGGCTATGACTTTCCCATGTTGCATGAAAACACATCCTAACCCTTTGCTCGAAGCATCACTGTAGATGACAAATCCCTCCGAACCAGATGGTATTGTCAGAACAGGTGCTGAAATGAGTCTCCTCTTGAGTTCTTGAAAACTCTTCTCACATTCCTCGCTCCAACCGAACTTTGTATCTTTCCGAGTCAGCTGAGTTAGTGGAGTAGCAATTCGAGAAAACCCTTCAACGAATCTCCGATAATAACCAGCTAAGCCGAGAAAGCTACGTACTTCGGTCACTGATTTAGGTTTCTCCTATCTTTGAATAGCTTCAATCTTTGCTGGGTCAACAGATATTCCATGACTTGATACCACGTGCCCAAGGAATGCTACTTCCTCAAGCCAGAACTCGTATTTCTTCAACTTGACATAGAGCTTATATTCACAAAGCTTTTGGAGTATCAGCCTCAAGTGTTGCTCATGATCTTCACAGGTTTTGGAATATATAAGGATGTCATCAATAAAGAAGACCACAAAGTGATCCAAATATTCCTTGAATACTCGGTTAATCATATCCATGAAGGCAGCAGGAGCATTAGTCAATCCAAAGGACATGACTAGGAATTCATAATGCCCGTACTGAGTTCTGAAAGCCTTCTTTGGAATGTCATCTGTTCTGATCTTTAATTGGTGATATCCGGAACGAAGATCAATCTTTGAAAAGAATTTGGCTCCTTGCAACTGGTCAAACAGGTCATCAATACGTGGCAATGGGTACCTATTTTTGATGGTGACATGATTCAACTCCCGATAATCAATACAAAGTTGCATACTCCCATCTTTCTTCTTCACGAATAGAACAGGAGCACCCCAAGGAGAAGTACTAGGACGAATAAAGCCAATGTCTAACAATTCCCGCAGTTGAGTTTTTAACTCCTGAAGTTCAATAGGAGCCATTCGATATGAGGATTTAGAACTGGGGTTTGTACCGGGTTCAAGGTCGATACAAAATTCAATTTCACGCTCTGGGGGTAGGCCAGGATGTTCTTCAGGGAATACGTCGGGAAATTCATTAACAATAGAAATATTATTCAAAACTGACGTATTTTTGTTTAGATCTGTGACATGAGCTAAGAAAGCTTGACATCCATTTTTTAATAAATGAATAGCTTTATGGCTTGAGATGACAGTGATTGATTTTAATGGTTTGGTTGTTTGAATTTGCATAATAGGTCGATTAGGAATATGAAAACTAACAACCTTATGAAAATAATCAATTTTTGCATGATGAGTAGTTAACCAATCATCCCTAGAATTACATCAAATGCAAGTATTTTTAATGCAATAAGATCGACAGGTAATGTGTGGGTACCAACTTGAACCAAACAAGACTTACAACAGTGGATGTAATGAAGGTTTCTCCCAACGGAGTTTCCACAGATAAGTCCAAGTCTAATTTCTCTGGAGTCAAATTTAATCGTTGAGCGCAAGTAGGAGAAATAAAAGAATGGGTAGAACCAGTATCAAATAAAGTGTAGACTTCGCTAGAGTTTATGATAAGCTTACCCGTGATGACCTCATTCGGGTTCCTTGCTTTCTGGGAGGTCACAACAAATGCTCTTCTTTGCACTACCAACTTTGACTTTTCTGGGACAGCCTTTGGTGCCTCCATCCTAGCTGAATTTTTCTTTAGTGAACGACAAAATCGAGCTAAGTGACCTTCTCTTCCACAATTATAACATGCTTTAGACGGAATCGCGCAATTTGGACTGATGTGTCCCTCCCCTCTATATTTGAAACATATGATAGGTGGTCTTTCTCCTTCCTTAACAACGGGTGTTGGTGCTGACGTCTTTCTATCATTGTTGAATCTCCTCTTCTTGAAATGTCCATTCTTATTATTTTGGCCCTGATTACCACCAAAGTGGTTACCATTTCTGGCCTGTTGATTCCCTCCATGCTTGTTGTCACTGCTTCGATGACTGCTCTCACTGGTATTATCATTTTGCCGGCTGCTCTCTTTTAGTTGCGTTGACTCGTTATCGCGCTCCACCAACTGAGCCCTATTTACAACATCTTAATACAAACACAGTTTATGAGAAATAAGATGTTGACGTATCTCCAGCTTCAAACCTCTTAAAAACATTCGCGCCATTCTTTCTTCATTATCCACCAAGTGGGACGCAAACCGGGATAACTCCGCAAATTTTGCCTCGTATTGCGACACAGTCATATTGTTTTGTTCTAATTTGAATAAACTCCACCTCCTTCATGTGACGAATACTTTCGGGAAAGTATTTATCATTGAACAGCTCTTATAACTTCTCCCAAGACATCTTCAGTACGGCAGGTTGAGTACGTTTTACCGATTTCCACCAGTAATCTGCCTCTTCGCGCAACATAAAGGCGGTAAAGGGAACATTTTGCTCCTCAGAGCATCCCAAGACATCAAATATCTTGGTGATCTGCTTTATCCATGCTTCCGCCATAAGTGGTTTTGGCTCTCCCTTAAACTCCGGTGGTCCCAGCTCCTTGAACTGTTTAGCAGTGACCGTCCAAGAGTTTCCAGTGTTTCCACCTACATTTTGGACAGGAGCTGCTCTCGCCTGCTGTTGCATGAATTGCATAAAGCCTCTGAACAATCCATCATTCATCATTTGGTGAGTGTTGTTGTTTGCATGAGGATTGTCGCCTTCCTGATGCACATTCTCCTGATTATTGATATGTGGAGACTAAACGGTTTCTTGTGCTCCATTGCTATTCTCAACATTTTCGGATGTCATTTTCAGATACTGCCACAAAACAAAGGTTAATTGACATGTAACATAATATCTCTAAACTCTGACCAACTAATTTAAATACAAAATAAATTTAAGTAGGTCATACCAGCGAAGGAATTCCCCGTCTCTCCCCTCCTAGTTCTAGTCTCACATCTTAGCCAGGGATCATATCCCTAAGCTTTGATACCAACTGTGACGCTCCCAAAATTAGGTATACATCACCCATCTTGAGTCGCCAGATATATGGTACAGAATTCAAATACAACTTACTAATACAACTGTCGTGTACAATACGACAAAACATAAACTGTGAGTTTAAATACAAATATTATCTACTAGAGATTATACAAACTCTAAAGGAGTCCTCATTACAATTATTATCACACTATTTCACAGAATAGTGAAGACTACTAATGCTATCCTCTAGACTATCACTCCGTTTCCCGACTCGTCCCAGCTATATTTTCATTTCATGAAGAGAACAGTGAAAGAAATGGTGAGCTCAACTAGCCCAGTAAGAAATATTATGACTAAGATAATGTAGAATAAATTATCATTAGTCTCCAACAATGTTAAACTAATAAAATATAATAGACATCAAGTTTAACTGCAGCGGAACAAGCAATTCATTAAAAGAGTCAAGTAAAAAATAAAATCTACTATCTTTTATGATTAAAAAGATTTTTCATCACTGTTATCGCAGAGACTCAGCTTAATAAATATTCCACATCATCGAATCACCCCTGCACTATGGCCAAGGATATTCTTTTGTATCATGACCATAATTATCCATGCACTACGGGCTAAGAATATTTGTGTATTCATTAATGGTCATGATCATGCCAACAACTGTCCATCAATGCACTGCGGGCCAATGAGGACTTTTACCAAATTATTTGTAACATTACGGTCATGATTACACCGAATAATCCCTGGTCATAATCATACCAAGTCCATCTATGCACTACAGGCCACAGATGACTTTCACATAATATAAACATGAGGATGATGACAATGATATAAGAATTCAATAAAACAAGTTCAAGAATTAATTTATCCATGAATCAATAACGTCTAAATTGTCAACATGATATTGCTTTGTAGAGTAAAATTCAAGAATGCTCAGAAGAATATTTCCATGAAAAGATACTGGATGAAGCGCAAATATCAAGGATATTCCACTAATTTCATGGAGTATAGAAGTCAAAACTTTAACCAACTGAGTATAACAACGAATGGAATAACAAAAGAAATCACCATGCATGCGGTACTTCACATAGACAGGTTATTCCAACAGATTAATAAGTAACGGAACCAGGTCAGGCAAAATTCGCACCGACAGGATGTTCCAACAGAATAATAAAGACGGAACCAGGTCCGGCGTAAACGCACAGACATGATATTCCAACAGAATAATAATAAAGACGGAACCAGGTCTGGCGTAAACACACAGACAAGATATTCCAACAGAATAATAATAAAGACGGAACCAGGTCCGGCATAAACGCACAGACAGGATATTCCAACAGAATAATAATAAAGACGGAATATTAGAAGAACGTTACCAAGTATAGGGTAGTCCGCGTATACTGGTTATTTCAGCAGAATAATAAAGAATGGAATAATAGAAGTTCTCTTCATGAATACAAAAGAATAACACCCCTTACGGGTACAACAAATAATATTCCCTACCGTAAAAGAAACTGGATATAGGAAAAAAAATGTAGCAGACTTCTCTTTTTCTTTCTCTCTAAAATTTTCTCTCTCTGGAGTTCAGTGAATTCGTAAGAAAATAATGAAGGAATGAGTTTCTATTTATAGAAAAATGGAATGCATAGTAACTAACTCATGAATAGTCCAGATTGATTTACTTTAATCTGACGGTCCATATTTAAAGAAAAATATTTTAAATAAAATATAATATATTCTATTTTATATAAAAAGATTTTTACTATGCAAACACTATACAGGCACTATGCATAATAAAATATAATATATTCTAATTATTGTCTAATAAAACAGATAACTTTATAAATATATTTATATATAAAAAATTTCCCTGCCGCCCACGACACTGTCTTGTATATAATTGGATTGGCAAACTCTAGCTTTAATTTATACTGAGATCATCATTTTTTGTCAAAGATCAAAAATTTCAACTAAGGTCCACCCTTTTAAAAATTAAGTATGCCTTTTTTCTTTATATGAATATAATAGGAAGTCATCATTATCATCTACATATATACTCCATCTTCCCAAAGTCAATCTCATAATTTCGCCCAAATAAAAATTGAGTGATATATACTTTATTCCTTCTTGACCATTCCTGCAACATTTGTTTATATATATATATATATATATATATATATATATATATATATATATATATAACAAAACTGAGTGACTTATCACATAAGGATAAATAATCAATACCGAGTGCTACTATGCAACCACGCGTATTACTGTACTTTTACTACCGAGTAGTTCAACAGTATTAACGGTAAAACTTTCGCAGTTATTTTCATAAAAATATTTTTGTCGTTTTCTTAATCCGACAATAATTCTGTTGTGGGGTCCACCAATGATTGAGCTGTTGTACGAATATTCCCTGCTAAACCGAATATTCCCCGACCAATCAAATATAATATAATAACTTGCATACTTTGCAGAATTTATAAATATTACCAACAACTATTATATCAATTTCACTCTATAATATTCAAAAATAATATTTATAAAAAATTCATCTTTATTCAAAAAGTTGGGGTTTTACAAGCAATGTTAGTACCAATTTCATAATCAATTTTTATAATGCATACCTTTTCTTGTACTAGAAACCTAATATAAAACAAATTCTTTTGTTGCATTGTTTCTTCCTCGTTAGCTTGCTCACTTGTAGCTTTCTTAGTCTCCCATGACTCTCCAAGAATCGCATGATCTTTTCCAACTTTTATTTCCCTAAACAATAAATGTTCCCTCCTATGCTCCATAGGTTTATGAGGTTGCTCCCTACATCCATTATAATTATGATGCCTCTCATAATCCTCATCCCATGATCTCCACCACTCATCCACGCTAGACTTCATACGAACTCTGGGTCTTCTTTTCAATGGCTCCTCATACCCAAACATATTAATTTACAGCAAAACAAGGGTTAGTAGATAAAAAAAAAATTCCTCACACACTCCCTTACGTGTTTCGCTCGAATTAATGGTTCACTCGTGTATACTCTCAATAAATTGGCTTTTACCCTCGATTAATCTCACCACTAATCCTTTTACCTCAATATTCTCTCTAATAGGTTCTTCTTGAATTCCTCTAGTAAAATTCTTGGTTTTACTAATCAATTCAAAAATTACTTATCACGAAACAAAAATATAGATGGTGTAACTATCAGAATACCACAAAATCACCGATCGATTGTCTTATACTCCTCTTGTATGCTTCAGATTTGTAAATTGTAGCTCCGTTTCAGAATTGATGATGATGGAATGGTATGAAATCTTTGTTGGGATTTGATGATTTGATGGTGTGCTACAAGTTTGGTTAGCACAATGAAAATAAAATATGAATTTTTTTTCTTTTTTTTTCTTTTCTTTTTTTTTACAATATATATTTCGACAGAAAATTAATGATAAGTAACTTGCTAGAAAGACTTAGCTTTGATACCAAATGATAGACTCCACGACACGCTTGCGTGAGGTGGTCGCCGCCCCGATCGTTTCTAGCACAGTTGTTGGGTGAATTGCTTGCAACACCTTAACCCCTCGCCTATATGTAGACGGTAATCTTGGTACAATTGCTCGCGTTCGAAATTCTGCGTTGAATGGACGGACACCAACGACACCTTGACCCCTCGCTTATATTGAAGCGGTAATCTCGGTATAATCGACGATTGATGCGGTAGAAGACGCCACACACAACTATGAATTGTTGTATGACAAGTCAAATTGAATCTCAAAGAAATAACTAAGAAAAATACTTAGGAATTCTTCAAAGAACCAAAAGTAGAGAATAACCTCACAAATATATTGAATAAGAATAATGTATATTGTCTACATCAACTTGAACCTCTATTTATACTACTCAAAACAATCCAAATCCTAATAGGAATTTATAAACTATAACCCTAATTGCTATAAGGAAATAGAAGTCAATTTGAAAAAGAAATACTAATTACAATAGAACTTAAAAATTAAAAATCCAAATAAAATAAAAATTCTTCGCCACGTGAACTTGCCGAGTATAAACAATCCATTGCCGCGTGAAGGTCACTGCCTTTATAATCCAAACATGTGCACTACTCGATTTGATATGATCCAGCTTGATTATTGAAACAAAAACAAACGTGACCCCACCAAGCTAATATGCTGAACAGGGTAAATCTATTATTATTGTTGAAAAACCCACTTGAATTTGATAAGTTTGATAATCTTGAAGAAAAACGTGTGGCCCACGTGAACAACAACCTTGCCAAGATGCCAGCTGCCATGCAATGTCTATATCCCATATAAAATCTGATGACTTAAGAAGCTGCAGCCCATTAATAAACCAACCCATGCAAATATTAAACTTCCCTAGCATGTAAAATATGTTGACATTTGCTAAAAAGATTATAATTGGGTTTGTATTAAATTGACTTGCTGAATTGGGTCACTCCAATAACACTTAAATTGTACTCCTTTAAATAACTTTAGCCCAATTACTTGAAATCATTTGCTGAACACTTGACACTCGAGTTGATAAATTGATAAAAAATTCTGCCCCGATCAATCTGTCATCACATTGTCCTCTCTTTAGCTTCAAGTTCCTTGAATCTCTATTCAAATAATGGATTCTTCTCCTTCAAATCAACTATTTTCATCTCTTTATATCAAATTCGAATTTGAACTGAATCGAGTTCTTTTGTAAACTTTAGCGATCAACTAGGGCCTCAAACTGCTGCTTCAGCAACAAAAAAAACACAATCAAAAACCACGAATTTCATATAAATTATTTATATACATAATTGTGTATAAATTATAATGTATTGTGCAAAATTAAAGGAAAAAGAGGAAAAATAAGAAGCATACATGGGTAGAGAGAATCTGACGATTGACCCAGAGATCTTTGAAGACGAAGTGGGAAATTGTAGCTGTTGAGGATCCGAAGCCCAATGTGAACCATAGCAATCTTGTTTTCATCATTTTCTTTTCTTTCTTTTGAATTTTTGTTTAAAGAGGATTCAATATGAATAATTCCTGGCTCTGCTAGTGGAACGAACCCTTCTAATTGAGGGGAAAATTAGGAAGTGTATTGTGGTCAAAAGTTATTTATTTATAATTTATTAAAACTAGAGTATTCCCTCCGTTCCAAATAAATTGCTCAGTTTTGACTTTTTAAAATCAAATTGACCATTTTTAAAACTAATCTTTTTACTATTTTTGCTAAAATATAGGCAAAAAGATTATAACCAAAAGAAGTATATATAATTTATTACTAATCCTAATTTTTATAATTTTAGGAATATATTTATATATGCTTAATTATTAATTCTAAAACTAGTCAATTTGACTTTAAAAAGTCAAAACTGAGCAGTTAATTTGGGACGGAGGGAGTAAAATATAGTGACACCCCTCTATATAATTATAATAACACTCACCTCTCCTCTTGTTTCTTAAGTAACAGTTAGTACACCTGCAAGTTTTTAGGGTTGACTAAATAGATAAAATTACATATTTACCCTTATATTTTATCAAATTTTAATTACTAAATAATACTCCCTCCGTCCCATAGTTATAGGCTGATTTTCCATTTTGAGATATCTCAATATATAGGCTACTTACTATTTATAAAATTTAGTTGGTTCATTGTTTTACTTTTATGCCCTTATAATAAATATTCAACCATTACTCTTTTTTTGAAAAAATAACATTCAATGTCATTATTTTTATCACCACATTTAATGTTGTTGTATTCTCTTTGGTTAAAGTTATATGATTATGAACTTTAATGGTCAATACACGTCAATCAATGAAGTTGAGAGTGTTAGGTTTGTAATATTCATGAACGCAATCAAATTGCAAAAATATGCGGAAGCGTAAAAAATCAGAGTTTTAAAATTTTATAAACCATATACCCGGATCACCCTTTATGCACAATTATTAATTAGACGAAAAAGAAAGAACAAGAATCATACCGTTGAAGTTCCGAGCTTCCTCAGGTACAAGTTCACCTCCAATCCTTTTCGCGTTCAACTTGAATCCACCGGGTTTGGTTCCTTCCTTTGATCAACGTTAACCACCCAAGTGTTTGGCCTCTAGAGGTGATCCACCAAAGAAGAAGAAGGATTCAAGAAGATGGGTGGTTGGCTAAACCCTAATTTTTCTATCTCTATAGAAAAGGAGCGTACTCTCCAACAATTGGAATAACGTATGTTGTAAAAGTCAACAACCCCCACCCATAATAAGACTCCTCTTATTTATAGATGTGGGCAACCCTCCTTAACAATTAAGAAATTGGGTTTTATTTAATTAATTAAATTCTTTTAATTAATTAGGCTCCCTAATCTTATTAGGGATAATTAATTAAACTCTTTTAATTAATTTAACCTCCTAATCTTATTAGGAATAAATGAGAGTACTTATATTAAATTAATTCCTAAACTCTTTTAAAAATTAAAATAATAATAATTGTAATAATATTAATAAGACTCCTCTTATTAATTTATATTTAATATTTCTAAAATATTAAATAATAAATATTAAGCTATTTAATTTATTCTATCAACATAGATTAAATTAAATATACTTAACATATTATTACGATTATGCCATTAACTTCTTAAATAATTATTCTTCCTTTTATGGTGTGACCATTTAGGTTCTCCATATTAAACCGGTTGTGAATAAATCAATTAGAACAATTCTAATCTTATTTAAATAAATAAATAAAACTAATAATTTATTTAAATAAACAATACTTATTCTACAATAGGGATAAGCCTCCCTAGCGATCAACGACTTTCCAGATAATATAGATTTCAACATTAATCATAAAAGAACCTTTGAGTAAATAGTTACCGTACAATTCAATCCTTCCACCATACAATGTCCCAATTAAATATAAGACATGGAATTACTGTCAAGTCTTATTTTATTTAATTATATGTATTTCGACTCTTAAATGCACAACTCCAAATAATGCAAATTAGAAACTCCTTTCTAGTTTCAATCTGCCTTGGCCAAGGACTACTGGGTTGTCATTTATCGAATCACATAGGACATTTCTCTTCTTTTACTAGAAGTGGTAGATTCTTTATTGATCATACATTATCTCCATGTACAACTTATTATACCCAAGCATACCCTTTGATATACCCTAAGGGTCTTAAGGAATAAGTCAAAGTATAACTCATCATACACAAGATACTATGATTATCTCAAGTCCAAGGATCACTTGTACTACTATCACTACAAGAATTCCTATTGACAGGCAAGTAAAACTCCATTAGGTATTCCTTAGCGAGTCATGTTTAGTGAACTTATTCTCTAATAAGCACCTACATACTTGCTTTAGTATCTCCACACAAATGATCATGAGATCAATCATCCTCATCCAATGAGCAAGCAACGTATGTACCAATCTATCCGGATTCACTAATCCCCATTTTAGTAATCCAACGATTGGGAACTATTTTAGTTTTAAGCTTTCTAAGAATTTAGATCTCATTAGAATGATCATCATCATTATTCTAAAGGCATTGCTTAAAACTATGGGTTATCACATATTATAAAACAGTATCATGTAGATAATTAAAAAGCCTTTAATTAATTAATACTTTTTATTAATAAATGAAAAAGATTGTTACAAAGTATATGCTTTATCATCAAACATGATTGGCTTGTGTGCATACTACTTTCAATCTCCCACTTGCACTAAAGTCAATCGCCATTGTATCTCATACCCTTCTTCTCTAAGTGACGATTATCCTGCTGTTGGATAAGCTTTAGTTAATGGATATGTAATGTTGTTTTTTGAGAGTCCACTATCTCTATAGTAATTTCTCATCTTTCAATGATTCTTATAATTAAATGAAAGTGCCACAACACATGTTTAGATCCAAGATGAGACTTAGGAACAATTCCCAGTTCTGTAATGAACTTTTAATCCAAACAATCAACTTGCAGCTTCATTTATAGCTATATACTTTGTCTTTATCACTACACCAGCAACTCTTTACTGTTTGGAACCTTTCCAATTCACTGCACCACCGTTCAAGGTAACCCTTTACCTTAAAGTGGATTTTCTGTCGTCTTGGTCTGTCTGAAAAACTTGAGTCTGTTAAGCCCTCTAGTTTTAATTCAGACCCACCATGTATTATGGTCACATCCTTAGTGTCGGTAAAGTACTTTGAGATGTTTTCACTGATTCATAGTGAACTTCTCCAGAATATGACTGATCAACATCAGTTCTCGTACATTTCATTGCATACATGATTGTCACTCATGCGATCTCTCTTTTCAGGAGTCTTTGGGGACTATTAAGAGAGATACACTCCATGGCTCATCAACATGAGATATCTCTTGGAGTTTTTTATGCTAAACAACTTTAGCATCAAATGAATATACGTTCCTTGGGTTAAGTCGAGCATCTTTTTAAATCTATCTATATAGATTTGTATCCCCAATTAAGATACTCTTCCCAAATCATTCATGAAGGAATATTTAGACAACTATATCTTTACTGATTGTAGCATTGGCATGTCATTCCTTATCCGTAGTATATCAACATATAATACTAGAAATGTCACAACGCTCCCACTGACCCTTTTGTACACACTAGGTTCATTCTTGTTTTTGATAAAATCAAACTCTTTTGATTGTCTCGTCAAAACGAATGTTCCATATTTGAGAAACTTATTTCAATTCATTTTTCTGAGTGTCTACAACTCTTACCTCATCGTATGTAACTAGATCATCATCTTCTATGATAAGTATCTCATCATCATCATCATCCATGATGAATCCATACCTCCCAGGTATCTTCGGTACTATTCCAGATTTACGATTCGGTTGTGGTACAATAGGTCTATCTACAGGTTCCTCTTATTTGACTTATAGTATTTTTGTTGTTCTCGAACTCTTCAAGATGTATTATCCTCCCACTAGCCCTTTCAATGATAAACACCTTTATCTTAGAAGGTAGTGTGTTTCGCAACAAACACCTTTTGCTAAGTAGGATTATAGAACTTATGCCCTAAACTTACTTTAGGATGTCCCACAAATCTGTACTTGTCAAATTTTGTCCCAAGCTTATCCTTTGAAACCTTTTCACATAAGTTGGACAACCCCTTACCTTAACATACTTAAGATTAGGAATCCTCCATGTCCATAACTTTTATGGAGTCTTGGGGCCGGATTTTGAGGTTACCTTTTCATAGATATGCAGCCATTTCTAGGACATTACCCCAGAGGGATACTGGAATGTCAATAAAATCATTATGGACCGTACCATGTCCAACAAGGTACGATTTTTTCTTTCAGATACATCAATCAATTATTGCATATCAGGAGGCGTCCATTGTGAGAAAACCATTTGAAATGATCTAGAAACTCATTGCACAAGTATTCCTTCCTTGATCCGATCAAAGAATCCTAATACTTTGCTAATTTGTTTCACTTCTGAATTCTTTGAACCTTTCAAATAATTCACACTTATATTTTAACAAATACATACATTCAACTCTTTGAATGATCATCTCCTTTTCTTATACTAGTTTGTTCAATTTACAAAATTATTTTCACGTAAGTCAAGTATATAAAATCCATTAAGTAATATTCCAGTTCTATACAAAACAGTATTATTATAAATAGAACAACAATTATTCTTAAATATAATACCAAAGATTTCATTGTCCAACAACAAAAAATGGAAATAATGTTTCTAACAAGAACTGGAATACAATAACAACTTATTGACTTAATAGATTTGCCCGTAGGCATTGCTAAACTATAAGTTCCTATGGCTAATGCAGCAACCTTTGCTTCATTTCCTACACATAGGATTACTTATCTTTGTTTAGCTTTCTACTTCTACTTGGTCCCTTCATAAATCTATATTTATGATAACCAAAGTCGGTATCCAATACCTAAGTAGAACCTTGACTTAAAGAAAAATTTATTTTAATCTTGAACAAAATTGTATTTGTAACCGAAACTTCACTAAGCTTCTTTGTTAGCCTCTGCAAGATACTTCTCGCAGTTTCTTTCCAGTGTCCAGGCTTATTGCAGTGGAAGCAAACTTCTTTGCTATCCATATCAGTTTTGTTCTTATTATCCTTTGTTTACGCCTTTCTGTTTACCTTCTATGAATCGTTCTTCTTTTCAGAAGATCCTTTGGCCCCTACCAGTAAGACATGATTTTTCTTGGTTGGAAAGTGACTCTCAATATTTTTCAACATGTTAAGCAAATCAGCGAGGCTGATCTTTAGCTTGTTCATATAAAAAAATTTCACAACAATTGTGAAAGGAGTCCGGGAGTGAGTGCAAGATCAAATCTTGGCTCAACTCTCCATCCATGACAAAACCAGTTGTCCTAATTGTTCAATCAAATTGATCATGTTATGGACTTTTATCTGTACTGTAGTGTCATCGGTCATTCTAGATCGGAAGAGCTCCTTAGATATCTGATATCTATCAGTCCTACTTTCCTCACCATCAACTACTTGATGTGCAGGAATATAGTAGGAGCATCCATAGTTTCATGCTGACGCTGAAGCTTGTTACTCATGGATGTGAGCATGATGCATTGAGCTAACTGTGCATCATCTTGCCACTTTCTAAAAGTAGCAATCTCTTCCTCAGAGGCATTGTCTGTAACTATTGCAGGGATAGGCGTATTAAGGACATAAGATAGCTTTTCAGCCATGAGAACTATTCTCAATTTCCTTAACCAATCCATTTAATTTGGTCCGGTTAAATAAGGATCTAATATGCTATGCAGTGATAGTAATTTAGACATTGTAAAAATCTGTAAATGAATTTTGTAATTAACAATATTTTAACATACATTCTTTTATTAATTACCAAAATAAATTAGGTCTTGTTTTAAATTGGTATCTCCCACTATTTTCTTCAAACTATATTACCCTCAATATATATAGTTCGACAATATCTAATTAAAGATATGCTAGTGAGAATAAGGATCCCATTTTAAATGTATATAGCCTTGTGTGTGCACAACAAACTATATATAAATAAATAGGTAGACAATTCTTGTCAATTACATCAACTATGTAACTCCTTGTATTTACCTCTTAAATCATAATGGTCAAGTGTGTGCACATCCGAACTAAAATGATTTAAGTTAAGTCAGACCCAACATTTTCATATAAGTGAAGAGAAAACTACATCCCTTGTGTGTGCACAACAAAGCAATAATGTTCAATTCCTTATAAACATCATATGTAATAAAAACAACATCTTAAATATTTAATACTCGCCTTGTATGTGCACAACAAACTCATATTAAATATTCAATACTCTATTATTTCTATCATGCTAGAAGGCGACGTTCGATATTCCAAATATCTTTGAACGTTACAACTTAATATAAAATATTTGAGGGGTTTGCTATTAATTTGTCTCATCTTGTTTAGCGCGCATGCACATATATATATATAAAATATGCGTCATATTAATGAACATGCGAAACATGTTTGCATAATATAATATATATATATATATATATATATATATAACTATTACATTTGAACCCGAGCTCCATTACAAACGGGTCTTCAAGCGCTCCTTGCCCCTTCATCTCCAATTCTTCAAAATTAATTCTAACTATTCATGTTACAAAACTATTTAAAATAAATAGAAACCTTGATCAGCAGTCAAGGGGAAGTCCATAGGAGGGAGATAGAATTTACATTTAGAAAAAATTAGAGAAGACGAGGTACGAAGACCCCATTTAATAAAACCCATACATTCATGCATCCAACTAAAATAAAATCCAATCACATTGGTCAATAATCCATAATCAATCCCATTTATTATCATACACATCACCATATGTATCAATAAATAACATTCATCTCATGAATAATAAACATTTAATATATATATTGATATCATTTAATGGGCAAATTTAGTTAGTATAAAATCTAATTTTGAATCAAAATAAACTCCTTTATTTTAATCCAAATTTAAATCAAAATAAAACTATTTTATTTTAATTTATCCAATTTTGAATAAAATAAACTATTTTATTTTAATCAAAAATTTTAATCAAAATAAACTCCTTTATTTTAATTAATTATGGAATCCAATTCCAAGTAAAAAAAAACTTTATTAAAGGAAACACAGATTTTCTTTCTTATTCACAAATAAACTCTTTTATTTTGAATAATATGAAATCTTATTTCATATCTAAATAAACTCCTTTATTTAGGGAAATTAGGATTCTCTTTCCTATTCACAAATAAACTCTTTTATTTTGAATAATATGAAATCTTATTTCATATCTAAATAAACTCCTTTATTTAAGGAACGATGGATTCACTTTCCTATTCACAAATAAACTCCTTTATTTTAGGAAACATGAAATCCAATTTCAACTCCAATTAGTTATCATGGAATCCAATTCCAACTCTAATTAGTTAGCATGGAATTTAATTTTAAAATTAAAATAAACTCGTTAATTTTAATATTAAAATAAACTTTTTATTTTAAGATTAAAATAAATTTTTATTTTAATTATAAAATAATTGAGAATAATATATTATATATATAATGTATATATAATATATTATAAAATAACCAAATATATGTATAACAATTATCCTGTTAATTCGTGCTTTATCCATGCATTCAGGAGATCCCACTTGTTAACAATTATATGTCTATATATATATATATATATATATATATATATATATATAAACCTCGGTAATCAACCTGCTGGCAACATGTAAACATTTAGCCTCACGTGAATAACGGATTTCCTTGAAGATTCATTAACATTAGTCATCCGCGTGGGAAAAAAAAACACAACGTAGCCGAAAAAAAAAAACACAGTTCGCGAATATCACCTGGGCCACGGTTTAAATTTTTTTTTTCACCCTTGATATCATATACCAGGATATTGACTGCTTAAATTTAATATTAACCGAGCCCAAGATAAAACACGGAAACAACTTTCAGCGTTTTTTTAAAATAAATTTTATACAATAAAATTATGCCCAATTAAATTGTTCTAAACACATATCAATATACATATCAAATTAAAACAATTAATAATTCGCATAAAGGTTTGGCTCTGATACCACTGTTAGGTTTGTAATATTCATGAACGCAAGCAAATTGCAAAAATATGAGGAAGCGTGAAAAATCAGAGTTTTAAAATTTTACAAACCATATAGTCGGATCATCCTTTATGCACAATTATTAATTAGACGAAAAAGAAAGAACAAGAATTATACCGTTGAAGATCCGAGCTTCCTCAGGTACAAGTTCACCTCCAATCCTTTTCGCGTTCAACTTGAATCCACCGGGTTTGGTTCCTTCCTTTGATCAACGTTAACCACCAAAGTGTTTGGCCTCTAGAGGTGATCCACCAAGGAAGAAGAAGGATTCAAGAAGATGGGTGGTTGGTTAAACCTTAATTTTTCTATCTCTATAGAAAAGGAGCGTACTCTCCAACAGTTGGAATAACGTATGTTGTAAAAGTCAACAACCCCCACCCATAATAAGACTCCTCTTATTTGTAGATGTGGGCAACCCTCCTTAACAATTAAGAAATTGGGTTTTATTTAATTAATTAAATTCTTTTAATTAATTAGGCTCCCTAACCTTATTAGGGATAATTAATTAAACTCTTTTAATTAATTTAACCTCCTAATCTTATTAGAATAAATGAGAGTACTTATATTAAATTAATTCCTAAACTCTTTTAAAAATTAAAATAATAATAATTGTAATAATATTAATAAGACTCCTCTTATTAATTTATATTTAATATTTCTAAAATATTAAATAATAAATATTAAGCTATTTAATTTATTCTATCAACATAGATTAAATTAAATATACTTAACATATTATTACGATTATGCCATTAACTTCTTAAATAATTATTCTTCCTTTTATGGTGTGACCATTTAAGTTCTCCATATTAAACCGGTTGTGAATAAATCAATTAGAACAATTCTAATCTTATTTAAATAAATAAATAAAACTAATAATTTATTTAAATAAACAATACTTATTCTACAATAGGGATAAGCCTCCCTAGCGATCAACGACTTTCCAGATAATATAGATTTCAACATTAATCATAAAAGAACCTTTGAGTAAATAGTTACCGTACAATTCAATCCTTCCACCATACAATGTCCCAATTAAATATAAGAAATGGAATTACTGTCAAGTCTTATTTTATTTAATTATATGTATTTCGACTCTTAAATGCAAAACTCCAAATAATGCAAATTAGAAACTCCTTTCTAATTTCATTCTGCCTTGGCCAAGGACTACTGGGTTGTCATTTATCGAATCACATAGGACATTTCTCTTCTTTTACTAGAAGTGGTAGATTCTTTATTGATCATACATTATCTCCATGTACAACTTATTATACTCAAGCATACCCTTTGATATACCCTAAGGGTCTTAAGGAATAAGTCAAAGTATAACTCATCATACACAAGATACTATGATTATCTCAAGTCCAAGGATCACTTGTACTACTATCACTACAGGAATTCCTATTGACAGACAAGTAAAACTCCATTAGGTATTCCTTAGCGAGTCATGTTTAGTGAACTTATTCTCTAATAAGCACCTACATACTTGCTTTAGTGTCTCCACACAAATGATAATGAGATCAATCATCCTCATCCAATGAGCAAGCAACGTATGTACCAATCTATCCGAATTCACTAATCCCCATTTTAGTAATCCAACGATTGAGAACTATTTTAGTTTTAAGCTTTCTAAGAATTTAGATCTCATTAGAATGATCATCATCATTATTCTAAAATCATTGCTTAAAATTATGGGTTTATCACATATTATAAAACAACATCTTGTAGATAATTAAAAAGCCTTTAATAAATTAATACTTTTTATTAATAAATGAATAAGATTGTTACAAAGTATATGTTTTATCATCAAACATGATTGACTTGTGGGCATACTACTTTCAGAGAGTATAAGTAAGGAGTAATTAACTTATTCATTAATTCCATATTAAGGGGTATATGTGGAAAATTATGTTAAAAATTGTCACTTAAACTAATTTTCTTAAACTATGTGCCAAAAGAAGTCAGCCTATAACTATGGGACGGAGGGAGTATGTATATATATATATATATATATATATATATATATATATATATATATATATATGTGTGTGTGTGTGTGTGTGTGTGTGTGTGTGTGTGTGTTTAGTTATCCCTTTTTAATACAATACATTTTAATTATAGTTTTATTTGTAATTAAAACTATCTCATTTAAATTGTTGTTACTTATAAAAACTAATTTAGTTTAATTAATACATATTTTTGGATAAGTGATACAAATATTAAAAAAATTTAAATTAAATTATTAATGAAGCTATTCTAATTAGAGTGATTGAGTATATTGATAGTTTAGTTTTTGGTACGTAACAACAAAAAATATTATTTGAATTTTTAGTTTCATATTATAATTTTTATATGTTAAATTTTATTGAGTATATTTAAAAAAATTGGGATGTTTATGATTTTGATTATATTTTTTTAGTATACCGTTGACGTTTTTATGCAATGTTAAATAAAAAAATATAATTATATTTATTACTACCTCTATCTTGTAAAAAAAATTCTTTTAATATATATATATATATATATATATATATATATATATTTTGAGTAACAATATTTGTCATTTTTACTATAAAATAATTATGTTTAAGTGTGACTTATGTTTAGTTTAATATATGAGAAAAATAATTAATATAATTTTTAATAATTTTTTTATATGAGTAATAAGATTCGTTTAAATTGTAATAATAAGTTTATTTTACGTAAATTTTAATATTTGAAAAATAATTATTTTTATTTTAATGCGTTAATTTATAATTTTTATGGGTATTAACATTATACTTTTTAATTACAAAAAAAAATATTTGAATATATATCACGTAGATTTTAATATTTGAGAATTTTAATTAGTAAAAATTGTATGACTTTATTTTCCTAATAAAATAAATATTTATTATTTTTTGACTTTTATGTTATTTATTGCACAATTTCATAATTTAATTAATTAGATCAAGTAAAGTAAAAATTATGATATACAAATTTATATTTAGTGGAAAAATTAAACATTATAACTTGAAGGGTGTATTAGACATTATATTAAAAATATTTTTAAATATTAATTGGTCAACCGCACTATGGGTAATGAATGTTACATATTGTAGACTAGAGGGGTACTAATTGTTACTTGAAAAACTAGAAGGGTGGTGAGTGTTATTATGATTATCTACATGGGGTGTCAGTGTATTTTACTCTTAAAATAAATATGGGATATTGTAAGTTATTTATAAAAAGTGTTATTAAAACTAAATTTATTATTGTAAAAAAATTAATGTATTTATATTATAATTTATATTTATCATAATTAATTTAAAAAAATTTATTTAAAATAAAATAGTGACCAATTTTATCTCTCGCAAAAAACCTCTGAACAATAATATATAACGAGTAATAATTTCTTTATTAAAAAAAATATTCTCACAATTTTTCATCATAAATAGGCGTCAAATATCCTTCTACCACATGAATTTTGCGAAAGAAAAAAAAAATATAAATTATGAATGATATTTCTTTCGCTAATAACTATAGTGTCACTATATTATTTTCCTTAATTGTTCCTTCGCTAGAAAACTCTTCATGTGAAGGAATTATTTCTTCACAAAATTTCGTTTGCTACATCCCTAATTTCTTATAGTGATAGTTAGATTACTAAAATGGGAATTAGTGAATCCGGATAAATTGGTACATACGTTGTTTGGTCATTGGATGAGAATGATTAATCTCATGATCATTTGTGTGGAGACACTAAAGCAAGTAGGTAGGTTCTTATTGGAGAATAAATTCACTGAACGTGGCTCGCTAAGGAATACCTAATGGAGTTTTACTTGCATGTTAATAGGAATTCCTGTAGTGATAATAGTACAAGTGATCCTTGGACTTGAGATCATCATAGTATCTTGTGTATGATGAATTATACTTTGACTTATTCCTTAAGACCCTTGGGGTATGTGTGACGCCCCCAAAATAGATATACATCACTCATTCTGAGTCGCCAAATACATGGTGCATAATTTAAATATAAATACATGGTATGTGTGCTGTCGTACGAATATTCCCTGCTAAAACGAATATTCCCCGACAAATCGAATATTTTATAACAACTTGCATACTTTGCAAAATTTGTAAATATTACTCACAACTATAATATTATAACAAATCCACACCATAATATTTTGAGAAAATTTTTAATCTTTATTTATGAAAATTGGGGTCTTACAACCTTCTCTTCTTATAAAATTTCATCCTCAAAATTAGAGTACGTACCTGGTATGTCGAAGAGGTGAGGATACCTTAACTTCATTTCAGATTCCAACTCCCAGGTCATTTCCTCAACATCGTTGTTTCTCCACAAAACTTTGACTTGAGGTATAACCTTGGAGAGTAGAATATGTTCATTCTTATCCAAGATTTTAACAGGTAGCTCTTCATACGTTAAATTTTTCGCTATCTCGTCTGGTTCTAACTCAATAATGTGGTTTGGGTTTTCCACATATTTATGTAACATTGATATGTGAAAAACGTTATGAACACGAGACATACTTGGTGGTATGGCGAGTCTATAAGCCACAGTTCCTACTCGATCGAGGATTTCAAATGGGTCAATGAATCGAGGATTGAGCTTTTCTCTCTTTCCAAATCCATTAACTCCTTTCCATGGAGCAACACTTAACAACACATGATCCCCAACATTGAATTCCACATCCTTTCGATGAAGATCAAGCATAACTCTTTTGTTGATCTTGTGAGATTTTTATACATTGTCGGATCTTTTAAATCTTTTTCGTAGTCATACGTACCAACTCCGATCCCAACAACGTTGCTTCACCCACCTCGTTCCAGTATACTGGAGAATGACACTTTCTTCCATACAACGCCTCAAATGGAGTCATGCCTATACTTGCTTGATAACTGTTGTTGTAGGAGATTTCCACTAATGGCAAGAACTTGTCCCAACTTCCTTTAAAATCAAGGACATAGAGTCTTAATAGATCTTCAAGAGTTTGAATAGTCCTCTCCAACGGCCCGTCCTTTTGAGGATGATATGCCGAACTGAATCGTAAATCCGCGCCCATATCTTTTTGCAAACTAACGCAAAATCGTGAAGTGAATCTTGGGTCTCGATCAGAAATTATGGATACTGGCATACCATGCAGTCTTACAATATCATTTATGTACATACGAGCAAGACGTTCAAGTGAATAAGTTTCTCGTATATGTAAGAAATGAGCTGTGACGCCCCCAAAATAGGTATACATCACCCATCTTGGGTCTCCAAATACATGGTACTGAATACAAATACAAACTTAATTATACAACCAGATATGAGAGTTTTTACATGAATATTGTATCATAGACAGTATCCAAACTCAAATTCAATCCTCATTACATTTATTATCACACTAAATAGTGAGGATTACTAAAACAGCCATCTCGGACCATCACTCTGTTCCTCGACTAGTTCCGGCTACGTTCTCATTTCCTTAAGAGAAAAGTAAAAGGGTGAGTTCAACTAGCTCAGTAAGAAATATTATGACTAAGATAATGCAGAATAAGTTATCATTAGCCTTCAGCAATGTTAAACTGATATAATATAATCGACAACAAGTTTAACTGCAGCGGAACAAGCAATCCATTAGAAGAGTTAAGTAGAGCATGATATCTACTATCTTCTATGATTTAAAAAGGTTTTTATCAGCTTTATCGCTGAGACTCAACTAAATAAATAAACCACGTAATCGAATCATCCCTGCAATACGAGCCAAGGATATTTATGTAATCATCAATGGTCATGATTATACCAAATAATCCCTGGTCATAATCATATCAATCAACAGTCCATCTATGCACGTAAGCCAAAGATGACTTTCATCACAATATAAGCATGAGGATGGTGACAATGATATAAGAATTCAATCAAACGAGATTAAGGATAAATATTAAAGACTTTAAATTTATCCAAAGTTTAAAAATATCCAAATTGTCAACATGATACTGCTTTGTGGAGTAAAATTCAAGAATAATATTCATGTATCAAAATAATCTTGGACAGAAAAGAAATCAATTTTTATCGTGAATAGTACTACGGATGAATAGTACCCAAGTGAATAGTACCCCGGCATGAAAAGTGTCCCGAATACCCGAGTGAATAATATTTGAGTGAATAGTAACTGGGTGAATAGTAACCCGTGAATAGTACCCCGACATGAAAAGAGCCCCGAATACCCGAGTGAATAATATTATAGTGAATAGTAACCGGGTGAATAATAACCCGTGAATAGTACCCCAGGTGAAAATATTGATATTTAATAAGAAATTTCAGATCAATATTCCAATTAAACGATACTGGATGAAGCGCAAAACTTCAAGGATATCCCACTAATTTTACGGATTATAGAAGCAATACTTACCATAGTAGACAGGTTATTTCGACATATTAAAGGATGATTATAGAAAAGTAGTATTCCTTATGAATACGAAAGAAATAAAACCTCTTACGAATACAAAAGACTTAACATCCCTTACCTTAGTAGAAGGCTGGATACTGCAATAGTGAAGTAGCAGAATACTCTTCTTCTTGCTCTCTATAGTTTCTCTCTCTATAGTGTCTATTATGAATCTTAGTGAATTGGTGAGAATGAAAGAAGAATTGTCATTTCCCATTTATAGGTTAAGAGTATTTACTGACCGCAGATGTTTTGCCATTGTGTTGGCAGTTTTGGGCCTATGAGAGACTCCCATGCTTGCGTCATGTGAGTGTGTTAGGTTTAGATACCTGTCCACAAGGATGACGATGGCATCATTCCATTTTGCCGGAGGTCCCTGTAGCTGAGGGTTTCCCTTACTGTCGTATGCAGCTGGAGTTGTTGACAGCTGATACCATCACATGGATTCCCTATTCAGGGGAACACTTGACCATCGATTTTGAGGATGGATACCCGACTGGAGTCGAGTATATGATTTCCACCAGGAGAGTTCCTCTCTTCACAGATGGAGGCTGGGAGCTCTATTTAGGAGAGCGTGCTATTAGGAGCACCACAGAGGAGATTCGTATACCGATCTTGCCTCCTGCCAAGTGTCATTGGCCTGTATCACAGTCACCCGTCACTGACATACCATTGTTGGGGGTTGACGATTTTGCATTATCAGAGTGTCCATGTACTCAGGAGACATTCCAGCGTTGGTGGTTCCCTCGTACTATCGGAGTCCAGTCCCCCACCACACAGTTTATGGGGGATATGGTTCCAGGATCCGTGATGATGACGGATTGGATAGCTTGTGTCAGAGATCCGACTAATATGACACAGATTGATAGTTTGACCCGACAGTTGGACTAGGCACATATATTTATCTGGCATTTGGGCAGAGATCCGGCTGAGACATCTTTATTTGATCCTTCTAGCTCAGGCGCTGGCCCCTCAGATGACCCATTTATTTTGCTGGCGCAGATCCCCCTCTATATAGGCCTGACATCCCTGTTGATAGAGATCCAGTGACTCAGGAGGAGTTACATCAGGTGGATAGGATTGATGATGTAGATATTGACACCATTGTCTTCTTCTGATGTGTATTCTCATTATATCTTTTGATAGGCCTTTGTTAGATATTGGGTGGCTGTTGTGAGGTCCCCGAACCCGGATACTTGTAACCCAAACTCGGTACTTCACGATACCATTTCTATGAGCGGAATAACTACTAATAATAATAACACTAAAATAAATTATAAACATATCTTACCTTTATCAGAGTTTAATCCCAAGTACGCAACCTTTACTACATGACACCGTAAACCTAATCTGTTTGTTTTCCTTTTCACTTGTTCTTGACCGATTCTTCTGATTGTTCACACTTATCTGAAAATATTTAAATTAAGCAAGGATGAGCATTTGAGTGCCAAACAAGTATTATATATATATATATATATATATATATATATATATATATATAAGCTGAAAAAGTTTAAATGTTTTCTTTATAATATCCATTTACAACAAGTCAATAGTTGTGAAGTATTCTGAACCGATATTAATAACATAACAACCCTCTTTCAAATTTTTGAAACTACGTACTGGCTATAAATAGAGTTTAAGTGACATTCTATAAACAATGTTTTTATTTTCGAAAAGGTTTAGCAGAACTTCATTTGCAAACCGTCATAACTTACGGACACGGGGGTGATCAGCCCGTTGTGCCCTGTATTGATCAATACTACATTACAAGAACGATGTTATCATTTACTTGGTCCGCCTTGGGCGCATAAAAGTTTTTCCGTGAACAGGATGTTCATATTTGTCAAGATTCCAGACAAAAGGCTTTATTTTATCCAACAATAATCTATAATTCAACATATATGTATAGCAAAGGTGTATCAACATGTGATTAAGTACAATGATTATTCAAGCGGGGACACTTGTATAATCATTTCTAGTAATTAACGAACAGAATATATATCCGAATTATCATATACTAACATGTTGATAATCAAAGGGTGTATATAATATAGGTTTAACAATCTGTACATTAATAATAATAATTCTGAACTTCTCACTTCTGTCCATTGCATAAAGAAAATGCAAAGTTAGAATACTTGCCTGATGCGCTGCTTACAATTCTCAACTTAGTTCTATCTTTCTATCACGACCTATCATTAATCAAATCATTCGTTCGATTAGAACAATATACCTTAACACATAGTACTGCATTTCGCAGTAAGCACATTACCTAATCACCTTATCACATATGTTCAACAATCATGGCATCATAAATAAACATCAACTCATTCCTAATCAAATTGTCACACAACTTTAACTACCACTGAATCACAAATAAAATAGTTAACTAACTAAATTTCTAAGTCCAGATCAATTTCTGAAACATGTCGGTCTACCAACAGCTTTATCGGGTAAATATCGAGTCTGAGACTCTATTATGTATCTCAATATCCAAATAGATAACTTAAACAACAATCGTATTATTTTTCATGACCTTATAATAATTATAAAATAATTATTACCATTTACCATAATTTTTGAAATATCAGAATCATTATTAAATAATTTAAATATCAAACAATTCTATTATCATTAATATTTAATTAATATTAAACTATTAATGAAACCATTGCCAAAATATTAAAGTTATTTATAATAACTCAAAATATTTTTAAAGTACTTATATTACCCTTAAATGATTTTAAAACATCTAAAATCATTATTAAATAATTACCATTAATATTTAAATATTAATGAACTATTATCTAAATATTAAAAGTCATTAATTATAACTTCAAATATTTTTAATTCATTTATATCCCTTTTAAATGATTTTTAAATAAATAAAACCATTTTTAAACTATTTATTTAATATAATTATTAAATTTACTTAATATCATTAATATATCATTAATATTAAATTATTAATGAAATTATCCTTTAAATATTAAAAGTTATAATTTATAAATTAAAATATCTTTAAACACTTTATTTTCATTTAAAATGATTATTATAATATTAAAATCATTTTTAAACTAATTTATTTACTATAATTATTAAATAAATTTAATATCATTAATAATCATTAATTAATGAAATTAACCATTAAATATTAAAAGTTATATTTTATAACTTAAAATATTCTTAAATACTTTATTATTATTTAAAATGATTTTTAATATAATAAAATAATTTTTAATTCATTT
The DNA here is from genome assembly GCA_020205505.1 of Panax japonicus. Classification (NCBI taxonomy): domain Eukaryota; kingdom Viridiplantae; phylum Streptophyta; class Magnoliopsida; order Apiales; family Araliaceae; genus Panax; species Panax japonicus. The sequence continues at coordinate 16,082,687 of CM035101.1, read as the reverse complement.
ATTTAATTCATTTAATAAATAGCTTAACTATCATTAATATTAATTTATTAATGAAAATTATCACAAAATATTAAAAGTTATCAAAAATAACTCAAAATTATTTTCTAACACAATAATATAATTTTTCATGAATTAAAACTATTTTTAAATAATTTATCTAATATTGTAATTAAATAAATAAATACCATTTACATTCCAAAAATATTAAATATTTTGAAAATATACCCAAAATAATTAAAATATAATTTTCGGACATTAAAATAATTTTTAAGAATTTATTATGTATTTTTAATAATTAAAAACTATTTTTATCAATTTTTTTATTAATTTCCGGAAATTATAAATAAAACTGTCGCTAAAGGGCTATAGTGACACTTTCTGTCGCTATAGGTGTTCTTGAGGATTTCTAGATATGCATGACAGTGTGCTAGGGGGTGGTTTGACGGTTGTATCTCTTAGGATAATGCGTTTCTGGGCTGGAAATTGATTTCATGTTGTAGTATTCATGTAATACTACATGTACATAACACGTTTCGTGGCTGAACAACATCAGATCAGAGAGATTTAAGCTCTCCAAAAATCTGACAACGCTGTTCTTCAACATTCTGGGTTTAACAGATTTCGAGGTACCTACTTTGAGTCCTTATAACTTGATGTTTGTATAACGTTTATATGATCTATCAACTTCAGTTTGTAGACAACATGTAGAACTATAACTCTAGCACTTAACACTATCATAACAACAACAAATCTAACTGGAAATGGCCAGTCAATGTGCAACACGGAAACTGTTCTTAATTTTCTGGGTTCGGTAATTTGACAGATTTGGTCAACGGGTTTTGACCGGCTATAACTTCTGATCTACAATTGATCTGCTCTTGATTCTTTTTGCATCTTAAAGATCACATTACAGACTACATGTTACAAGCTTTAAACATCAAAAACAGTAAACACACAAGAATCTATGTGGTCTGACATTTGGCTGTAAAACAAAAATTTTCCCATTTCCAGATTTTCTAAAATCTCAAAATCGTGCACTTTGATGTTATGGGTCATGGATTTAACAACCCAAAACATCAATTGACACCATATAACACATCTATAAACAATCAATTACAACATTTAACAACAAATCGAAGGATTTCTAGGATTAGGGTTTTTATACCTTTATGCTTTGATTTTTGATTTAGTGTTGCTGATTTGTTTTGGGTTGTCGTGGGGCTGATCTTAGGGACTATAAAGCTTGATATTTTCAGAGGTTTGGGGCTTGAGAGAATTAGTATGAATGTTGTGCAATTTTTTAGTGAACAAAATCATTTCCTCTCTCCTTCAATCAATTTATAGGCCACAAGATTCATGTATGTGATGCTAGAGGCTTGATTTGCTGTCATTTATGTGTCACAAGGAGTTGGTGTAGTTGGTAACCAACTCAAAATATGGTAAGATTCTCAAGCAACCAAGTAATGAATGCAATAAGGGCAATAATGTCATTTGTTAATTGATTTAAATGGAAAAATTAAATCTTGACAATCCATTAGGGTTTGACCCTTAGGTTTTAACCCTTAGGGTTTAAGCCTAAGGTTTAGCACATAGCACAAAGGAGATTTGGCAACTAGGGTTTATGAAAGTAAACTAAAATTTTAGTTTATAAAATTTATAAATTAGGGTTTTAAAAATAATGAGGGTTTCTTGACTAAATAAAAGGTTTTAATTTACTTATCACCTTGCTAATTAGGATTTTAAAAAAATACTAATTAACATTACATTGTCCAAATTAGCGCTTAGGGTTTACAATTATAAATTAGGGTTACTAATTTAGAAATTAGGGTTTATAATATAGAAAAATAATAAGGATTTTGAATCATTACGATTCTCCCTAATTAGGGTTAATACATATATCATCGATCATAAATCACATTATCGTGATTACATAACGACTTAACCAATTCTCAAAGTCGTGAATGACTTTCGCATTAAGGTTTCAAATCAATTAGGGTTTCAAGAAATTAATTTAGGGTTCTAGATTTTAGGGTTTTAATTTACTAATTAGATTCACCTTAATTAGTAATTAAAGTCCATCATACTTGATATTAATCATAGTAACACTATTTCTGACTGATCAAACCTCCAGTTTTGGTTTCCGGATTAGGGTTTTCATCCATAGTTAGGGTTTTCTAATATCTAGAAAATACAAATACAATCTAGGGTTTTAATATTTATAATTAGGGTTTCCTAATTAGCATATCATGAAGTAGCACATAACATAAATAACATAACACAGTTATATAATAGCCTTAAACTCACAATTGAGTTTCAAAATTAGTGTTTTCCCACAGTAAAACTAGGGTTTTCAAATACTGCACCACCATTACTCAATCATTACTAGCTCACATACATACAGTACATATCTATAGCACTGAAAAATTAAAATATAAATAATATTATATTTTTATCACCATTCCTTATTCCAGAACCAGAAATAGGGTTTGTAAAATATTATTAAGGTTTGATCGTAATATAATAAAACTGTTCCACACATTAACATTGCACACCTGACCATACATATCTATAACACTGACAAATAATAATATTATATTATTGTTCTCATTCCTTGATCAAAACCCAGAATTAAGGTTTGGATTCCATATCTGATTTATCTTGCATAAATAACATTCTTAATTAAGTTAAAATATTTAATTTAACATCCTGAACAAATTCATATAATAAAATAATCATTATAATTATTCTAAAATCATTTCATATATTATTTAAATAATATAAGATTATATTTTCATAGAAAATAATTAATAAAAACATTTCTATCTTAAAATTAATTATTATAAGAATATACTTTATAATAATCAATAATTCTAAAATAAATTTACTTGTAAATATTCATGTAATATATTTTTTTTATTTACCACATAAATACATATACACAATATCTTGTACAAATCCTCATCCTTAAAATAAAAAAAAATTTATACGCAAAATTTCTTATTTATTTATATAAAAATATCAGGTTGTCACATTCACCCTCCCTTATAAAGATTCCGTCCCCGGAATCACCATTTTAAAACCTATACATACCAGGGTACATAGCATACACAATCATTGCAAATAGATCTCGATCATGATTGATCGAATCGATCTTTAACTATCACATAAAGCTTGTCTTTCTGATTAAACGGAAATTTGATTTCTAAAAGAACTCAAATTCCTCCTTCAAAATAATTTATAAAAAAAATAATTTACTATATATAAGAAATCAATATTTAAGAAAATAATATTGGTTCGATTAATACCTGGAGTTGCATCCCCGGCTGCCACGATATCTTGAACGGTCATGTTGAAGACGCTTGCAGTTGGTTATGTTGATTCGTTCGTTGTTGTTGGTCCCGTTGTCGCCAATGTCCTGCTGCCTTTTCCCCGTATTCGTATTCCTTACCTCCATTCTCCTTCTTGAACAGTCTCCCACCTTATTTTCCATTGATCCACACTTGAAACACCTACTATACATTATTGGATTGAGACAATCGGGAGAGATATGTCCCTTCTGCCCACACTTATAACATACTAACTTCCCTTTCAAACATTCCCAGAGTGGTTCTTTCCCCAGTTTTGCATATTACACCACCTGCTTCTCCTTCACACCTTCTTGCTTCACCTGCACACTCCCAAAGTTATTTGCCTTCCTCTTTTCATTTCCACCCTTACTTCCACTATTAATTCCTACCTTCCCAGCTCCTTCAGCCTTACCTTTGTTCCTTCTTACCTTGTTGTAGAGGCTCATGGCCTCACTTCCTTCCTCAGTAATAATCACTTTCTCCATGAGTGCTGCAAATATAGAGATCTACAACACTGCCACCTTATTATAGAGCCAGGGTTTTAATCCCAGCTCAAATCTCCTCGCCTTCCTAGCCTCCGTATCGACTTGATGCTGAGCAAACCTAGCCAACTCATTAAATTTTTCGGTATATTCTGCCACTGACATATCCCCTTGCTTCAACTCCAGAAATTTCATCTCCATTCTAGCCTGCATTCAAACAGAAAAATAAATTTCGAAAAATAAAGTCTTAAACCTATCCCATGCTACCACACCTGCTCCTGCCCTCGTCTAATTTGCTTTCCACCAAAAATTTTGCCTCACCCTTCATCATGCAGGTGGCAAAAACGGTCTTTTGCCCCTCAGCTACCCTAACTATCAGGAACACCTTTTTTTTTTTTTTTTTTTTATTTCCTTAACCCAAGTTTGGGCTTCTACAGGGTCATTTGTACCTTTGAATTCTGGCGATAGGACCACCTTGAAGTCTTTAACGTTCGACGTTCGATTATTTGGTTGATCTTTCGCGGCTGGTATTCCGTTCTGCACAACTTGATCGTCCATATTCGCAAGTTTCTGTATTGAGTCTGGTTGTCCTCCAGCTTTGTTGACAGATTCTTCTATCCTTTGGTTTCGCTTTCGTCTTGACGGTATTTTTATAAATTATTCTTACATACTAAGCCTTATCATGAACGCTTAACATATAACGTAAAACTTTCTATTCAAATAATCATGTATTCAAAATATTAGCTTTTGAAAACTCGGTTTTCTGTAATAACCAGTGACCAAATAAATATCTACTATCTTTATACCAACTTATTTCATTAATCCAACATAGACTCATATTCATATCACTTGATATGCCATAGCACATTCTATTTTAAACATTCGCTATCCCTTTGTGACTTCAAAAGTCGGGATTTACAACTTTGTCCAACACAAAAGTTAAAAATATTTCATTACACAAATATACTTATCACATATACTACACAGAAACATACATATTTAGCTAATAACAATACTACCTATTTCTTTTGCCTTCACTAAAGTTTAACTATTTAGTATCTTATCTATTCCCATCATTCACAATAATCCATTCACAATTAACTATACCCAGTTCGTTAAACCACACTTATGAGTCCATAAACTTGTCACAGTCATATGAGTTTACGAACTTACCCTAGTCAGACCTTTGGCGTCCATTCGCTGAGGGATTCATAAACATTTCATATAACTATGAGTCAAGAATGTCACATAAGTATGAGTTTTAAGAACTCGTACTTAACCCTATGTTCTCTACCTATGACCTATCTATTTTTTTATACACATGATAAAGGAATCACCCTCTTAACATGCATATAGCAAATAGCGCGACACAAACATTTCAATGATTATCAGTGTCAGATACTAAGTAGTTTTTACACCAAGTACAATTCCTCGCCCATACAAGGAATCATACAACTCAGCTGCCGACATGAGTCCTCATTGAAATCCCAACCTAATCTTAACCCCTTTTTTCCATTCGAATTTCATTTGATCTGCATTCATAACCCTTTCTTGAATCTGTACCATTCACATAACAATCTTGCTTTAAACTTTCCAATCATAAGATTGATTCTTTCTAGCTGTCATAATTTTATCAGATCACGGGGTGATCTCATCGAATATATAATGATTCAATTCTATGTCTTATTTGTTTTGTTTTACGATCTCCTTTCCATGCACTTTCAGTCTTTTAGACTCGATCTATTCACCATTACTGTTTAACTTTATTATCAGAGTTAGGAAACTCTGTGGCTTAACAACTCATCGAGATTCATCTTTGAATCATACCAACCAACTAACTCTATACGAGTTATTTGTATTTTAATCGTTTCCCTCTGTTCTAAGGTTATAGCCTAAGGTCTAACTCACCTAAGGTTTCTAACCCTATAGCTCTGATACCATAATGTGAGGTCCCCGAACCCGGATACTTGTAACCCAAACTCGGTACTTCACGATACCATTTCTATGAGCGGAATAACTACTAATAATAATAACACTAAAATAAATTATAAACATATCTTACCTTTATCAGAGTTTAATCCCAAGTACGCAACCTTTACTACATGACACCGTAAACCTAATCTGTTTGTTTTCCTTTTCACTTGTTCTTGACCGATCCTTCTGATTGTTCACACTTATCTGAAAACATTTAAATTAAGTAAGGATGAGCATTTGAGTGCCCATCAAGTATTATATATATATATATATATATATATATATATATATATATATATATATATATATATATATAAGCTGAAAAAGTTTAAATGTTTTCTTTATAATATCCTTTTACAACAAGTCAATAGTTGTGAAGTATTCTGAACCGATATTAATAACATAACAACCCTCTTTCAAAATTTTGAAACTACGTACTGGCTATAAATAGAGTTTAAGTGACATTCTATGAACATTGTTTTTATTTTCGAAAAAGTTTAGCAGAACTTCATCTGCAAACCGTCATAACTTACGGACACGGGGGTGATCAGCCCGTTGTGCCCTGTATTGATCAATACTACATTACAAGAACGATGTTATCATTTACTTGGTCCGCCTTGGGCGCATAAAAGTTTTCCCGTGAACGGGATGTTCATATTTGTCAGGGTTCCAGACAAAAAGTTTTATTTTATCCAACAATAATCTATAATTCAACATATATGTATAACAAAGGTGTATCAACATGTGATTAAATACAATGATTATTCAAGTGGGGACACTTGTATAATCATTTCTAGAAATTAACGAACAGAATTTATATCCGAATTATCATATACTAACATGTTGATAATCAAAGGGTGTATATAATATAGGTTTAACAATCTGTACAATAATAATAATAATTCTGAACTTCTCACTTCTGTCCATTGCATAAAGAAAATGCAAAGTTAGGATACTTGCCTGATGCGCTGCTTACAATTCTCAACTTAGTTCTATCTTTCTATCACGACCTATCATTAATCAAATCATTCGATCGATTAGAATAATATACCTTAACACATAGTACTGCATTTCGCAGTAAGCACATAACCTAATCACCTTATCACACATGTTTGTACTACGGGCCAAAGATATTCATCAACAGACCATCTTTGCACTACATGCTAAAGATATTCATCAGAAATCATTCATCTTTGCACTACGGGCCGAAGATATTCATCAATAAGTCATCTTTGCCAAAGATTTTCATATCTCAAAGAAATATATAATCATTTCATAATTTATTTAAACAATAATTATAACCATGTTGATCAATTCACCTTTGCACTTAAGCTAAAGATATTCAATTATAAATTCAATAGTCATGATCATACCATTCATAATTCAACTTTTCACTACTGGCCAAAGAGAACCATAGTCATGATCATACCAATAATCTATCCATCTTTACAATCCAGTGAAAGAGAATTTCAACATCAGGGTTATAAAAATGTTATATATGATAATAAAATCAATATAATCAATACAAAGTTTTAATCTCCAGAGTAATATTCATAAATCAACTATAATTTGGTTAGAAAAAGAAACTAATTTTGTTGTGAATAGTACCCATGAATAGTAACTCGTGAATAGTAACCCGTCGTGAATAGTAACTCATGAATAGTAAATCATGAATAGTAACTCGTGAATAGTAACTCGTGAATAGTAACTCATGAATAGTAACCTCGACATGGAAAAGTTCCAAATTTGATAAAAATTTCCAACCAACATTTTAACATAATGATATTGAAGAAAATATCATTTTAAGAAGAATATAACACCCCTTACTATCCCTTACTATCCCTTACCTCGAAAGAGCAGTACTGGAAAGTCGAATATAACGTTGAACGGACTTGCACCGTATAGCAATACTCAAAGTACTAAAATACCCACAAAAATACGATCGATATTATAGAGAGAAAGAGAGAGAAATCTTTAGTTTCTGGTGTGATTTTCAATTTTAACCTAAGCACCCTATTTATAGAAAAATACTTAGAACACCAAAGCAGAAAATTTAATAAAATATTATTATAATTAAATTATAATCTTACGCACACCACACCAGACCAAACTCATCAGCCATTCACCCAAAACAATAACAAAAACGTTTTTCATAATTAAAATATTTTAAACTTTCAAAAATCAATTATTTCGAAACTTCGGAATTTCAATAATTAATAATAAATAGCCCTTTTATATGAAAATTCGAATCTCGTAACTTTTTATAGGAAATTCAATTCTCTACAACTTTGCAGAAGAAAGGTTTTCCAAATTCCACACAGAAAATGACCGAAATCCACACACGGACGATTTTACAGGCTATAATCAAATTTTAGTCAAAAATGGGCCCACAGACATGTTTAACACGTTTTTAACATTTATTGCAACAAAAATACTTTTCCTCCTCATTTACTCATATATCCCACATTAATTATAAAAATATCACCATTATTATATTATTAAAATATAATAATAAATTATTTTATCAGAAAAGATAAAATATCAATTTTCAACAATTGTCACTTTAAAAATTTTCTCCATCTATATCCACATAAAATGAATATTTTCCTTATCATAAAAATCAATAATTAATTATTCATAAATAATATTACAGAATCACAAAAATGACAACCAGGCAGTTCCTAGGAAAGAGGGGGCTTTCCAATAAGAATTTCTCCTTACTGGCGCGCAATTAGGTGACCAAACCTCTCCTTAGACAGAACTTTCTAGACATTGTCAATAATGCTATCTAATAATATTATTCAAATAATATGAATTATTACTTCGATAATGGAAAATACTGTGTAGTGACAATTATTAAAACAACAGTAATATGAAATATCAACGCAGTAATTATTAAATCAATAAAAAAATAATGAACAGTAATTACTGTAACAATTATTGAGTAGTGCCTTCTTACGTAAGAATCAATAATTGGTGCAATAACGTGTGCTACTGTGCAACCACACATATTACTATATTTTAACCACCGGATATTCCAACAGTGTTAACGGTAACAACTACGCCGTTATTTATAAAAAAACTCATACTTGTCATTTTCTTCATCCAACAGTTCTTCTGTTATGGGCCCACACAAGGCTGCGCCGTCGTACGAATATTCCCAGACAGAAAAAATATTCCAGGACCAAACGAATATTCCCCGACAACAATGAGTATTTTATAAACACTTGCTTATTTTAAAAAATTTTCATATATCACCCTTAACTTTAACCTTTTATGAATTTAACCATTTACTGAATAGTAATTATAAGAACAATTGAATACTTTTATTTCATAAAATTCGGGGTCTTATAATCTCCCCTCCTTATGAAATTTCGTCCTCGAAATTTATGTACCTGGTATTTCAAAGAGTTGAGAATACCTTGCTTTCATTTCAGATTCCATCTTTCCTGTCATCATGATTTCTCAATTGCTCATCTCCTGTATTTTAGATATCATTCTAGAATACAACTTCAAAAACAAAGGTTAATTTACCAAATTAACATATCACATAATATCCCGATATTATGACTGACCAACAAATAAGCTTAGGTAGGACACACTAGCGAATGATTTACTCATCTCTCCCCTCCTAGTTCTAATCTCGATCTCCGCCAGAGATCATATCCCTAAGCTCTGATACCAACTGTGACGCCTCCAAAATAGGCCCACTCCATCCAACCCATTCTGAGTTGCCAAATACATGGTACAGAAAACAACTACAACTTTATTACTACAATTGTCGTGCAAAATACAACAACACATATGTTGTTAGTTTTGATACAAATATATACCAACTGTGACTCTAGACACCAACTTGGATAACACGTCACAATGGCACCTTACATAAAGGTAAAGTCAATAACTGTTTAGGGAGAACCTCCACAGCTAGAGACCACCGTTCTATTCTCCTGTTACCCTCGCTCGACCCATCTACACTCTTATTACCTGAATGGAATTATAAAACAGAAGGGTGAGCACAACTATCTCAGTAAAGAATATTATGACTAAAGATAAATAAATTATCAATAGTCTTCATCAGTAATAAATCAGAGATTTAGAACATATGGTAGATGATAAAACTTTTCTACCATAGTTGCAGTGGAATAAGCAATCCATTAGAAGAGTCAAATAGACTATAAAGTCTATTATCTTCTCCATGTTAAAAGTCCGCCAACAATGTTTTATCCTTGTAACATCAATCAACAATTCCTGTCCACAATCACATGTATAACTCATAATCGTAATTGTTGTTCTAAATTCCTTTTCTCATCCAGTACAAAGATAATTTTCATCACCTGAAACATCAAAGATCATGGTTATACCAAATCACAGTTCATGTTCATAATCCTACTAATATATTCATCTTTGCACTACGGTCCAAAGATATTCATCAACAGACCATCTTTGTACTACATGCCATAAATATTCATCAGAAATCATTCATCTTTGTACTACGGGCCAAAGATATTCATCAATAAGTCATATTTGCCAAAGATTTTCATATCTCAAAGAAATATATAATCATTTTAGAATTTATATAAACAATAATTATAACCATGTTGATCAATTCACCTTTGCACTTAAGCTAAAGATATTCAATTATAAATTTAATGGTCATGATCATACCAGTCACAATTCAACTTTTCACTATTGGCCAAAGAGAACCCTAGTCATGATCATACCAATAATCTACCCATCTTTACACTCCAGTGAAAGAGAATTTCAACATCAGGGTTATAAAAATGTTATATATGATAATAAAATCAATATAATCAATACATAGTTTTAATCTCCAGAGTAATATTCATAAATTAACTATAATTTGGTTAGAAAAAGAAATCAATTTTGTAGTGAATAGTACCCGTTAATAGTAACTCATGAATAGTAACCTGTCGTGAATAGTAACTCATGAATAGTAACCCATCTTGAATAGTAACTCATGAATAGTAAATCGTGAATAGTAACTCGTGAATAGTAACTCATGAATACTAACTTGTGAATAGTAATTCATGAATAGTAACCCTGGCATGAAAAAGTTTCAAATTTGATAAAAATTTCCAACAAACATTTTGGCATAAAGATATTGAAGAAAATATCATTTTAAGAAGAATATAACACCCCTTACTATCCCTTACAATCCCTTACTATCCCTTACCTCGAAAGAGCAGTACTGGAATGACGGATATAACGTTGAACGGACTTGCACCGTATAGCAATACTCAAAGTACTAAAATACCCACAAAAATACGATCGATATTATAGAGAGAGAAAGAGAGAGAAATCTTTAGTTTCTGGTGTGATTTTCAATTCTAACCTAAGCACCCTATTTATAGAAAAATACTTAGAACACCAAAGCAGAAAATTTAATAAAATATTATTATAATTAAATTATAATCTTACGCACACCACACCAGACCAAACTCATCAGCCATTCACCCAAAACAATAACAAAACGTTTTTCATAATTAAAATATTTTAAACTTTCAAAAATCAATTATTTCGAAACTTCAGAATTTCAATAATTCATAATAAATAGTCCTTTTATCAGAAAATTCGAATCTCACGTCTTTTTATAGGAAATTCAATTCTCTACAACTTTGCAGAAGAAAGGTTTTCCAAATTCCACACAGAAAATGACCGAAATCCACACACGGACGATTTTACAGGCTATAATCAAATTTTAGTCAAAAATGGGCCCACAGACATGTTTAACATGTTTTTCACATTTATTGCAACAAAAATACTCTTCCTCCTCATTTACTCATATATCCCACATTAATTGTAAAAATATCACCATTATTATATTATTAAAATATAATAATAAATTATTTTATCAGAAAAGATAAAATATCAATTTTCAACAATTGTCACTTTAAAAATTTTATCCATCTATATCCACATAAAATAAATATTTTTCTTATCATAAAAATCAATAATTAATTATTCATAAATAATATTACAGAATCACAAAAATGACAACCAGTCAGTTCCCAGGAAAGAGGGGGCTTTCCAATAAGAATTTCTCCTTACTGGCGCGCAATTAGGTGACCAAACCTCTCCTTAGACAGAACTTTCTAGACATTATCAATAATGCTATCTAATAATATTATTCAAATAATATGAATTATTGCTTCGATAATGGAAAATACTGTGTAGTGACAATTATTAAAACAACAGTAATATGAAATATCAACGCAGTAATTATTAAATAAATAAAAAAATAATGAACAGTAATTACTGTAATAATTATTGAGTAGTGTCTTCTTACGTAAGAATCAATAATTGGTACAATATCGTGTGTTACTGTGCAACCACGCATATTACTGTATTTTAACCACCGGGTATTCCAACAGTGTTAACGGTAACAACTACGCCGTTATTTATAAAAAAAACTCATACTTGTCGTTTTCTTCATCCAACAGTTCTTCTGTTATGGGGCCCACACAAGGTTGCGCCGTCGTACGAATATTCCCAGACAGAAAAAATATTCCAGGACCAAACGAATATTCCCCGACAACAATGAGTATTTTATAAACACTTGCTTATTTTAAAAAATTTTCATATATCACCCTTAACTTTAACCTTTTATGAATTTAACCATTTACTGAATAGTAATTATAAGAACAATTGAATACTTTTATTTCATAAAATTCGGGGTCTTATAATCTCCCCTCCTTATGAAATTTCGTCCTCGAAATTTATGTACCTGGTATTTCAAAGAGTTGAGAATACCTTGCTTTCTTTTCAGATTCCATCTTTCCTGTCATCATGATTTCTCAATTGCTCATCTCCTGTATTTTAGATATCATTCTAGAATACAACTTCAAAAACAAAGGTTAATTTACCAAATTAACATATCACATAATATCCCGATATTATGACTGACCAACAAATAAGCTTAGGTAGGACACACTAGCGAATGATTTACTCATCTCTCCCCTCCTAGTTCTAATCTCGATCTCCGCCAGAGATCATATCCCTAAGCTCTGATACCAACCCATTATGAGTTGCCAAATACATGGTACAGAAAACAACTACAACTTTATTACTACAATTGTCGTGCAAAATACAACAACACATTTGTTGTTAGTTTTGATGCAAATATATACCAACTGTGACTTTGGACACCAACTTGGATAGCACGTCACAATGGCACCTTACATAAAGGTAAAGTCAATAACTGTTTAGGGAGAACCTCCACAGCTAGAGACCACCGCTTCTATTCTCCTGTTACCCTCGCTCGACCCATCTACACTCTTATTACCTGAATGGAATTATAAAACAGAAGGGTGAACACAACTATCTCAGTAAAGAATATTATGACTAAAGATAAATAAATTATCAATAGTCGTTATCAGTAATAAATCAGAGATTTAGAACATATGGTAGATGATAAAACTTTTCTACCATAGTTGCAGCGGAATGAGCAATCCATTAGAAGAGTCAAATAGACTATAAAGTCTATTATCTTCTCCATGTTAAAAGTCCACCAACAATGTTTTATCCCTGTAACATCAATCAACAATTCCTGTCCATAATCACATGTATAACTCATAATCGTAATTGTTGTTCTAAATTCCTTTTCTCATCCAGGACAAAGATAATTTTCATCACCTAAAACATCAAAGATAATGGTTATACCAAATCACAGTTTATGTTCATAATCCTACTAATATATTCATCTTTGCACTACGGTCCAAAGATATTCATCAACAGACCATCTTTGCACTACATGCCAAAGATATTCATCAGAAATCATTCATCTTTGCACTACGGGCCAAAGATATTCATCAATAAGTCATCTTTGCCAAAGATATTCATATCTCAAAGAAATATATAATCATTTTAGAATTTATATAAACAATAATTATAACCATGTTGATCAATTCACCTTTGCACTTAAGCTAAAGATATTCAATTATAAATTCAATGGTCATGATCATACCAGTCATAATTCAACTTTTCCCTACTGGCCAAAGAGAACCCTAGTCATGATCATACCAATAATCTACCCATATTTACAATCCAGTGAAAGAGAATTTCAACATCAGGGTTATAAAAATGTTATATATGATAATAAAATCAATATAATCAATACAAAGTTTTAATCTCCAGAGTAATATTCATAAATCAACTATAATTTGGTAATAAAAAGAAACCAATTTTGTAGTGAATAATACCCGTGAATAGTAACTCGTGAATAGTAACTTATGAATAGTAACTCATGAATAGTAACCCATCGTGAATATTAACTCATGAATAGTAAATCGTGAATAGTAACTCGTGAATAGAGTCCGGAATCCCGGACTGGATCCGGACTCTATAATGTTAGTCCATATATATATATATATATATATATATAAACTGAAATGAAACCACGGACCAAAGTCCGGGCATACACACGCAACACGACTCTCAACGTGAAGAATGGTGTGTACAAAGATGAAGAGAAAGGCTTTAAAGTGTGTAAGAAGGCTTACAGTGGACTGCCAAAGAAGACTTCTATAACTTTAAGTGGATGAACACTCGGCTCCCGCCCGTAAAAATAGTAGCTATATGTGAGCTTACAAGTTTTTAAATTGAGAAAGCACTCAGTTTAATGTACAGAACAAATTTGACAGGGCTTCCTCGCCTTTTGTCTATATAAAATGGTCACCCCAAGCCAATATTTATAGAGGGGGGATGCGGCTATCCTCAATTATACCTACGGCTGCCCGGGGTGCTCTGGGTTTTGTGGGTCCCGTCGTCTCAAAGTACGTGTATGTGTGCACTGAGATATTCGATCGAACTTTTAGAACTTTAATCCGGGCATCCGATTGAGGTGTATAGGACCTATTTCAAACCTCCGTTGTTGAGAGCTATGCCATGACCTGTGATTAGAGGTTGTACGAAGTCAGGAAGATGGGACCATGCCCTCGGTCTTTCAGCTTCAAATTATATCCGGTGTGCTGCCTTGCGTAGTAGTCACTCGGGATTGGACCTCCTAGGTTCTTGTGGGACATTGCTGTATAGAAAATATATGTATGAGATGTTAAGATGGCGCGATGTAGGATCGAGGTGGAAAAATGATGATTTTACCTCTCACCAGGGTTATCTCCGGTTTGGGCTGATAAAGCAGACGTTGCTTAGGGTTATCTTTGAGATTGGACTACTGCAAGTACTGAAGGTCCTCAGGGTTATCTCTGAGGTGTGCTTATCTTCCCGATGTTACCTCTGGGTCTTGTACTGAGTGCCTCGGTTTGAGTTCTGAGGTTGAAGCTGAATGCATGCATTTGAAACAAGCATTTTCGGGGTTATCTCTGGAACTGCAACTGCACTCCTTGGGGTTATCTCCAAGGTTAGCACTGCTATTCTCGGTGTTGTTTCTAGGACTGGAACCGAGCATCTCGGGGTTATCTCTGAGACAGAACTGTCCTCTCTGGTGGAATTTCCGGTATTTGAACTGCATCATCTCCTATGGTTATCTATGAAAGACGAATCTGCCCTCATGCAATGTTAGTGACATGTGTGTAGAAAATTTTGAGTGTCTACAGATGCCCCACTTTATCATATTCATGTAATGCAATGGCATGGATAGGATAAAGAATCCTAGACACCTGAAATGCAACAAGATAAATATAATGCCATGTGCAGCAACATGATGAAAATGTATGATGCATATGTTATGTTGGATTGTTCTCCAACATGGTGGGAAAATTGTCGGCTCCTTATTGCTTCTATCGGGGATGACAATAGATAAGCAGCCTGATAAACTGTCATGGACGTGCGATCCATAGCTACCAGGAATCTTTAGGATTGTTGACATTGGGGTTATCACCAAAGTCTTGAATCCTTGATACAGACTTTATACTGAAGATGCATCTCTCATGTACAAGAGACTGTGTGGATGTAGCCTTTGTCTGTTTCAGGATGTGTATAACATATTCCATCATCGGTCTTCCCCGATGAGGATGATCATTCCTGGTTTGTATCTCCGGGACATATCAATGTTCTGTCGGAGTTACTACCAATAGTTTGTGTTGTCAGGGTTGCCTGACCTTCGCTGACATGTACGTCACCAGATAACATCCCTATTGGGCAAACTGTCAAGGTTACTTGACCTTCATTGACTTGTGCATCAACGGAAAATACGTGACACACCCACCGGGGATCTATTTGATCTTCGCTGACATTGCATCAACAAAAAATGTGTGATACCCCCGCCGGGGATATGTACTTTGACATATGAAAATGCGTGATACCCCTATCGGGGACTCTGTATTTGGACAGATGAAGACGCGTGATGCCCTCACCGGGGATACTGCTTAAGAATGCGTAATGCCCCCGCAGGGGATATGTACTTCGACATATGAAAATACGTGATACCCCCACCGGGGACTCTATATTTAGACAGATGAAGACGCATGATGCCCCCGCCGGGGATACTAAGAGGATTAGGGTGACTACCTTTAATTGGCGGCATTGGACCTGCGTAAGGTATTGCTGAATGTGACTTGTAACAGCTAAAATCATCGACATAGTGTACCCTATGCTCAGGTGAACACCAATGAGTGATGTGCAAACCCAAGGTTCGGTCTGAGAAAACCAGGATTGTAAGCTATTATGCTCAATCGCGTAGCATTTTTATTCCTGATTTGGCTTTTGCAGCTTGTGAGAACTCCGTTACAACTCAAATTAGACCGAGCCGGAGGGATGGGACCCATACAGGGGTGCTGTAGGTACACCTGTAGCAGCCTCAGGTGGACCTGCGGCCAGCCGTGGTGCTATTAAGGCTACAAGTTTGCCTTTTCAAGTCATTTTCAAGTCGTGGTGCGAAGGAAATTTGTGAGCTCTTCTTCAGGTTTGTTGAGTTCGAACGTCTTTCTGCAAATCATGTCACCGTACAAGCGTTCTACACTGTCCTGGTAACGTATGCATGTCTTCTTTTCCAGTTTTTATCCATTGGAAAATGACTTATCACATAAAATGCATCTAAACACATAGTAGTGAATATGCATGCTCAAATGACTTTATAAAAAATATTCAACATAGTAAATGTTAGTATTAAACTATGTTGAACATAATGATGTGAGAAATTTTAACTTTTGAGACAGTCAAATTGGCACCTTTTTCTGCTATTTCTTATCCTATTTGAGGACAAATGAGCCAAAGGTAAAAATGCAAAGAAATCATGGTAATTAAACTACCCTTATGGATTGATGACTTTGAATTTTTAATGCATATAGTATGTATATGACTGTGGGCAGGTGTGCTACTGAATGGCCACCTAGTCATGCCTATGTGCATATGGATAGTCCTATTTAAAAAGGGGACTATGGCAAAAAATTCAAAATGTAGGCATTGAATAGTCATGCATGTTTAAATCTACTGTAGACATATGTTAAAGTAATGCATGCATGCATGTAGTCATAAAATGCATTTTGAAAAGAAAGCTTCAGGTTAGAAATTGCCACACCCTTTTTGAGGTGATTTGGAGACTTTTGTCTAGATATTATGGATTCGGATCAGCCGAGTAGTTTCCGCAGGACCACTTTTGGTGTACGGAGGAGGGCTTCTGAAGTGCCTCGACCCCATTCTGTTAGACAGCCTCATCGGTTAGTGGAGACGGTGATACATCCAGTCCAGGTTGATGTACCGGACGTCAAGGATGAAGAGGAGGATGTTCCGATTGCGGACCCCGCTCTTGTTGCACATGTTCCCCGTAGGGACCTCCCGAGTATTTAGGTGGAAAACCCAGAACTTCTGGGTGATTTGAGTCGACATCCCTCGATGTACTTGTACGTCAACGAGGTATCAAGTTAGATCTTAATCTTCCTTCTTTCCTATTGATGAGGAGTAAAGGATTTTGATGTCGATCTGCATTTTATGTAGGTTCCCAGCTTTACACAGCCTCAAAAGAACTGGTTCAACATTCACTCCATGTACCAGGCTCTGCATCCTGACTATAGAATGATTGTGCATGACTGGGGATTTGAGGCGTTCTTTTCCATCCTTCCCCGCCGCTGTCCCTGGGGTTACCTCAGAGCATTGTCTGAGCGCTGGTTTCACCAGACTTAGTCTCTCCATTTGTTGGACTGTGAGGTGATGATGACGCCGATAGATTGGCAATTTATCACAGGTATAGAGTTTGGAGGGGCACCACTGCCTTGTACGGCATATATTACCCCCATTGCAGTCAGATCCTTGCTGTGAGTTCTGGACGGGGTGCTCAAGGGCAGGACTGTTCGTACAGTTCCTTTGAGAGTAGATACTATGAGTGGGCTGTTGAGTGAGCCTATACTAGCTAATGTCAGAGTCAGGGATCGCATTCTTGGGCGATTGTTCCTGATGATCATTAGGGGCTGCTTCATAGCTGATAACTCTTCTACGGTGTCATTCACTTTGATCAGTGCCACTTGACATATGGACCGTATTGGAGAGTATGATTTGGGTTCCTACACCTTTTCCTATTTCTTCAAGGGCATGCGTATGCATTCGTAGGGTTTGGCCGAGGCTTGGTTAGGATTAATTTTACCCGTTTCTACTGGTGAGTATTTCTCTTTTGATTTCCCATGTACAGGTTTAAGAGTGTTCACTGATAGTAGATGTTTTGCCTTTATGTTGGCAATTTTGGGCCTATAAGAGGCTTCCATGTTTGCATCCTGTGAGTGTGTTAGGTTTAGATACTTATCCACGAGGACGGTGATGGCATCACTCCATTTTGGCAGAGGTTCCTGTAGCGGAGGGTTTCACCCATTGTAGACTATAGTTGGACTTGTTGACAACTGATGTCATCACATGGATTCCCTATTATAGGGAGAACTTGGCCATTGGATTTGAGGATGGGTGCCCGACTGGTGTCGAGCACGTGATATCCACCCGTAGGGTTCCTCTCTTCACAGATGGAGGATGGGAACTCTATTTAGGAGAGCGTGCTATTAGGAGCACCACAGGAGAGATCCATATACTGATCTTACCTCCTGCAAGGCGTTATTGTCCTGTGTTGCAGTCACCCATCATTGATATCCCATTGTTGGGTGTTAACGGTTTTGTACTGTCAGAGGGTCCATGCATTCAGAAGATATTCCAGCATTGGTGGTCCCCTCGTACCATTGGAGCCCAGACCTGTGCCACTCAGTTCATGGGGGATATGGTTCCAGGATCCGTGATGATGACGGATTGGCGAGCCTGTGTCTGAGATTAGACTCATTTGACACAGATTGACAGTTTAACCCAGCGACTAGACTGGGCACATTTCTTTATCCGGTATTTGGGCAGAGATCCGGCAGATGCATATACTTTTGATCCTTCCAGCTCAAGCACTGGCCCCTCAGATGACCCATTTGGCTTTGCCTGTGCAGATCCTCCTTTGTATAGGCCTGATATCCCTGTTGATAGAGATCTAGTGACTTAGGAGGAGTTATATTAGGTGGACAAGATTGATGATGTAGATATTGACACCATTGTCTTCTTCTGATGTGTATTCTTGTTATCTCTTTTTATAAGCCTCTGTTAGATATTGGGTGGTTGTGCCCTATTTTCGCTATATCTTTTGATAGGCCTCTGTTAGTAGTAGGGCATTTGTGCCCTATTTCCCTGTATTTTTAGATGTACAAAGATGATGTATTAGATGATGATATACTTAGGAATGTATGTACAATTTTTCATTCCCTATATCATATTGTCATCTATTATCTGTAATGCATGTATCATGTTATGCATATGTATATATGTCCAGAGATATTCAGCATTGACCCCTGGATGGTCTTATAATACGGCCAACACAGTTGTCTTCTTCGACAGTCAACCGTATAGATCACACCCCACCAGACTTGGTAGTATCCCGTCCGAGGTCGTGGTATGATAGTATGTCACCTCCAGATAGGGTGACAGTAGATCTGCTACTACAACATTCCATAACCCTCTTGATGTTTCTGGTTCCCGTAGGTTTCGTGGAGGGTATGTTGGAGCATTGGATACTAGAGGGATAGGTCTTCTGGTTTAGTACCCAGGAGCTAACTCCTATATTGGAGGAGTATGAGCGGTTGACGGCTTTGCCCTTAGACAGACCTTGCGCTCATATGACTGTCAGAGATATGTGTTGATAGTTCATGACCCTCATTGGGTTACGACATAGAGTAGTAGAGGATGAGATTACATCTGGTCGTGTACTATCCCAGCATTTCCTGATAGATAGGTTTGGCTCATTGGACAGCTACACACGTCATTCTAGGGATTTTACCACACCAGAGGATCAGTGGCATTTGACTAGAGTGGATGTATTCGTGATGTGCACAGTGGCGTATGTATACATGCCACGGTATATGGATGAGCTGGACATCGGTGTTATCATGGCAGTGAGAGCTCTCAGGGAGGGTCATACCATCATTCCAATGATTGTGGCGGAGATGTTGAGGTCGGCCACGTTTTGCAGCACCTACCCTATAGGCGTATTCACAGGCAGTTTGGTCGTGTTATACGTGTGGTTTATGTCACACTTGAGACCGATTGGCACTTTCCCCCGACACGGGTACATCTTTTACCCATGATATAGCTATGTCTTACTCCTTTCAGCCATCAGAATGTACAAACGCTATGTCTTGGTCAGTATTCTTGGCAAAGATCAGAGATCTGTTTGTCTTTTTGCTGTGCACATGGTTCAGCTCACCCTACAGCTTTATTACTCATGTTCCGGGCATGGATTATCTCCCTTTGACTAGTTTGAGGGGCATGACTAACTATCACCCACTAGTCGTGATGTTACAGTTTGACCAGTTCCAGGGCTTCCATCCTTTTGAGGGGGCGTTAGGTCAGCGTTTAGCTTCTTGCCATCTATCAGCAAAGGACCGATCCTGGAAGTATGCATGTTGGGATCAGCGTGAGATAGTTGATATTTCTATTAGCCATCCGGGCTATTCGCCAGAGTATTCTGCGTGGATGGAGACAGAGACTTCATCGGCTGTAGTAGTATCCACAATGCCGAGTATTGATTTAGATGGTTGAGAGTCCATGGAGGACATTGATTCCCACACTGAGGAGGAGCCATTTACTGGGTTGCCAACATCTCTTTTAGATTCTCCCAGTACTAGCACTGTTGTGATTCAGCATTCAGCACAGTACTTCGAGCAGAGTCTGTAACGACCCCAAAATTCATACAATTTAATTATTGACTTCGGTCGTTAACCATACATTCAACCTCTAATTTTGCATCATTATTTGATATTAAAATCACTAAAATTGCGGATTAAATATTTATATAATTTAATGAATATTTAAATATTATTATTAAAAATCTGGATTGTTACATCATTCCCTCCTTACAAGGATTCTGTCCTCAGAATCACAACTCAAACCACTCATTCGTTACAGAATCTTTATCTGATGACCTTCGAGAGAGATTAGGCTAGAGCCTTGATGTTGACAGCTCTTGATAGGAGAGAAGCAACTTTGTTAAAGAGAGATGAGGCATTAGCTCGTAGAGGTGCCGCTGTTGTTGAGCGAGATGAGGCCAGATCAGCTAGAGATATTGTGACTGTTTAGAGGGATAACGCCATATCTGCCCGGGATGTAGCCATTACAGATAGTACTACAGTGAGGTCCCTGACCACTGGCATGATTGCAGAGATGAGCATGTATATTGATGAGCATAGAGTCACCATGCAGATGGTTGTAGATCTGTTAGCTCGTGTGGTTACCCTTGTATAGGAGACCACATCGTTACCTCCTTCTGCTGAGAGGGATGCCATGTTGGGCTTGATAGCTCACATATACACTGATTTATAGATGGGCTTGTATTTTCCTGCACAGACTAGCTTAGCCATTTTGTCATGTACAATTCATATTGTATATATCAAACAACATTATATATAGCAAGGAATTATTTTTTTGATCACTTCCCTTTTAGTTATGCCTTGATACTTGCTTGATATTTTGCCTACTTCTTTAGGGCTTGTGATATTGATGTATTCTGAATTCCTCCTTAATGGATGGACATTGAGTTATCATTGGATAGTTCAGAATGGATCGTTGATCTGTGTGTATTCCCTACCATCTTTTTGGTGTCTTGGGACTGGTTTCTGCATAGAAATGTAGATAGGAGTGTGGCTTTTCCTCTCTGAGATTGATCGCCCCACAGATGGTCGCCAATACTCCTATTTAGGAGGAGCCTAGTTAATTCCATCTCATATGGATTGGTATTTCTCTTTAAGGCACAACTGCAACTTAGATGGTCGTTGAATCTCCTATTTAGGAGGAGGTTAGGTAAATTTCATCCCTTTGGTCTGAAGCCGATAAAATTTAGTGGATTGAAGTTTGATCCCAGTACCGTTGATAAGTGTTTGTGTTTTGGTATGGGGTGAGACCGAACCATAAATGGCTGCCTACGTACTCCTATTGAAGAGGAGATCAGGTCTGCGTAGTTTGAACCTGGTGTGGAGGTTCAACGTTGTATGTGGCAGAAAGGGTGTAGGAATGTTTTTGTTGTTTTTATTTTTGTAATGAGAAGGGTGTAGAAATGTTTTTGTTGTTTTTATTTTATTGCGATCGGGCCATATAAGATGGTTACTTACGTACTCCCGGGTATCGGGGAGATCAGGTCGACGTAGTTGGCCCCTCAGGACGATTTGTAGTAAATGAAAAGCTTGATCCCATGTGCAGGACAAACTGCGGGGGAAAAAAAGTTTGATCCTAAGTTCAGGATAAATTGCAGGTGTGAAAAGTTTGATCCCATGTTTGGGACAAACTGTAAGTGTGAAAGGTTCAATCCCTAGTGGGATAACCGAAGTTATATGAATGGAGTGAAGCCAGACTGCTAGCTTGAAGAGTATGTTTTCCTAAGGGGCAAAGTGTGGAAAAGAGTTGTTTATAGTGAAGGGTTAAAGAACCGAAATGACTGGTGATCTCATGATCCAAAACCAGGATGTTTTCTTGATGGTATCCTCAGACATAGTACTATTTCATGATGTCCGAGTTGATGAGTTACGAAAATTCATTGCCATCCACTTCTTGTAATCTGAGAGCGCCTCCTGTCAATACCTCATTGACAACAAACGGGCCTTCCTAGTTTGGAGCGAATTTTCCCTAGGACTGATCTTGGTTGTTAATGATCTTCTTTAAAACCAAGTCATGTTATTTAAACTGCCGTAGCCGGACTTTCTTATTGTAGGAATAGGTGATCCTTTGTTGATATAACTGACCATGGAAGATAGTCGCGGTTTTTCTTTCGTCTATTAGAGATAATTGGTGATACCTGTCTTGTACCCATTGGTCTTCATCCAACTGAGCGTTTATCAACATTCTGAGGGATTCCATTTCCACTTCTACGGGTAGCACCGCTTCCATCCCATAGGTTAATGAGTAGGGGGTTGCCCCAGTGAAAGTGCGCATTGATGTTCTGTAGGCTAACAGAGTAAGAGGCAATAGGTCAGACCATCCTTTGTGGTTGGCGAACATCTTTTGCATGATCTTCTTGATGTTTTTGTTAGCTGCTTAACAATACCATTCATCTTTGGATGGTAGATGACAGAGTTAAGGTGTTTGATATGGAATTTACTGCACAACTCCTCCATCATTTTGTTGTTGAGGTTCTTATCATTATCTGACACAATTACCTCTGGTTGTCCATAACGACCGATGACGTTGTTTCTGATGAAAGCAATGATGACTTCTTTGGTAACCCTAGGGAAAGAGGCTGCTTCTACCTATTTGGTGAAGTAGTCGATATGGTGAATATAAAGCGATGCCCATTACTGGCTTTGGGCTCAATGGGCTTGATCACGTCCATTGCCCACATTGAGAAGGGCCAGGGTGAACTCATATTGTAGAGTTCCCTTGGAGGGGTGTGGATGGCATTTCCATGAATTTGGCAATGATAACACCTCTTGACGTGATCATCACAGTTAACCTTGAGGACAAGCCACTAATGTCCTGTCCTAAGGATCTTCTTAACAAGTAGGGGGCCGCTCATGTGTGGGCCACATACTAAACCATGGACCTCATCCATGAGCCTCTGAGCTTGGTCCTTGTCCAGACATCTGAGGAGACTTAGTCATGCATCTCTTTTGTAGAGTGCATCTCCGCTCAGATAGAATTTTATAGCAAGTCGATGGATCCGCCTTCTCTCTGTCAGGCTCTCCTCAGCGGGTGTATATCCATCTCGTAAGTACTCCTTGATGTGATGATACCAAGGATGCTGGATGGGAGGTAGCTCATCCAATACTTCTCCAACATAGTTCCCATAGGCTGGTGCCTTTTGCATGGAAAATGTGATGCTTGGCATGTGTTCCTTGTCAGGTATGTGAATCAAGGAGGCCAAAGTTGCTAATGCATCTGCAAAGTCATTCCTATTATGGGGAATGTGTAGAAAGGAGATCTCTTTGAACTCCGAAGCCATCTGTAAAACTTGCTGATGGTAAGGCAGCAAATGTAGCTCTTTGGTTTGATAGATTCCCGTGTATTATGTGATTACCAACTCTGAATCTCCAAAGACAGTTAACCGCCTGATTCCCATTGAACGGGCAAGTTTTTTTCCCCATGATACAACCTTCATACTCAGTTGTGTTATTGGTGTTGACAAACTGCAATTTGACGGCAATGGGATACTGCTCCCCCGTACCGGATACCAGAACTGCTCCAGCTCCATAGCCTTCTGTATTAACAGCTCCATCGAAATACATTTTCCATATACAACATGTATCTTACTGATGGTGTTGTTGAACTGCCATTACCCCTTCATCGGGGAAGTACATTTTTAAGGGTTTAAAGTCCCCTGAAGGTGCGACATCCAGTTGATCTGCAATTCCTTGACCTTTGATGGATTTTTGCATCACGTAGACGATGTCAAATTGTTATAGGATCAACTGCCATCTGGACAGCCGACAATTTAATATGGGTTTACTGAACACGTACTTGAGAGGATCCAATCAGGATATGAAATGGGTTGTGTGACCATGTGAGTAATGTTGTAACCTCATGGAAGCCCATGCTAAAGAACAACAAGTCTTCTCAATCAGAGTGTACTTGTGTTCACTACTGCTGAATCTTTTGCTGAGGTAGTAGATAGCTCGTTCTCGGCCTCTATCATCTTTCTATCCCAGCATGCAGCCCATGGCATTGTCGCTTATGGATAGGTACATGAACAGGGGAACATTATCTCTGGGTGGTACCAAAATGGGAGCTTTGTCTAGCTGCTCTTTGATTGGAAGGAAGGCTTTTTGACACTCATCGTTCCATTTCATGGAGGAGTTCTTCCTTAACAGCTTGAAGATGGGTTCACAGGTTGCTGTGAGTTGAGAAATAAACCTGCTAATGAAGTTGATTCTTCCCAAAAATCCCCGTATTTCTTTCTCTGTCAGAGGAATGGGAATTTCAATGATGGCCTCGATTTTGGTGGGATCCAGCTCAATCCCTTGTGTCTAACTAGGAATACTAGAAACTTGCCTGATTTAACGCCAAAGGTGCACTTGGCTGGATTTAACTTCAAGTTGTACTTACGCAACCTGTTGAAGAGCTTTCTGAGATGGTCTAAGTGGTCTTCTTCCCTTCGGAACTTGACAATGATATCATCCACTTAGATCTCTATTTCTTTGTGCATTAAGTCATGGAAAAGAGCCATCATAGCTCGCTCATAGGTGGCTCCGGCATTGATGAGGCCGAAAGACAACCGTCTATAGCAAAAGGTTCCCCAAGGCGTGATGAAAGCAGTTTTTTCACGATTCTCTTTAGCAACCATAATCTGGTGGTACCCCGCGAAGCAATCGCAAATGAGTACATGTCGTATTGAGCAGTATTGTCAATGAGGATGTGGATAAATGGCACGGGAAAGCTATCCTTTCGGAAAGCTTTATTCAGATCCCGGTAATCCACACAAACTCGCACCTTTCCTCTAGGTTTAGGTACGGGAACTATGTTTGATATCCATTCAGGATATGTGGACACCATGATAATGCCAGCTTGAAATTGTTTCACAATTTCTTCTTTAACCTTTAAACTTCACTCGGGTTTCAATCGCCTGAGCTTCTGCCTAACTGGCTTAAATCCCTCTTTAATGGGAAGGCAATGAAGGACAATGTCAGTGGACAAACCCACCATGTCTTCATGAGACCATGCAAACACATCCTGGAATTGGGTTAGTAGTGTAACCATGTCATTCCTCTGGTTTGGAGTGAGGTCTGAACCAATTTGGATTAACTTAAGGCTTTCTAAGGTTTCGAGATTAAAAAAAGTGGTTTGATCAAGGTTGGGTTTAGGTTTTTCTTTGACCCATTATTTGATCTCCTGAAGTATCTCAATGTCCTCTTGTATTTCCATCAAGTCTGAGTCCAACTTTTCATCAAAGTTATAATCCTTGTGAAGAAGAGGCATCTTATCAGCAAGTACAGGCATATCTAAATTCAGAGTCCTGAAACAAAATATGCTTTCACTTAATATATGAAATCATTTAATCATACAAAGGGTTAGCATTGTCGACGTCAGGATTTTTGGGTGTCCCTTTCCGTTACTTGTTCTTTGGTGTTCTCATTTTAGGTGAGATTTGTTTGAAAAAAATTAGTGAAAAAGGTCCGATATGTATAATGTCGACGATGGGACTATTAAGAGTCGCCAGTTGGTTTTTTAAATGGTTGTACCAACACAACCGAGAAAAGGTTTGCACATTGACCCAGTGATGTGACACTGATATACGGGTCGGCGAAACCGAGATTCGTTTAGGGTCCGGGGACTTGGTTATGCGGGGGGAAGGTGTTAGGCACGCCCAGACATCCGTGTTACCACGGTGACTGCCTCTTTTCAAGAAACTATTATATGAGTGTGTGTGTGTGTGTGTGTGGGTCAATGTGCTGTTATATGAAAGTTGTGTGAGACCTCGTTCGAACCTATATACACAGAGTTTGAATTTATGTAAAAATTCAATTTTTAGCAATATATGTCAATGATGTTTTATAAAAGAGGTTTTTTAAACCCTAATGCTCAATAGGAATTGAGACCTTTTACACCTCCATTTTTATTAAGTGAGCGGCTGGATTGATTTTATTTGACGGATGCGAGGCATCCGTATGAAAAATAATACATCCAAAAATAATGACGACTTCCTCATGGGTATGGAAACCATCTGAGGAAATACAGACATCGCAGAATAATTTACAAGCTGCTTACAACTGAAAATGTCCATCACGGGAACCGAATCTAGATCCAATGAGATGAATCTGTGATCACATGATTCCTAGGCGCACAGAATATTGCAATTTGTATAAAAGCAATAAGCAAGTATATATATAAAAGCGGTAAATATATATATACAGATAGGATCACCAATCACGAAGCACCTCCATGGGGGATCAGAAATGTAAATAAAGTTGTAAATACGGTCAACCGCCACGAAGGAAACTCCAGGCGGGATAGAATGTAAATAAAGCTATAAATGCGGTCAACTGCCACGAAGTAAACTCCAGGCAGGACTAAATATAAAGAAAGCTGTAAAAGCGATCAACTGCCACGAAGGGAACTCCAGGCAGGACAAAATATATATATATATATATATATATATATATATATATATATATATATATAAAAGAAATAAACGCACAGGATGTAAAATCCAGGCGAACTATGTTCGATGAGCCTGGATTTTACATCCTGTGCGTTTATTTCTTTTATATATATATATATATAAAAGCGAATAAAAGCACCAGACCGAAGTCTAGGCTCATCAAACAAAGTTCGACAGACAGTTAATATATATATATATATATATATATATATATATATATATATATATATATATATATATATACAGACTGGAATGAAACCACGGACCGAAGTTCGGGCAAAGGCAAGCAACACGACTCTCAACGTCTAGAAGGGTGTGTGCAAAGATGAAGAGAAAGACTCTAAAGTGTGTGAGAAGGCTTACAGCTGACTGATAAAAAAGGCTTCTATATCTTTAGAGTAGGTAAATACTGGGCTTTTGTGGGTACAAAAATGGCTATATATGAGCTCACATGTGTTTGAAAGTGGGAAAATACATTGTATGACGAGTGCAGAGCAAATTGTGCAGGGTTTCCCCATTTTTTCTCTTAAAAATCAGCACGCCAAGCCTCTTATTTATAGGCAAAAGGTGTCGCAGGTGTACCAGAGGCGGGTCGGGTCGTCTCGAAGTACGTGCACTTGAATTTTGAGAAGTGCAATTCCTGACATCCGTTTTGAGGTATCCAGGACCTATTTCGGACCGCCGTTGTCCAGAGTTGTACGATGGCATGGGATTAGAGTTTGTACGATGTCTTTGAAGATGGGACGATGCCCTCCGGTCTTCAAGCCTCAACTTTCATCCGTTACCCGGGACAATAGTCACTCGGGATTAGTTAGCCTTGTGGGACATTGTTGCGTAGAGACGAGACGTGGCATCGTGTTGGACGAGATGGCGATGTTTCCCCTCACCGGTGTTACTGCCGGATTGGGCTGATAAGCAGATGTTGCTCAGACTTCGCTGAGATTAGACTGCTGCATTTGTTGAAGGTCCTCATTGTCATCTTTGAGGTGTGCCTGTCTTCTCGATGTTATTGCCGTGTTGGCACAGTTTATTTCATTGTGAGTGCCGAAATTGAAGCTGATAGCATTTGAAACAAGCATTTCTGGGGTCATCTCCGAAACTGCATTCCTTGGGGTTATCACCAAGGTTGGTGGCTATTCCCATGGTTGGGACTGAGACTGGATACCTCGGGGTTATCTCCGAGATTAATCGGTCTTCTCCGGTGTGTGTTCCGATATTGTATCTGCAGGTCTCGGGGTTAAATCTGAGGTTGAAACCGTTACTCCCAGATTGCGATCCGAGGTTAATGCTGAACTTTCGGTAGTGTCCGGTATGGATTTGGATTGTCTTTCATGGTTCTTTCTTAAAAATGAATCTGTCCTCCTGTAATGTTAGTAACAATAGTACAGAAAATTTTGAGTGTCTACAGATGCCCCTCTTTATCATACTCATGCATGGCGATGCATGGGTAGGATAAAGAATCCTAGACACTTGAAACACAACAAGATAAACATGGTACTATGGATAGTAACATGATGCAAATGTATGATGCATGTGTACGGGGTTGTGGCCTAATATGCCGGGGATGATTGCTGGTTCCCTGTTGCTTCAACTGGGGATTGGCAATACTGACCAGATCTGATGTGCAAGCCGAATCTGCTAGGATATTGGTGTTAGAGTTATCACCAAATTCCTGTGTTCGTGATAATGACTTGATACTGAAGGGGTATCTCTTATGTGTAAGAGATCCGTGGGGATAAATCTTGATCTGTTTGAGGATGTGTATAACATATTCCATCATCTATCCTCTTGGATAATGTTGACCTCTCTTGGTTAGTATCGCCAGGATATGTCATGATTATGTTAGATTTACTGCCAACATCAAATGCTTTCAGGGATGCCTGACCTTCGTTGACGTGTGAATCAATGGCTGAAACGTCCTGTGGGATATACTGTCAAGGTTACTTGGCCTTTGCTGACGTGTGAATCAACGGCTGAAACTCTGTGAGGAGATCGTCAAGGTTGCTTGACATTCGCTGATGTGTAGATTAACGGAGCATTGCATTGTGACCCCCGACGGGGATCCGCTGGGGAATATGAGCAGCTGGGTATGAGAACCTCGAACATCTCTATAGCTCTGATAGGTTTAAACGCTATCGGCTGAAATGATGTCAAGGTTGCTTGACCTTCGTTGATATGTGTGTCAACGGCTGAGCATGCGTTGCTACTCTCGCCGGAGATATACGTTGTAACCCCCGTCGGGGACTCACGTTGTAATCCCCGTCGGGGATCCACTGGGGATGCATGAATACGTACTTAACTACCGAACGGTTCTTAACGTTTCAATGGGTTTACCTGCCATCGGCTGAAATAATGTCAAGGCTGCTTGACCTTCGTTGATAGAGTTGTTAACAGATGAACGTGTTGTAACCCCCGCCAGGGATCTACGTTGTAACCCCCGTCGGGGATCTCAGCGTTTTCTGTGTGATAGATTTGGTGCGGAGGATAGCTACTCACGACATTCAGGGGATTTCACCATGTCGGAGGATCATTGGCGTTTGGCCAGAGTTGATGTTCTGATACTATATGTACTATCATACGTGTACATGTCGCGGTACATGGATGAGATATATATATGCGTTATCATAGCGGTGAGAGCTCTCAGGGAGGGTCATACCATTATACCTATGATCGTGGTAGAGACCATGCGATTAGCGTCCTATTGCCGTACTTACCCATTAGGTGTGTTTACTGGGAGTTCGATCATGCTGTATGTGTGGTTTATGTCACACTTGAGACCAGTTGGTACCTTTAGACGGCACGGGTATTATTTCTCCCATGAGGTGGCTATGTCGTATTCCTTGCAGCCATCGGAGTGTGTAGATGCTTAGTCCTGGTCCGCATTTTTGGCAGATATTCGAGATCCATTTAGCATATTGTTGTGCTCGGGGCTTTGCTCTCCATACAACTTCATTACTCATGCTCCGGGCATGGATTTCCTCCCTTTGGCTGGCTTGAGGGGTGAGATGACTTATTATCCATTGGCTGGGATGTCGCAGTTTGACCAGTTCCAGGATTTTCATCCTTTCGAGGGGGCGGCAGGTCAGCGCTCAGCTTCTCGATACCTCTCAGCCGAGGACCGATCTCATGTATACGCTTGTTGGGATCAGTGTGAGCTAGCTGCTTTTCCTGCCAGTCATCCCGGTTATTCCGCAGAATACTCCGCATGGATGGAGACGGAGGTTTTATCGGCTGCATTAGTATTTGTAGTACCGGAGATTGAGTTAGATGATGTAGAGTCTATAGAGGACATTGATACCTACATCGAGGAGGATACCGCTGTTGGGTTGCCAGCATTTCTTCTGGATTCTCCTAGTACCAATACTTTTGTGATCCAGCACTCGGCGCAGTATTTAGAGCAGAGTCTTCATCTGATGACCTTTGAGAGACACCAGATTCGATCTATGATGTCGACTGCTCTTGATGTGAGGGACGCCGCCCTATTAGAGAGAGACGAGGCATTAGCTCGTAGAGATGCCACTGTTGTTGAGCGGGTGAGGCCAGGTCAGATAGAGACGCAGTGATAGTTGAGCGGGATAGTGATATATCTGCCCGGGATGTGGCTGTCACAAATAGTACTGCAGCGAGGTCCCTTACCTCTGGTATGATCGCATAGATGAGTGCTTATATTGATGAGCATATGGTCATCATGCAGATGGATACAGATCTGTTGGGTCGTGTGGATATTCTTATCCAGGAGACTACAACTTTACCTCCTTCATCTGAGAGGGATGCCATGTTGGTCTTGCTAGCTCGCATGTACCCTGATTCGTAGATGATCTTGTATTTACCTGCACAGACTAGCTTAGCCATTTTGTCATGTACAGTTCACATTGTATATATATCAAACAACATTATATATGATAGGGAAATATATTTTTGGATCACTTCCCTTTTAGATATGCCTTGGTATTTGCTTGATATTTTGCCTGCTGCTTTAGGGCTTGTGATCTGGATGAATTTTGAATTCTTCCTTGGTGGATGGACATTTAGATGTCTCTGGATAGTTTCAGAATGAATCATCGATCTATGTATATCCCTACCATCTTTGGTGTCTTGGGACTTTTTTCTGAATGGAAATGTGGAGAGGAGTGTGGCTTTCCTCTTTGAGATTGACCGCACCACAAATGGTTGCCAGTACTTCTATTTAGGAGAAGCCTAGTTCATTCCACCTCTTATGGTTTAGTATTCTTCTTCGAGGTATGACCGCAGCTTAGATGGTCACCGAATCTCCTATTTGAGAGGAGTTCAGGTAATTCCATCCCCTTGGTCTAAAGTCGAATGAAATGTAGTGGATTGAAAGAGAATCTTAATACCCGCTGACAATGGTTTGTGTTTTGGTAGGGGGTGAGACCGCACCATGAATGGCTGCCTACGTACTCCTATTGAAGAGGAGATCAGGTCTGCGTAGTTTGAACCTGGTGTAAGAGGTTCAACGCTGTATATGGCTGATATGGTGTAGGAATGTTTTTGGTTGTTTTTGTTTTTGTAAGGAGAAGAGGGTAGAAATGTTTTTGTTGTTTTTGTTTTATTGCGACGGGGCCATATGAAATGGTTGCCTACGTACTCCTATTGAAGAGGAGATCAGGTCGACGTAGTTCGCCCCTCAGGGCGAGAAGAAAAGCGTAATCCCATGTACAGGTCAGAGTGCGGGGAGGAGAAAGTTTAATCCTAGGTTGAGGATAAACTACAGGCAGGAGAAGTTTGATCCCATGTATGGGTAGCCAAACTGCGAACGCAAGAGGTTCAATCCGCGGTGGGATGGCCTAAGTTATATGAGCGCAAAGGAGAAAGCCAAGCTGCTGGCTTGAAGAGTATGTTTCCCTGAGGGGCAAAGTGTAGCAAGTTGTAGGTGGTAAAGGGTTAAAGAACCGGAATGACTAGTGACCTGATGATGATGCACCAGGGTGTTTGCTGGTTACTTCAGACATAATACCGTTTCACAGTGTCTGAGTTTAATAGTTGTGGAAATTCATCGCCGTCTATTTCTTGTAATCTGATAACGCCTCCTGTCAATACTTCTTTGACAATAAACGGGCCTTCCCAGTTAGGAGCGAATTTTCCTTTGGCCTGATCTTGATTGTCAAGAATCTTCTTCAGAACCAAGTCATGTTGTTTAAATTGCCGTAGCCGAACTTTTTTGTTGTAGGATCTAGCGATCCTTTGCTGATATAGCTGACCATGAAAGATAGCCGCGGTTCGCCTTTCGTCTATCAGAGACAATTGGTGATACCTGTCTTGTACCCATTGGTTTTCATCCAGCTGAGCGTCGATCAACACTCTAAGAGATTCCATCTCAGCTTCTATGGGGAGCACTTCTTCCATCCCATAGGTTAAAGCGTAGGGGGTTGCCCCAGTTGAAGTACGCATTGTGGTTCTATAGGCTAACAGAGCAAGAGGCAATAAGTTAGGCCAATCTTTGTGGTTGGCTGACATCTTTTGAATAATCTTCTTGATATTTTTGTTAGCCGCTTCAACAACACCATTCATCTTTGGACGATAGATGACAGAGTTAAGATGTTTGATGTGGAATTTACTGCATAACTCCTCCATCATTTTGTTGTTGAGGTTTTTGGCATTGTCTGACACAATCACCTCTGGTTGTCCATATCGACAAATGACATTGTTTCTGATGAAAGCAATGATGACTTCTTTAGTGACCTTGGGGAAGGAGGCTACTTCTACCCACTTGGTGAAGTAGTCGATCATGGTGAAGATAAATCGGTGACCATTACTGGCTTTAGGCTCAATGGGCCCAATAACGTCCATTCCCCACATTGAGAAGGGCCAAGGCGAACTCATATTGTGGAGCTCCCGTGGAGGGGCGTGTATAGCATTCCCATGAATTTGGCACTGATAGCATCTTCTGACGTTGTTGTTGCAATCAGCTTTGAGAGACAGCCAGTAATGTCCCGTCCTGAGGACTTTTTTGACATGGAGGGGGCCACTCATGTGGGGGCCACAGACTCCGCCATGGATTTCATCCATAAGCCTTTGGGCTTGATCTTTGTCTAGACACCTGAGGAGACCTAGTCCTGCATCTCTTTTATAGAGCGCATCTCCACTCAGGTAGAACTTCATAGCAAGTCGATGGATCCGCCTTTTCTCAGTCAGGCTCGCCTCAGCGGGTGTAGATCCATCTCGTAGATATTCCTTGATATGTTGATACCAAGGAGGTTGGATGGGAGGTAGCTCATCCGATACTTCTCCAACGTAATTCCCATAGGCTGGGGCCTTGTGCAGGGAAATTGTGACGCTTGGCAAGTGTTCCTTATCTGATATGCGAATCAAGGAGGCCAAAGTTGCTAATGCGTCCGCGAAATCATTCCTATTACGAGGAATGTGTAGAAAGGAAATTTCTTTGAACTCCAAAGCCATCTCCAAAACCTTTCGATGGTAAGGCAGCAAATGTAGTTCCTTGGTTTGATAGACTCCGGTGGATTGTCTGATTACCAACTCCAAACCTCCAAGGACAGTTAACCGTTTGATGCCCATTGAACGGGCAAGTTTTAGCCCCATGAGACAGCCTTCATACTCAGCCGTATTGTCGGTGCTGACAAACTGTAATTTGACGGCAACGGGATACTGCTCCCCCGTATCAGATACTAGAATTGCTCCAGCTCCAGAACCTTCCATGTTAACAGCTCCATCAAAATACATCTTCCATGATTGGCGTGTATTGTACTGATGGTGTTGCTGCACTGTCATTACTCCTTCATCGGGGAAATATGTTTCCAATGGTTTGAAATCCCCTGAAGGTGCGACAGCCAGTTGATCTGCGATTCCTTGGCCTTTGATGGACTTTTGAGTCATATATACAATGTCAAATTGTTGTAGGATCAACTGCCATCTGGACAGCCGGCAATTCAACATGGGTTTATTGAACACGTACTTGAGAGGATCCACGCGGGATATGAGATGGGTTGTGTGACCATGGAGGTAATGCTGTAACCTAATGGAAGCCCATGCTAAAGCACAACACGTCTTCTCGATCAGAGTGTACTTGTGTTCACTACTACTGAACCTTTTGCTGAGGTAATAGATAGCTCGTTCTTGGCCTCTATCATCTTTCTGTCCCAGCATACAGCCCATGGCATTGTCACTTATGGACAGGTACATGAACAGGGGAATATTATCCTTGGGTGGTACCAAAATGAGAGCTTTGTCTAGCTGCTCTTTGATTGGAAGGAAGGCTTTTTGACACTCATCGTTCCATTTCATGGAGGAGTTCTTCCTTAACAGCTTGAAGATGGGTTCACAGGTTGCTGTGAGTTGAGAAATAAACCTGCTAATGAAGTTGATTCTTCCCAAAAATCCCCGTATTTCTTTCTCTGTCAGAGGAATGGGAATTTCAATGATGGCCTCGATTTTGGTGGGATCCAGCTCAATCCCTTGTGTCTAACTAGGAATCCTAGCAACTTGCCTGATTTAACGCCAAAGGCGCACTTAGCTAGATTCAACTTCAAGTTGTACTTACGCAACCTGTTGAACAACTTTCTGAGATGGTCTAGATGGTCATCCTCCTTCTGGGACTTGACAATGATGTCATCCACGTAGATCTCAATCTCTTTATGCATTAAGTCATGGAAAAGAGCCATCATAGCTCGTTGATAGGTAGTTCCGGCATTGATGAGGCCAAATGACAATCGTCTATAGAAAAAAGTTCCCCAAGGAGTGATGAAAGCAGTCTTCTCACGATCTTCCTCGGCAACCATGATCTGATGGTACCCCGCAAAGAAATCAGCAAAGGA
Organism: Panax japonicus; assembly: GCA_020205505.1. Classification (NCBI taxonomy): domain Eukaryota; kingdom Viridiplantae; phylum Streptophyta; class Magnoliopsida; order Apiales; family Araliaceae; genus Panax; species Panax japonicus. The sequence continues at coordinate 16,047,529 of CM035101.1, read as the reverse complement.
GTATATGTCGTATTGCGCAGTATTGTCAATGAGAATGTGGATAAATGGCACGGGAAAGCTGTCTTTTAAGCAAGCTTTGTTCAAGTCCCGGTAATCCACGCAAACTCGCACCTTCCCTCCTAGTTTAGGCACGGGTACAATGTTGGATATCCACTCAGGATATGTAGACACCATGATGATGCCGGCTTGAAATTGTTTAACAATTTCTTCTTTCACCTTTAAACTCCACTCAAGTTTCAATCGCCTGAGCTTTTGCTTGACTGGCTTAAATCCCTCTTTAATGGGAAGGCGATGAAGGACAATGTTAGTGGATAAACCCACCATGTCTTCATGAGACCATGCAAACACATCCTGTAATTGGGTTAATAGCGTAACCATGTCATTTCGTTAGTTTGGGGTAAGGTCTGAACCAATCTGGATTAACTTAGGGCTTTCTAAGGTTCTGAGATTGAAAGAAGTGGTTTGATCAAGGTTGGGTTTGGGTTTGTCTTTGACCCATTATTGAATTTTTGGAGGTACCTCAATGTCATCCTGGAGATCCATCAAGGCTGAATTCATCTCTACATCAAAGGTACAATCCTTGTGTAGGAGAACATCGTATCCGCAAATACAGGCACATCTAAATTTAGAGTCCTGAAACAAAATATGCTTTCACTTAGTATATATGAAATGCGTTGACCATACACAATGTTAGCATATACTGACAAAATAAACTGCTAATACTGTACAGAAAAGTAAGCAGTTATTGTATCTACAGGGCAGAAAAGAATTTCTGCCCGCTTTACCCTTGTCGACCAAAGCAAGGAATGTTGTTCTAATTGGTAAGGGTAAAGTCCGGGTGGACCGCAGTGATGGAGGGATTGTCATTATCCTCTCCGTCCCGAATGATGGCCATTATGTCAGGACAATCATCGTCTGGGGTGTATCTGTTGGTATGTTCATCATGGACGATGATGCGCATGCCCAACATTATTCGGACAACGTTTTCCTTGATTCTTCGCCCCTCTTCTTCAATTGCGGGATCTGGAATAACGATTTTCTTTTCCTCCACCGGTTTCGGCTTAGGAAATAACATGGCCATGACATTGGCTGGCACTTTTACTGGAGGTTGTACGGACTCGGAGTTTGAAGGCGAAGCCAAACGCCACATGATTGAAGCTGAAGGAATCTGTTGATGCTTATGAGGATTCCTGTGACTAGAGCTGGCAGAATAGCCTAGTCCAGCTGTTCCAACTTTCTTGGTTAATCAAATGGGGTACTGGATACCCTGGCCATCTTTACCCAACCCTCGTCCTGGCTTATGACCCAACGACATCATTTCTTGAGTGGATGACATCACCTCAGCAGAAATGTGGGGTTCGGGAAGTGGTGCTCCAATAGCGCGGTATTGGGTGTTGCTTATTTCCAAAGCATGAAAACTGACTGGTTCTACGTCTGCATTGGCATTGATGAACAGAATGTCCCCGTGCTGAGGAATCTCTGGTTCAGCATTGACCGTGACCAGGCTATTATTTATAATGTACTTTAATTGTTGGTAAAGAGTGGAGGGGACTGCCCCAGCCATTTGGATCCATGGTCGTCCCAAGAGCAGGTTGTATCCCGAATCTATCTTGAGCACATGGAAGGATACGCCGAATGTATGAGGTCCAATTTCGACTGGCAGCTCAATTACTCCAACCGAGTTACGGTGGGCTCCATCAAAAGCTTTGATGATAGTATGGCTACTCCGAATTCGGTTGAGATTGATATTCATCTTCACCAAGGTGGCATATGGATAGATATTAAGAGAGGAACCTCCATCTATTAAGACTCCAGCCACCATATATCCGGAGGACAAGACCGCAATGTGCAACGGTTTGCAATGACCGGTCCCTTCGGATGGTATGTCATCATCAGTGAAGGATATCACGTTGTTGTTGAAAATGTGATCAACCATGTGTTGAAATTTTTTTGTATCCACTGATGTCGGAAGATGGGCTTCTTCCAAAACCTTTAACAAGACCTTCCGGTGATTCTAGGAAGTTAGGACCAAGTCCAAAATTGATATTTGTGGTGGAGCTTCCTTCAAGCTTAAAACCACCGAGGTTTCGTTATGACCCACATCGCGGAGGAATTTTTCAATCTTTTCCATGGGTATTTTTCCCTTTGATTTGATGGTGGGGTTCATCACCCGATGGGGAAGATACAGTGGATTTTCCTTTAAAACTACATCAGTGGTATGTGAGGTGGATCCTTCACCTTCTCCATAATTCCACGGAACCTTGCGCAAGCTAACAATAGGATATTGTGCTCTGCATGACAAGTTGATTGGCTCGGGAGCGTCCACTTTCAAAGGATTGTTTCCTCCTTTGAGCTGAATTATCGGTGTTGTGAGAACAGTATTAATCCCTTCAACTTCAGTAGATATAACTGCTACCACACTTTTCCACTTAGTAGGGCCTACATTCTCACTTGCACGTAATACAGTGTCCTTATCTGCCAAACGCAGTACACCACTGTCGATTAGATTTTGAATAAAGTGGCGGAGTGCCCAACATTCTTCTGTGCTGTGAACGCGAGACTGGGAGTGGTATTGACATACTCCATCAGAGTTGTATCGTCCCGAACGGGGGTTGATTGGAGGTAGAAGGGAACTAATCCTTCCTTCATTGATTAACATGTGAAGGATTTCCTCCATGGGTTGTCCCAAATAGGTGAATTCCCGTTTGTTGGCGAAATCCCGACGGGCTTTGGCATTTTCTCTCTTCGTCACTTTGGCTTCCAGGATTTCATTTTCTGAAAGGGACGAGGGAATATTCACGACGATTGGTAGGAGACTGACATGCTCCTGGCTGATTAATTGTCGAGTCACCTGATGCTGATAAGTCACCAGTTCTGCCAATTGCTCAATTTGTTTGCAGAGAGCTTTCATCTTTCGTTCCATTGTGAACTGGAACTTAGCATAATCCCATCTGTCATCACCGTCTTTGATGGTCTGGGGGGAATCACAGCTGAAATTGGAACTCTGTCCACTGCTCCAATTAATCATGTTGACCTCTTCTTCTTTGTGTTGAGGAAGAGGGTTGTCTTGTACGTGAGGCTGATCAGGTTTGGTGACTACGATCTCTCCATTATCTATTAGGTCCTGGATCTTGTGTTTCAAGGCCCAACAATCCTGAGTATCATATCCAGGTGCCCTGGCATGATAAGCACATTTCCTAGCAGCATTGAAACCCCGTCCATTAGGGCTGGCTGGTGGAAGAAGATTCATGATTTTCTTCTGTGTTGTCAGAAGATTAAGAATGTTCTCGAGGGTATCCCCCAAGGGTGTAAACACTCGATGGCGTTTGACTTCTCCACCTTTTGGTACTTAAGGGTTTGCAGACTGTGCTGGAAAGGGAGTGTAGTTTCTCCTTTGAATGGGCATACTTTGATTGCCTTTTTGTCCCTGTAGTATCAGGGAAAAATCTTCCTCTTTCTTTTTATGGACCCTTCGGGGGTTGTTCCCATAATTTCCAGATTGGATGTGATCAGCAACAACTTTGAGTGCGGCTAGGTCTTGATTCTTTCCTGATTTTAACCCCATTTCAGCCATCTCCCTATGTTTAACCATTTCTGAAAACGGTTTGCCGATGTCGGCTAAAACTCTCTCATAGAAGGGATCTTCTTGTATGTCTATGAATGTCATGACCATTTCTGAATCTGACATGGCAGGACTAACTTGGGCAGCCAGGCGTCTCCACCTTTGAGCATACTCTCTGAAAGACTCGTTAGACTGTTTCTTGATCTTGGTAATCTGATACCGATCAGGAGCCATTTGAGTTTGAAAACTGTATTGAGTGAGGAAGGCATGTACTAGCTCTTCCCAGCTGTGGATTTTGGAGTTGTCTAATCTGGTGTACGACGAACGGCCTTCTCCAGTTAGACTCTTTTGGAACAATTGCATTCTAAGTTTTTCATCCTCTGCATAGGATCCCAGTTCTCCAATAAAGACTTTTAAATGTGTATAAGGATCCACTAACCCGTCATATTTTTTAAAGTCAGGAGTTTTAAATTTTTCTGGATAGTGAACACTAGGAAAAATACATAGATCAGCATATGAAACACTCCCGTGTGTTCCAATTCCTTTGATAGCGCGAAGGGTCTCTTCCATTTGGAGGACTTTCTTTTTGATGTCACCATTGTCTGGATCTCCAGTGGAATGGGCAGCATCATGCGTTTTGTTGGTTGTATCCAACTGTGTCTCTGGTATGGTAATGACCGGAATTCCTCCTTGTGTAGAGGGCTCAGTATGTACAGGTATTTTCTGACCCTGTGTAGACTGGTGTAATTCTTTTAATAGAATAGCCAAATCTGTAATCTGTTTGCTTAACCCGTTAAATTCTTTGCGAGAAACTGGATTAAGTTCAGTTTGGTCGGATGACGACATGATTGACTGTAGGCCTGTTGCCTTTTTGGACTTTGACCGGGTAGTAGGTCCGATTAATTCCCTGCGAAAGACTGGCATAGTTTAGTCCTTAGGAAAGGTGTATAATGACATACTATGTGATGTGTCCATTTTAGGAATTTTATCCTATAAAACGGGTGTCAGTTTTTTTTAGCATGTATGTGGATATATTGCTTCATATTTCTCATTACATGGAGATAGATATGGAATGAAATTACAAGTAATTGTGTTTACAAGTAATTGAAATGAAAGTATGAAGAGACTTTCCTTCGTTTTGGGTTTATTAGAGGCTGACCTATCTTAGGTTACTCTCGCGGCTTTTTGGCATGAAGGTTCCCAAATCATCGCAATCTACTAGACGGGAAGTTAATTCGGTCTTTCAACTTGAGCGAATTTGGGTGGTGCCTTTCCTGAGCCTCGAAGAATTAGTCTTCTCAAGAGTCTAGTAATCAAACACCGACGGGATAGCCTCCTGGTGGAGGGACCACACAACATACATTCACATACATCGTGTCTCACCGTATGAAATGGTGACATGTGAGAATCACTAATATCATAAGCAGTTTATAGTGCGAAGCACTAACATCACACGCAGATATGATGCGAAGCACTAAGCTCAAACAAGACACGCATTCGTACACATTCATCCAATGTAAATGCAACATCCACACACAAGCATATAATCAGTTTTGAAAAGATTGTAGTAGCGGCTTAAGTCCTCTTACTGGAGTCCCCAGCAGAGTCACCACCTGTCGACGTCGGGATTTTTGGGTGTCCTTTTCCGTTACTTGTTCTTTGGTGTTCTCATTTTAGGTGAGATTTGTTTGAAAAAACAAGTGAAAAAGGTTTGACATGTATAATGTCGACGATGGGACTGTTAAGAGTCGCCAGTTGGTTTTTTAAATGGTTTTACCAACACAACCGAGAAAAGGTTTTCACATTGACCCAGTGATGTGACATTGATATACGGGTCGGCGAAATCGAGATTCGTTTAGGGTCCGGGGACTTGGTTATGCGGGGGGAAGGTGTTAGGCACCCCCCGACATCCGTGTTACCACGGTGACCGCCTCTTTTCAAGAAACTATTATATGAGTGTGTGTGTGTGTGTGGGTCAATGTGCTGTTATATGAAAGTTGTGCGAGGCCTCGTTCGAACCTATATACACAGGGTTTGAATTTATGTAAAAATTCACTTTTTAGCAATATATGGCAATGATGTTTTATAAAAGAGGTTTTTTAAACCCTGATGCTCAATAGGAATTGAGACCTTTTACACCTCCATTTTTATTAAGTGAGCGGCTGGATTGATTTTATTTGACGAATGCGAGGCATCCGTATGAAAAATAATACATCCAAAAATATTGCCGACTTCCTCGTGGGTATGGAAACCATCAAAGGAAATACAGACATCGCAGAATAATTTACAAGCTGCTTACAGCTGAAAATGTCCATTACGGGAACCGAATCTAGATCCAATGAGATGAATCTGTGATCACATGATTCCTAGGCGCACAGAATATTGCAATTTGTATAAAAGCAATAGGCAGGTATATATATAAAAGCGGTAAATATATATATACAGACAGGATCACCAACCACGAAGCACCTCCATGGGGGATCAGAAATGTAAATAAAGTTGTAAATACGGTCAACCGCCACGAAGGAAACTCCAGGTAGGACATAATTTAAATAAAGCTGTAAATGCGATCAACTGCCACGAAGTAAACTCCAGGCAGGACTAAATATAAAGAAAGCTGTAAAAACGATCAACTGCCGCGAAGGGAACTCCAGGCAGGACAATATATATATATATATATATATATATATATATATATATATATATATATATATATATATATATATATATATATATATATAGGGTCAGGATCAGGTAAGGGATCCCTTACTTTCTTAAAATGAGGGACTTTTTTTTTTATTTTTTAAAACAACTAAAAAAAAAGTTTAATATTTTATGGAACTGAAAATTTTTCATAATACAATATTTTGGGTGTGATTTGGGTATGTATAACAAAACATGTATGTACAGTCTGGGCAGACTGTACCACCACTTTTTGGTATAGGTATTCAAAACACGCCCAAAACATTGTATTATGGAAAAATTTCAGTTCCATAAAATATTAAAACTTTTTTTAGTTGTTTTAAAAAAAAGCAAAAAAAAAAGTCCCTCATTTTAAGAAAGTAAGGGATCCCTTACTTGATCATTTCTGTATATATATATATATATATATATATATATATATATATATATATATATATATATATATATATATATATATAAGTGAATAAACGCACCAGACCGAAGTCCAGACTCATCGAACAAAGTCCAACAGACAATTAATATATATAAGTATATATATATATATATATACATATATATATCAAAGCAGTAAACGCTCCAGACCGAAGTCTAGGCTCAATCGAGGCATAACTCGATAATGTTAGTCAATATATATATATATATATATATATATATATATATATATATATATATATACTGGAATGAAACCACGAACCGAAGTCCGGGCAAAGGCAAGCAACACGACTCTCAACGTGTAGAAGGGTGTGTGCAAAGATGAAGAGAAAGACTCTAAAGTGTGTGAGAAGGCTTACAGCTGACTGATAAAAAAGGCTTCTATATCTTTAGAGTATGTAAACATTGGGCTTTTGTGGGTACAAAAAAGGCTATATATGAGCTCACAGGTGTTTGAAAGTTGGAAAATACACTGTATGGCGAGTGCAGAGCAAATTATGCAGGGTTTCCCCGTCTTTTTTCTCTTAAAAATCAGCACCCCAAGCCTCTTATTTATAGGCAAAAGGTGATAAGTGCACTCGGATTTTGAGAAGTGCAATCCGGGCATCCGTTTTGAGGTATTTAGGACCTATTTCGGACCGCCGTTGTCGAGAGTTGTACGATGGCGTTGGATTAGAGTTTGTACGAAGTCTTTGAAGATGGGACGATGCCCTCTGGTCTTCAAGCCTCAACTTTCATCCGTTACCCCGCACAATAGTCACTCATTATTGGTTAGCCTTGTGGGACATTGTTGCGTAGAGACGAGACGTGGCATCGTGTTGGACGAGATGGCAATGTTGCCCCTCACCGGTGTTACTGCCGGATTGGGCTGATAAGCAGACGTTGCTCAGACTTCGCTGAGATTGGACTGCTGCATTTGTTGAAGGTCCTCATTGTCATCTTTGAGGTGTGCCTGTCTTCCCGATGTTATTGCCGTGTTGGCACAATGTATTTCATTGTGAGTGCCGAGATTGAAGCTGATGGCATTTGAAACAAGCATTTCCGGGGTCATCTCCGAAACTGCATTCCTTGGGGTTATCACCAAGGTTGGTGGCTATTCCCATGGTTGGGACTGAGACTGGATACCTCGGGGTTATCTCAGAGATTAATCGGTCTTCTTCGATGTGTGTTCCGGTATTGTATCTGCAGGTCTCGGGGTTAAATCCGAGGTTGAAACCGTTACTCCTAGATTGCGATCCGGGGTTAATGCTGAACTTCCGGTAGTGTCCGGTATGGATTTGGATTGTCTTTCAGGGTTCTCTCTTAAAAGACAAATATGTCCTCCTGTAATGTTAGTAACAATAGTACATAAAATTTTGAGTGTCTACAAGCATGTACTGATAAAACAACTTCCAATAATGTACAGAAAAGTAAGCAGTTAAAGATATCTACAGGGTAGAAGGAGTTTATGCCCATTTTACCCTTGTCAACCAAATGAAAAGAGTGATGCTCCAATTGTTGAGGGCAAAGTCCTGGTGTACTGCAGTGATGGAGGGGCTGTCATTGTCCTCCTTCTCCCGAATGATGACCTAAACATCTGGGCAATCATCGTCTGTGGTGTATCTGTTTGTATGCTCATCATGGACTATGATGCGTATATTGGACATCATCTTGGCGATGTCTTGCTTACGTCTTCGTTCCTCTTCTTCCACTTTGGGATTAGGAACTAAGACCACTTTTCCCTTTATCGGTATAGGCTTAGGAAATAAAATAGACATTACTTTGGCTGGAACCTTTATCGGAGATTTTCAGGTGGAGATAATCGTCGTGTGGCTGAAGCTGGAGGAATATGCTTGTGCTTATGAGGATTCATATGACAATAACTGGCAGAATAGCCTAGTCCAGTTGTCCCGGTTTGACTGGATATTTGAATCGGGAGCTTAATACCCTGATGATTTTTACCCAGCCCTTGTCTAGGCTGATGACCCATTGACATCATTTCTTAAGTAGCTGCCATCACTTTGGCAGAAATCTTGGGTGTGAGAGGTGGCGCCCCAATAGGATGGTAGTGGGTGTTGCTCACCTCCAGGGCATAAAAACTGATCGGTTCAACTTCTGAATTAAGTGGTATGTCACCTTGTTTAGGACATTCTGGTTTAGCGTTAATCGTGACTAGGCTGTCGTTAATGATGTATTTAAGTTGGTGATGAAGAGTGCAGGGGACGGCCCCTACCATATGAATCCACGGTCTTCCCAATAGCAGGTTGTATCCTGGATCTATTTTGAGCATGTGAAAAGATACACAGAATGTATGGGGACCAATCTCAATTGGTAGTTCAATCTTCCCGACTAAATTTTGGTGGGATCCGTCGAAAGCTTTAATAACCGTATGGCTGCTTCGGATCCATTTGAGATTGACGTTCATCTTCACCAAAGTATCATAAGGACAGATATTCAGAGATGAACCTCCATCTATATAGACTCCATCTAGCATGTACCCGGAGGACAAAACCATAATATGCAATGTCTTGATATGATCGGTCCCTTCGGGAGGTATGTCATCATCAGTGAAAGATATCAAATTGTTGTTAAAAATGTGATCAACCAAATGTTGAAATTTTTCCACATCCACTGATTTCGGCAAGTAGGCTTTTTCCAAAACCTTCAATTAGATCTTCCTGTGATCCTCGGAAGAGAAAACTAAGTCCAATATTGAAATTTGATGTGGAGCTTCTCTTAAGCTTAAAACCACCCTGGCTTCATTATGACCCATAGTACGGTGGAATTTTTCAATTTTCTCCATGGGAATTTTCCCCTTTGATTTGATGGTAGGCTTTATCACCTGTTGGGGAAGATACAACGGATTCTCCTTCGACACTACAGCAGTTGTATGAGAGGTGGATCCTTCAGCATCTCCATAATTCCATGGGATTTTTTGTAAGCTGATAACAGGATATTGTGATCTGAATGATAAGCTAATTAGCTCTGGTGCAACCACTTTTAAAGGATTATCAACTCCTTTAAGTTGACTTGCTTGTATTGTGAATGGTTTGACAGTCCCATCAGCCTTAGTGGATATAACTGCTACCAATCCCTTCCATTTAGTAGGACAGGTATTCTCACTCTCACATAACATAGTATCATCGTCTGCCAGTTACAGGACACCGCTGTCAATTAGATTTTGAATAAGGTGGCAGAGTGCCCAGCATTCTTTCGTGCTGTTACCGCGAGAATGGGAGTGATATTGACATACTACATCAGAATTGAACCATCCTGAACGGGGATTAATTTGAGGTAGATGGAAGGTGATCATTGCTTCATTGATCAGCATCTGAAATATCTCCTCCATAGGTTGGCCTAGGTATGTAAATTCCCTTCTATTGGCAAAATCTCGACGGGCTTTGGCATTTTCTCTCTTTGTAACTTTGTCCTCTAGTGTTTCATTTTTTGAAGGTGATGATGGAGTATTCATAACAAACGGGAGGAGACTAGCATGCTCCTGACTGACTAATTGGCGTGTGACTTGATGTTGATGGGTCACCAGTTCTGCCAATTGCTCAATTTGTTTACACAGAGCTTTCATCTTTCGTTCCATCACAAATTGGAACTTTGCATAATCCCATTTGTCAACACCGTCTTTGATGGTCTGAGATGATTCACCATTAAAATTGGAACTCTGTTCACTGCTCCAATTAATCATATTGACTTCTTCCTCTTTGTGTTGATGAAGAGGGTTGTCTTGTACGTGAGGTTGGTCTGGTTTGGTGACCACGATCTCACCGTTATCTATTAAATCTTGGATCTTATGTTTCAAGGCCCAACAATCCTGAATATCATGTCCAGGTGCCCCGACATGTTAAACACACTTCCGAGTAGCATTGAAACCCCTCCCATTCCTGTTGGCTGGTGGAAGAAGATGTGTGATTTTCTTCTAAGTCGTCAGAAGATTGTGAATGTTCTCGAGTGAGTCCCCTAAGGGTGTGAACACTCGAGGGGGTTTGACTTCTCCACCTTTAGGCAATAGAGGGTTTGAAGGCTGAGCTTGAAAAGGGGAGTAATTTCTCCTATGGACAAGCATATTCTGATTGCCTTTTTGACCTTGTAGTATCAAGGAAACATCCTCCTCTTTCTTTTTATGGACCCTCCGGGGGTTGTTTCCATAAGTTCCGAACTGGATGTGCTCAGCAACAACTTTAAGGGCAGCTAGGTCTTAAATCTTTCCTGACTTCAATCCCGTCTCAGCTTTTCATGGAAATATTATTCTGAGCATTCTTGATAAGTTTTAACTTTTTCATGCTAGAGTACTATTCACGGGGTACTACTCACTCGGGTACTATTCACCCGGGGCACTATTCATGACAAAAATTTATTTCTTTTCGGTCCAAATCATTTTTGATATAATATTATTCTTGAATTTTACTTCACAAAGCAGTATCATGTTGACAATTCAAACGTTATTGATTTCTGGATAAATTAAATTATAAATCTTTAAAATTTATCCTTGAACTTGTTTTATTGAATTATTATGTCATTGTCATCACCCTCATGCTTATATTGTTATGAAAGTCATCTTTGGCCGTAGTGCATAAATGGACTTGGTATGATTATGACCAGGGATTATTCGATATAATCATGACCATAATGTTACAAATGATGTGGTGAAAGTCCTCATTGGCCCGTAGTGCATTGATGGACAGTTTTTGGTATGATCATGGTCATGGGTTCTCTTCGGCCAAGGGTGCAAATATGAATTATTTTATGGCATGATCATGACTGTTGATGAAAACACAATTATCCTTGTCCCGTAGTGCATGGATAATTCGTGGTCGTGATACTAAAGAATATCCTTGGCCCATAGTGCAGGGATGATTCGATGATGTGGATTATTTATAAAGCTGAGTCTCAGGGATAAAATTGATGATGAACTTTTTAAATCATAGAAGATGGTAGATATTATGCTCTACTTTACATTTCTAAAAGATTGCTTATTCTGCTGCAGTTGTTGATCTAAAACTTGTTGTCTATTATATTCTATCAGTTGTTATACTGTTGAAGGCTAAGGATAATTTATTTTGCATTATCTTAGTCATAATATTTCTTACTGGGCTAGTTAAGCTCACTCTTTCTTTCACTGTTCTCTTCAGGAATTAAGAATATAGCTAGGACTAGTCGGGAGAACGGAGTGACGGTCAAGATGTTTGTATTAGTAGTCCTCACTATTTTGTGAACTTGTGTGAAAATAAATGTAATAATATTAAATTTGAGTTTGGATATTGTCTAGAAGATAATATTTGTGTTGAAACTATCATCTTATATTTTGTCGTACTTTACACGACAGTTGTATAATTAAGTTATATTTGAATTTTGTACCATGTATTTGACGACTCAGAATGGGTGATGTATACCTATTTTGGGGGTGTCACAGTCTTCGGAATATCCTCAGTTTTAATCTTTAACTGATGATATCCGGAACGAAGATCAATTTTTGAGAAGAATTATGTTCCTTGCAACTGGTCGAACAGGTCAGCAATGCGAGGTAGTGGATACCTATTCTTGATGGTGATATGGTTCAATTCCCGGTAGTCAATACAAAGTTGCATACTCTCGTCTTTCTTCTTTACGAATAAAACAGGAGCACCCCAAGGAGATGTACTAAGACGAATGAAACCGATGCCTAACAACTCCTGTAGTTGGACCTTTAACTCCTGAAGTTTAATAGGAACCATTCGATATGGGGTTTTAGAAATTGGTTTTATACCAGGTTCAAGGTCAATAAAGAATTCAACTTCACGTTCTGGGGGTAGACCGGGAAGTTCTTTAGGAAATACGTCAGGAAATTTACTAACAACAGAAATTTTATTCAAATCTGACATATTTTTGTTAAAGTCCATTACATGGGCTAAGAAAGCAAGACATTCATTTTTCAATAAATGAATGGCTTTATGGCTTGATATGACAGTGATTAACTTTAGTAGTTTGGTTGCTTGAATTCACATAACAGGTTGGTTAGGAATATAAAAACTAATAACCTTACGAAAACAATCAATTTTGGCATGATGAGTGGTTAACCAATCAATCCCTAAAATCACATCAAATGCATGTATTTTCAAAGAAATAAGATCGACATGTAATGTGATGGTCCCAACTTGAATCAAGAAAGATTTATAAACCATGGATGTAATGAAAGTTTCTCCTAACAGAGTTTCAACTGATAAGCCAAAGTCTAATTTCTCCGGAGTCAAAATCAAACGTTGAACACAAGTAGGAGAGATAAAAGAATGGGTAGAACCTGTGACACCCCCAAATCCGGGTACTTAATTTCCACATGATTTGGTGTTCATTGTGCAAATATCATCTATCTATCTACGCATAATAAATGCAAACCATGGAATAGATAGAAATAAATCCTCCCCTTATGGGGTTACAACATCTGAATAATAAATACAATCCCAGGTCAAACTAACCTTAAACATCTGTGCGGAAACATAAACAAATAATAAGTCTTAAACAACATCAAGTCTTGACAATAATATTCTTAGAATTAAATAACAAGTCTTCATCACTTATTAGCTTTGCCCTTGCCTTTGCTAGTAGAAGGCTCATCGTACCTTTCGTTCTTAACTGCAATGTTATTCTTACGCAAGAGTGAGCATGATTGCCCACAAGTATAAAAATGAAATAACAATATATAATAACATGTGAGTGAATCAAAGACTTCTGAAATAAAAACTCAACTTTTGAATCAAGAATGAATAACAAGATTTCACAAGATTTCTAAGGGTCATAAGACCTTGAACTATGTCCTAGGTTATTAAAGGTTATACTTGAAACCTTTAACAGTCATAAGACTATGGACTCTTCTACTCGTACTTGGGGGGATCAGCCCTTAGTACCATACTGTGCATAATATCTTAACGCTAACGCATAAGAAATCCCTATACATGGTTGTTCATCTCAATTTGACATTAGAGTCCGCACCAAAGAAAGTTTGGTTTGGATAATTAAATAAGGGTTCTAAAATTTAGAACGTTCATCAACTATGGACTAGTCAAATCAAATAAGGGTTCACTAGTCTAATAAGGTTCAACAATAAATGATAATTAAATTGAATAACAATCTTAAGAGGTATACTATAGAACAAGTATTTTATAACAGAATCATACTTTGAAATGATAGATAATCTTTAATATAACAAACTAAACTTGATTTATAAACTTGAATAATGATAACAAGTAGGGTTAGGAAACTTGCCTCGTGCGTAGATTACACGTTAATTATACACGTTCTTCGATATAATCCTACATACCATTTCCATTCACAACTCTAGTTAATTATAATGTAACTAGTCATCATAAGTTCATTCTTTTGTCTAAACTTTGGTTATGACTATACTTAGTCAAATTACCACACTTATTGTCACATAATATACATTTCACGAACAATAAGTTTACTATGCGTTTAATAATTCAATTCACAAATAAATGCGTTATTGACATGTTAAGCATCTATTTTAACATCTCATTATACTTCTAACATATTTTTATGTTCATTAGATTAGGTTAACATCACATTCATGGACTTAAACACTTTAAAATTTTCGTTTCTGAATATTCTGGAGAGTGGCGCTACGGCGCCACTGTTGTACTTATTCTCAGCGCTGCGACGCGGCCCGTGCTGCGGCGTGGCTCGCTCTATGGCGCGGTTCTTGTGCCTACAGCCGGCGCTACGGCGCGGAGCACTAGTAACAGAAATTGCAGTTCGTAAAAAATCGCAGAACATGCCAATTTCTTATTTCCTACATGAATTTAGACATACCCAGACATTATAATATACATATAACAACCACTCAACCCTTCTAGCATGATTTTAATGAGTTAAAACACATAATTAACAAAATTAACACATGTGATTTTACTGTTCTTGATGTTCTTGAAGGTTTTGAAAATAAAACATGCAAATCAGTACCACGGGTTCGTTATAACACCGAATCCGTTCATTTGAAGTTTGGTCTCTTCGTTTTAATATACATAATCCTTTACAAGCATAAATTTATGATATAACTTATGATAGACGTATCAAATTTGGTACGTAAGGCCATATGACCATATTTTATACTCTGTAATTTTGTAGCAACAATATGCGACATGTTTTTATGAAACTGATGATATGGTTTATACAATATATATAACCAAATACGATATGATAACATTTATCACATAATTAACACATAATCGTTACTCCTTTTTCTACTACAGAGCTTTTAAAGAACATAAAAGCCATTTTTATGAAAAACTTAAACATAAAAAAAATTTAAGTTTAAGGGCTTACCCTTGACGGCTTTGCTTGGATTACACAAGGTTGATCACAACTTACAATCTCTCACAAACCTTCCCTTTTACTCTCAAAATTTCTAAATTCTCTCTATGATTTGCTTTGAAAACTTAGAAAATAGGAAGAAGAATAATACGTATTAATTTTTATAAAAGAAAGTTGAGCGCAGAGTGGTGGTTCGTTAACCCAATCATGGGTTAACTGCTATTAACTCCCCATAAGGCTTCGTTTGGTTAACCTTAAATGGCTCAAACCATTTAATTTAATAAGACTTTTATCCTATAGTTCAATAGTGTCACATCCAATTATAAAATAAATCAAATATCTTATTTACTTTAATTTAAATAAAATATGACAATTTATCATTAATTAACATAGTCACATAATTAATTTCTTATTTATTAATTATGTCAAATTATTAACTCTCTAATTAATTATTACATTAATTAAAATAACATTATGCTTATTAAATGTTTCATTTGATTCAATAAGCTCACATAAATACATACTTGAATAATAAATATTCTCCACATTATTTTAATAAATATTACACATATAATTAAATTAATCTATCACAATTGCATCAATTAATTATTTAATCTAATAATTAAATCATCAAAAATATTTATTTAATCCAATAAATATTAAAATTAGATTACAAAATCTCGTTTGTCACGTCTTTCCCCCCTTAAAATGATTATGTCCCTAAAATCACGACTCAATAAATTCGACCAGTTACATTCTCCCCCCTCCTTTACAAAGATTTTATCCCCAGATTCGCTTACACATAATTTACGTAAATAAAAGAGGGTAATTCTTCATCATATTCTCTTCGAGTTCCCACGTTGCTTCTTCAGCATTGTGGTTCCTCCAAATTACCTTAACAGAAGGTATTACTTTATTTCTGAGAACTTGTTCTTTTCTGTCGATAATTTGAATAGGAATTTCTTCGTAAGATAAGTCTTTTTCAAAATGTAGGGGTTCGTATTCAATTGCACGCTTGTAATCGGGTTTGTAGGGTCGTAATACAGAGACATGGAAGTCGTTGTGGACATTCTCGAGTGCTAGAGGTAAGGCTACCTTATACGTAACTTCACCGATTATTCGCAGTACTTCAAAGGGTCCAATGAATCTTGGGCTTAATCTCCCTTTCTTTCCGAACCTGATCTTTCCCTTCCAGGGAGAGACCTTCAAGAAAACATAGCTACCTGATTCAAACTCAACATTTTTACGATATGGATCAATGTATTTCTTCTGTCTATCTTGAGGTGCTACCAGTCTTGTTCGGATCACTTTGACTATTTCTGATGTCTGTTGTACCAATTCTGGGTCTAGCAATTGTCTTTCGCAAACTTCATCCCAGTAAAATGGAGTTATGCACTTTCTTCCGTATAACTCTTCATAAGGCGGCATGCCAATACTAGCGTGATAACTATTATTGTAGCCGAACTCTACTAGCGGTAGGTGATCATCCCAATTTCCTTTAAAGTCTATCACACAAGCTCTTAGCTTATCTTCTAATGTCTGAATCGTTCTTTCGCTCTGTCCATCTGTCTGAGGGTGATATGTTGTACTCATTCACAATTGCGTACCCATGCATTCCTGAAGACGTTTCCAGAAGTTCGATGTAAAGCGCAAATCCCTATCGGAAATAATTGAAATCGGTACTCTGTGCCTCAAAACAATCTCTTTCACATATAATCTTTCCAACTGGTCTAAGTTGAATCTGATTTTGATCGGAAGGAAGTGTGCGAATTTCATCAATCGATCAACGATAACCCATACTGTGTCTTATCCTTTCTGAGTTATCGGAAGGCCAACCACGAAGTCCATCGTAATATGTTCCCATTTCCATTCTGGGATCTCCAACGGTTATAGCAACCCACTCAGCCTCTAATGTTCTGCTTTTACTTTCTGACAGGTTAGACATTTGGCAACACACTCTGCAACATCTCGTTTCAAATTTGGCCACCAAAAATGTTGTCGAAGATCTTGGTACATATTGGTACTACTAGGGTGAATCGAATATCATGAACTATGAGCCTCGCTCAAAATTTCGTCCTTAATCTCTGGTACTGGCGGTACCCAAATTCTACTTTCAAATCTCAGTAATCCTTCCTTATCCATCTTAAATCTTGGTTCGGTTCCTTCAGATATCTTATTTTTCACCTTTTTACATACTTTGTCTTGAAGTTGAGCCTCCTTAAATTTATCTAATAGGTATGTACCAGATTGCATCTGGAACAGCTTCTCATCTATTTCCATAGGATACTTCACTTCTAACTCCAGTTTCTCCATTTCTGAAATTAGTTCCTCCTGAGCGGTCAACATCATTAATTTCTCCCGAAACTTTCTACTTAAGGCATCGGCAACCACATTTGCCTTACCCAGATGGTATAAATCTCATAATCATAGTCCTTAATTAATTCCAACCACCTTCTTTGACGCATATTCAAGTCCTTCTGTGTAAAAATATATTTCAAACTCTTGTGGTCTGTATATATTTCACACTTCTCCCGGTAGAGATAGTGCCTCTAGTTTTTCAGAGCAAAAACTACTGCAGCTACTCAGGTGGAAGTCCTGGCAAATCATTTGGAAATACATCGGCGAAGTCCCTCACTACTGGTATCTCTTCTACTTTTGGATTCTCTTTACAACTGTCGACTATGTAAGCTAAATATCCTACACAGCCTTGTCTTAACAACTTCCTGGCATGCATTATCGTTAGACAACTCACTTGTCTAGGCGACTTGTTACCATAACAGGGATTCTTATGTACGTACTTAACAGGGATTAATTCTCTATTCGCAATTTCTATGTTCATGGGGTATTCTAACTCATCCTTAGGCAATCCTAAGTTCTTAGCAAAGTCATTGGATATAAATGAACAAGTAGCACCCGAATCAAATAATACATAAGCATTAACTTTATTGATCGGAATGATACCTGACACCACATCATGAGACTGAACTGCTTCCTGCACCGTCATGTTGAAAGTCCTGGCGGTCGGTCAGTTGGTTGCGGTTGGTCTTGTGATAGTCAAGGCGCTTCCACTGCTGTTTCCCCGATTTCCTCCCAATCCTGCCCCTCCAGATCCCTTCTTAGGACAGTCTCTTGCCAGATGATCCTTTGAACCACAAGTGAAGTAGGCACCCTTCTTTGGGTTAGGACAGTTAGGTGCTATGTGGCCTTCCTAACCATAATTGTAGCACACTCATTTTCCCTTCACGTAAACTCCCAGATGAGCTTTCCTGCAAGTTGGGCATGCTTCGATCCTCTTCTTCTAACCTCCTTGTTGATTTCCAGTTGATGTGTTGTCAGACCAGCTTCTCTTCGGATTATTATTACCTCCTCCCGTATTACTTCCACTAGCCTTGTTATTTCCTTCACTTTCATTATTCTTCCTCTTCTGGTCCTGATTATATTTGGTTACCGCATCGCTTCCACCTTCAACGAGTATGGCTTTCTCTAGTACTCCTGCGAATGTCATCAACTGAAACAACGACACTTTGTTATACAACCATGGCTTTAATCCTTGTTCAAACCTTCTTGCTTTTCTCTCATCCGTGTATACTTGATATGTGGCGAACCTCGCCAACTCATTGAATCTAGCCGCATAATCAGGTACGAACATATTCCCCTATTTCAACTCCAAAAACTGAACCTCCATTTGGTTCTGAGAGCTGGTCGGGAAATACATCTCGAAAAACATCTCCTTGAACCTCTTCCAGGTAATCATACCTTCTCCTCCACGGACCTTGTTTGCTTGCCACCAATAGCTGGCTTCAGACTTCAACATAAACATTGCAAAAGCAGTCTTCTGGTCCTCTCTAACTCTAGCAACATCAAAAACCTTCTCCATCTCCATCACACAAGTCTGAGCTTCGATCGGGTTCATGGAGCCTTTAAATTCTGGCGGTCCCACCGCCTTGAAGTCTTTAAACGTTTTATTCGGTGGAGCTTGAGGTTGATTATTCATCGCACCAGCTAGTAAGTTCACTAATTGTTGAGCAGGGTTAGCATTGGCGTTATTGTTATTCGTTGACTCTTCCTGAGCTGGTTGACGGTGTTGTCTTCTTCTTGGCGGCATATTTCTGTTAAAATATATGATTATTAGATCTTTATTTATTTCTCTAAATATTTAAGGCATTACTCAACAATTTAACATAATCACTTAACACATTATCTCAAACAACTTGATATATTTAATCAAATCAAAAGTTTTAACATCAAACGATAGCATCACTGCTATTGACATTAACTATCCCGAGATAAAGAATCCACATGATTTAAAATATTAAAATATTCCTTTGTTCATAACTACATCGGAATTTACATCTAAATACCAGATAATTTTTTCACGTAATTAAACAAATTATATCACTGTCTATTAAGGCGCTGAATAGCCTTGTTATGTTCCTCTTCCATGATGCGAGACATCGTCCTGCGATCCAGCATGTACGATAGTAGTCCCTCGAACTAGATTGGGTACCTCAAAACTCGATCTTGAGCCTCATCCATTGCATTATCAAGTGTAGAGTACGTCTCCCCAAGCTTAGCCTTCTTTGCACGACCATCATCTTCTGTAAGATCAGCACGACGTGATTCTCTTACCCAGCCCTCCTCTGCTATGATTAGCTTTTATGAGCTTTCTTTCAGT
The DNA here is from genome assembly GCA_020205505.1 of Panax japonicus. Taxonomy (NCBI): domain Eukaryota; kingdom Viridiplantae; phylum Streptophyta; class Magnoliopsida; order Apiales; family Araliaceae; genus Panax; species Panax japonicus. The sequence continues at coordinate 16,027,862 of CM035101.1, read as the reverse complement.
TCCTTCTTCAACTTCTCTATCTCCTCAGTCTTCTCCTCAGTTTGACCCTTCTCGTGGACCAAATCCCATTCTACATTTCCCAGACGTGTGTGAAGAGTCACAACCTCCCTATCCTTCTGTTCGATGGTAATCTGTTGAATAATCGCTTGCTCAGTCAGATCCTGGATAGTGTCACGTAACTCTACGTTATGGTCATATAACTAGTCGTACATCTCAGCATCGATGGAGTTCGATGGGAACTCCTCTTCTTCCTCTTCCTCCTCAAGATCCTCCTCTGGATCAGTCTCAGGCTCATGTTCCTGACCAACAACAATGATCAATGGAGAATATGGCTCTCTCTATATCAACTGATCCCTGACAACATGAATGTCTCGGGGCTCCTCCTCAGTAGGTACTCGGTGTTCCTCCTCCCCAGCTCGACTAGCTTCTACAACATCCGACATCCTAACAACATAGTTTCAAGTTCTAGTTACTAAGTCGTACTAATGAGCACATAATTTGACACATAAGCACATAAAGTCTTTTATTATCTTTAATGAATTAAAAAAATCATTTCTTAGAACTCGATAAGAGTTTTCCATCACTATGTTCTTTCTATAAGGCTACTACCTAAGGTTTTTCCACCACCTAAGGTTCATAACTTACAGCTTTGATACCAACCTATGACACCCCAAAATCTGGGTACTTAATTTCCACATGATTTGGATTTCACTGTACAAATATCATCTATCTATCTACCCATAATAAATGCAAACCATGCAATAGATAGAAATAAATCCTCCCCTTATGGGGTTACAACATCTGAATAATAGATACAATCCTAGGTCAAACTAACCTTAAACATCTGTACGGAAACATAAACAAATAATAAGTCTTAAACAACATCAGGTCTTGACAATAACATTCTTAGAATTAAATAACAATTCTTCATCACTTATTAGCTTTGCCCTTGCCTTTGCTAGTAGAAGGCTCATCGTACCTTTCGTTCTTAACTACAAAGTTATTATTACGCAAGAGTGAGCATGATTGCCCACAAGTATAAAAATGAAATAACAATATATAATAACATGCGAGTGAATCAAAGACTTCTAAAATAAAAACTCAACTTTTGAATCAAGAATGAATAACAACAATTCACAAAATTTTTTGAGGGTCATAAGACCTTGAACTATGTCCTAGGTTATCAAGGGTTATACTTGAAACCTTTAATAGTCATAAGACTATGAACTCTTCTACTAGTACTTAGGGGGATCAACCCTTAGTACCATACTGTGCAAAATATCTTAACGCTAATGCATAAGAAATCTCTATACAGGGTTGTTCATCTCAGTTTGACATTAGAGTCCACACCAAAGGAAGTTTGGTTTGGATAATTCTGTAAGGGTTCTGAAATTTAGAACGTTCATCAACTATGGACTAGTCGAATCAAATAAGGGTTCACTAGTCTAATAAGGTTCAACAATAAATGATAATTAAATTGAATAACAACCTTAAGAGGTATACAATAGAATAAGTATTGTATAATAGAATCATACTTTGAAATGATAGATAATCTTTAATATAACAAACTAAACTTTATTTATAAACTTGAATAATGATAACAAGTAGGGTTAGAAAACTTGTCTCGTGCGTAGATTACACGTTAATTATACACGTTTTTCGATATAATCCTACATACCATTTCCATTCACAACTCTAGTTAATTATAATGTAACTAGTCATCATAAGTTCATTCTTTTGTCTAAACTTTGGTTATGACTATACTTAGTCAAATTACCACACTTATTGTCACATAATATACATTTCACGAACAATAAGTTAACTATGCGTTTAATAATTCAATTCACAAATAAATGCGTTATTGACATGTTAAGCATATATTTTAACATCTCATTATACTTCTAACATATTTTTATGTTCATTAGATTAGGTTAACATCACATTAATGGACTTGAACACTTTAAAATTTTTGTTTCTGAATATTCTAGAGAGTGGCGCTACGGCGCCACTGTTGTACTTATTCTCAGCGCTGCGGCGCAGCCCGCGCTGCGGCGTGGCTCGCACTATGGCGCGGTTCTTATGCCTACAGCCGGCGCTACGGCGCGGAGCACTAGTAACAGAAATTGCAGTTTGTAAAAAATCGCAGAACATGCCAATTCTTATTTCCTACATGAATTTAGACATACCCAGACATTATAATATACATATAACAACCACTTAACCCTTCTAGCATGATTTTAATGAGTTAAAACACATAATTAACAAAATTAACACATGTGATTTTACTGTTCTTGATGTTCTTGAAGGTTTTGAAAACAAAACATGCAAATCAGTACTACGGGTTTGTTATAACACCGAATCCGTTCATTTGAAGTTTGGTCTCTTTGTTTTAATATACATAATCATTTACGACCATAAATGTATGATATAACCTATGATAGACGTATCAAATTTGGTACGTAAGGCCATATGGCCATATTTTATACTCTGTAATTTTGTAGCAACAATATACGACATGTTTGTATGAAACTGATGATATGGTTTAAACAATATATATAACCAAATACGATATGATAACATTTATCACGTAATTAACACATAATCGTTACTCCTTTTTCCACTATAGAACTTTTACAAAACATAAAAGCCATTTTTATGAAAAACTTAAACACCATAATAAAAATTTAAGTTTAAGGGCTTACCCTTGATTGCTCTGCTTGAATTACACAAGGTTGATCTCAACTTACAATCTCTCACAAACCTTCTCCTTTACTCTCAAAATTTCTAAATTCTCTTTGTGATTTGCTTTGAAAATTTAGAAAATAGGAAGAAGAATAATACGTATTAATTTTTATAAAAGAAAGTTGAGCGCAGAGTGGTGGTCAGTTAACCCAATCATGGGTTAACTGCTATTAACTCCCCATAAGGTTTCATTTGGTTAACCTTAAATGGCTCAAACCATTTAATTTAATAAGTCTTTTATCCTATAGTTCAATAGTGTCACATCCAATTATAAAATAAATCAAATATCTTATTTACTTTAATTTAAATAAAATATGACAATTTATCATTAATTAACATAGTCACATAATTAATTTCTTATTTATTAATTATGTCAAATTATTAACTCTCTAATTAATTATTACATTAATTAAAATAACATTATGCTTATTAAATGTTTCATTTGATTCAATAAGCTCACATAAATACATACTTGAATAATAAATATTCTCCACATTAATTTAATAAATATAACACATTTAATTAAATTAATCTATCACAATTGCATCAATTAATTATTTAATCTAATAATTAAATCATCAAAAATATTTATTTAATCCAATAAATATTAAAATTAAATTACAAAATCTCGTTTGTCACATCTTTCCCCCCTTAAAAGGATTTTGTCCCTAGAATCACGACTCAATAAATTTGACCCGTTACATTCTCCCCCCTTACAAAGATTCTGTCCCCAGAATCGCTTACACATAATTTACGTAAATAAATGAGGGTAATTCTTCATCATATTCTCTTCAAGTTCCCACGTTGCTTCTTCAGGGTTGTGGTTCCTCCAAATTACCTTAACAGAAGGTATTACTTTATTTCTGAGAACTTGTTCTTTTCTGTCGACAATTTGAATAGGTATTTCTTCGTAAGATAAGTCTTTTTCAAAATGTAGGGGTTTGTATTCAATTACATGCTTGTAATCGGGTTTGTAGGGTTGTAATACAGAGACATGAAAGACGTTGTGGACATTCTCGAGTGCTGGAGGTAAGGCTACCTCATACGCAACTTCAACGATTCTTCGCAGTACTTCAAAGGGTCCAATGAATCTTGGGCTTAATTTCCCTTTCTTTCCGAACCTGATCTTTCCCTTCAAGGGAGAGACCTTCAAGAAAACATAACTACCCAATTCAAACTCAACATTTTTACGATATGGATCAGCGTATTTCTTCTGTCTATCTTGAGCTGCTACCAGTCGTGTTCAGATCACTTTGACTATTTCTGCTGTCTGTTGTACCAATTCTGGGCCTAGTAATTGTCTTTCGCCAACTTCATCCCAGTAAAGCTGAGTTCTGCACTTTCTGCCGTATAATGCTTCATAAGGCGACATGCCAATACTAGAGTGGTAACTGTTATTGTAGCCAAACTCTACTAGCGGTAGGTGATCATTCCAATTTCCTTTAAAGTCCATCACACAGGCTCTTAGCATATCTTCTAATGTCTGAATCGTTCTTTCGCTCTGTCCATCTGTCTGAGGGTGATATGCTGTACTCATTCGCAATTGCGTACCCATGCATTGCTGTAGACGTTTCCAGAAGTTCGATGTAAAGTGCGGATCCCTATCGAATACAATTGACATCGGCATTCCGTGCCTCAAAACAATCTCTTTCATATATAACCTTGCCAAGTGGTCTAAGTTGAATTTGATTTTAATCGAAGGGAATTGTCCGAATTTCGTCAATCGGTCAATGACAACCCATACTGCGTCGTAGCCTTTCTGAGTTGTCGGAAGGCCAACCACGAAGTCCATCGTAATATATTCCCATTTCCATTCTGGGATCTCCAACGGTTGTAGCAACCCACTCAGCCTCTGATGTTCTGCTTTCACTTTCTGACAGGTTAGACATTTGGCAACACACTTTGCAACATCTCGTTTTAAATTTGGCCACTAGATATGTTGTCGAAGATCTTGGTACATCTTGGTACTACCAAGGTGAATCAAATATCGTGAACTATGAGCCTCGCTCAAAATTTCTTCCTTAATCTCTGGTACTGGCGGTACCCAAATTATACTTTCAAATATCAGTATTCCTTCCTTATCCATCTTAAATCTTGGTTCGGTTCTTTCAGATATCTTGTTTTTCACCTTTTTACATTCTTCGTCTTGAAGTTGAGCCTCCTTAACTTTATCTAATAGGATTGTACCAGATTGCATCTGGAATAGCTTCTCATCTATTTCCATAGGATACTTCACTTCCAACTCCAGTTTCTCCATTTCTGAAATTAGTTCCTCCTGAGCGGTCAACGTCATTAATTTCTCCCGACCCTTTTTACTTAAGGCGTCGGCAACCACATTTGTCTTACCCGGATGGTATAAAATCTCACAATCATAGTCCTTAATTAATTCCAACCACCTTCTTTGATGCATATTCAAGTCCTTCTATTTAAAAATATATTTCAGACTCTTGTGGTCTGTATATATTTCACACTTCTCCCCGTACGATTCGCTTCTTCTACTATCATGGCCACGATTACCACCACATTGATTATTTCTTCTGTCCGGATAATTTTCTCCCCGCTGGTTGTCATTACTTCGATGACTGCTGCCACCGTTATGACCCTGGTTATGGTCCCTCGGTTGAACACACTCATTATCTCGCTCTAATAATTAAGCCCTATTCACAACATCTGAACAGAGAGAAAATTTGTGAGAAATAAGGTATTGACGAATTTCTGGTTTCAAACCTCTTAGAAACATTCGCGTAATACGTTCTTCATTCTCTACCAAATGAGGTGCAAACCTGGATAACTCCGCGAACTTAGCCTCATACTGGGACACAATCATGTTGTTCTATTCCAATCTAATAAACTTTACGTCCTTCATATGACGAATACTTTCAGGAAATTACTTGTCGTTAAATAATTTCTTAAACGTTTTCCAAGAAATATGGAGTGCGGCTAGCTGGGTACGCTTCATAGATTCCCACCAGTAATCTGCCTCACCACGAAACATAAAGGTGGCGAATGGAACCTTTTGTTCCTCCGTGCATCCCAAGACATCAAATATCTTGATAATTTGCTTAACCCATGTTTTCGCCTTGATCGGATCCGGTTTTCCCAAAGTTTCTGGTGGTCCCAACTCTTTGAACTGCTTGGTTGTGACAAGTCGCGTGTTACCATTGTTTCCACCTGTATTTTGTACATGAGTCTCCCTCGTCTAATTTTGCATGAACTACAAAAAGCTTCTAAACATCACATCATTCATCATTTGATCGATGGTGCTGTTTACAGGAGGAACATTGTTGTCCTATTGCACGTTCTACTGGTTGGTGATTAAAGGTGTTTCCACAGTCTCATTCACTCCATTGTAAACATTTTCAGCTGCCATTCTCAAATACTACCATAGAATAAGGGTTAATTAAAGAAATTGACATACCATATATTATCCTTATATTCTGACCGACCAATTAAACACAAATAAGCTTCGGTAGGACACACAAACGAAGGATTTACTCGTCTCCGCCAAAATATTATCCCTCCTAGTTCTGATCCCCGATCTCCTCCAGAGACTATATCCCAAAGCTCTGATACCAACTGTGACATCCCCAAAATAGGTATACATCACCCATCTTGGGTTGCCAAATACATGGTACATAAAATAACTACAACTTCATTATTACAATTGTCGTGCAAAATACGACAACACATATGTTGTGTGTTTAAATACAAATATTTTCTTCTAGATAATATCCAAACTCAAATAAGTCTTCATTACAATTATTGAAACACTATTTTACAAAATAGTGAGGACTGCTAAAATAACTGACTAGAAACATCATTCCACACCCTAACTAGTTCCCACTATATTTTCGCCTCTTGAGAAGAAAAATGGAACAAAAAGGAAAAGGGTGAGCTCAACTAGCCCAGTAAAGAATATTATGACTAAGATAATGTAGAACAAATTATCGATAAGTCTTCAATAAATCAGATAAAATATAATGGACAATAAGTTTTAGATCAATATTCGTAGCGGAAATAACAATTCATTAGAAGAGTTAAGTAGATAATGAAATCTACTATCTTCAATGATTTAAAAGTACATCATCAATATGTTATACATGTAACATCAATCAATATACATCTTGAACCAAATATTCATCTTTGCACTTCGGGCCAAAGATATTCATTTGTATCACCAGTTGGTCATGTTTAATCTCAACACCTGTCCATCTTTGCACTAAGAGCCAAAGATATTCATCAGGTAATCTTTTATCTTTGCACTACAGGACAAAGATATTCATCAAGTATCACCATTTAAGACTGAGGATGATGAAAAATATCTTAAAGAAACGAATCCGGTGAGATAAAAAGGACAAAGATTATTTATGCAAGTTCAAAAATACTCCATAATAATCAATGGTGGAGCAAAATTCAAGAATGAAAATCAAAACATGGATACAATCAAAGATAGTACCATAATAGACAACTTGAACAAAGAAAAGAAAATTTAATTTTTCTGTGAATAGTGTCGTATTCGTGAATAGTGTCGTATATATGAATAGTGTTGTATACGTGAATAGTAACCCTGACACAAAAGGTAACAATTTAATAAGAAAAATCATACTTCATGAATAATACTCGTGAATAGTACCATATTTGTGAATAGTGCCGCATACATGAATAGTAACCTCGACATGAAAAGGTAAAAATTTCATAATAAAATTCATACCAATATTTTGGCATAATGATATTGAACGAAATAACATCATTTATGAAGAAAATAACATCCCTTACCTCAAAAGAACAGTACTTCTGACTGGAATAACAGATATAATGTTGAAGGAAACTTACACTAAATAACAACTCTCAAAGTATCTAAATACTCACAAAATACGCTCGATATTATAGAGAGAAAACTTCTGATTCTGGTGTGATTTTCAATTTTAACAAAGCACCCTATTTATAAAAAAATGCTTAGACCGCCAAAGCAGACTATTTAATAAAATATTAATATTTTAAAAAAGTTTTCTACGAACACCTCCTTGGCCAATTCATCAGCACTCCACAAGTGGGGCCCACCAAATTCAGCAAATTCCACAACAAACAAAAGTGGGGCACACTCATGTTTTAAAAAATATTTATTTCTGAAACTTTAATAATTCATAATAAATAGCCATTTTATCAGAATAATACGAATTTTATGTCCATTCCATAGGAAATTTAATTCTCTACAACTTTGTAGAAGACAATTTTTTTGAATTCCAAACAGAAAATGGCTGAAATCCACATACGAATGATTTTTAATACCTCCATTCCTACAAAATACTGATAAAACTCCTCCGCATTAATTCCTTCATTAATATCCACATAAAATAAATATTTCCTTATCATATAAATAAATAATTAATTATTCACAAATAATATTATAGAATCACAATAATGACAACTGGGTCGTTCCTAGGAAAGAGGGGGCTTTTCGATAAGTATTTCTCCTTACTGGCGCGCAATTAGATGACCAAACTCCTTTCCTAGACAGAACTTCCTTATACATTGCCATTAATGTTATCTAATAATATTATTCAAATAATATGAATTATTGATCTGATAATGGGAAATACTGTGCAGTGACAATTATTGAATCAACAATAATATAAAATATCAACGTAGCAATTATTGAATCATAAAAATAAAATATTGAACAGTAATTACTGTAATAATTATTGAGTAGTATCTTCTTACGAAAGAATCAATAATCCAAAAACACTATGCAATACCGTGTGCTACTGTGAAACCTCACGTATTACTGTACTTTAACCACCAGGTATTCCAACAGTGTTAACGGTAACAACTAAGCCGTTATTGATAAAAACTCATACTTTTTGTTTTCTTCATCCGACAGTTTTCCGTTATGGGGACCACAAATGGTTGAGCCATCGTACGAATATTCCCCGACAGCAAGAATATTTCACGACCAAATGAATATTTCCCGACAACAATGAATATTTTATAACCACTTGCTTATTTTGTAAAATTTGCACATTTCACCCATAACAAAAGCATTATATCAATTTAACACCTTATTATTCAAAATAATAATTAGAGAAAATTTAATTTTATTTTTAAAAAAATTGGGGTCTTATAGCGGGAGTAACTATGACTCTCTTAAGGTAGCCAAATGCCTCATCATGTAATTAGTGACGCGCATGAATGGATTAACGAGATTCCCACTGTCCATGTCTACTATCCAGCGAAACCACATCCAAGGGAACGGGCTTGGCAGAATCAGCGGGGAAAGAAGACCCTGTTGAGCTTGACTCTAGTCCGACTTTGTGAAATGACTTGAGAGGTGTAGGATAAGTGGGAGCTAAAATGGCGAAAATGAAATACCACTACTTTTAATGTTATTTTACTTATTCCGTGAATCGGAAGTGGGGCACTGCCCCTCTATTTAGACAAAAGACTCGCTTGCGGGCCGATCCGGGCGGAAGACATTGTCAGGAGGGGAGTTTGGCTGGGGCGGCACATCTGTTAAAAGATAACATAGGTATCCTAAGATGAGCTCAATGAGAACAGAAATCTCGTGTGGAACAGAAGGGTAAAAGCTCATTTGATTCTGATTTCCAGTACGAATACGAACCGTGAAAGCGTGGCGTAACGATCCTTTAGACCTTCGGAATTTGAAGCTAGAGGTGTCTGAAAAGTTACCACAGAGATAACTGGTTTGTGGCAGCCAAACGTCCATAGCGACGTTGCTTTTTGATCCTTCCATATCGGCTCTTCCTATCTTTGTGAAGTGTTGGATTGTTCACCAACCAATAGGGAACGTGAGTTGGGTTTAGACCATCGTGAGACAGGTTAGTTTTACCCTACTGATGACATTATCGCAATAGTAATTCAACCTAGTACGAGAGAAACTGTTGATTCGCACAATTGGTCATCGTGCTTGGTTGAAAAACCAGTGGCGTGAAGCTACCATGCGCTGGATTATGACTGAACGCCTATAATTCATAATTCAGGCTAAAAGCGACGCATGTGCCTGTTACCCAATTGCCGACCAGTAGCAGAGGCCTAACAGCCAAGCTCGTGCGGCGGACGAGCCGCACGGGTCGCCATGAAGTACAATTCCCATCGAGTGATGGGTAGAATCCTTTGCATATGATTTAAATATGCGACTGGGTATTGTCAGAGGCAGAGTGGCCTTGATGCCACGATCCTCTGAGATTCAGCCCTGCGTCGCTCTGATTCATCCCTCCCCCTCCATTCATCAAAACAACTCATCTCCTTTTGCCGAAACTGTCATCGAGGTTCACCGACACTAATGCCCAAGTGAGTGATAAAGTCCCCGACTGATTAGACACGCAAGGGTTGATGACGCCCAAGCAAAACAGTGAATTAACGACGCACAAGAAAATATGTGTTGACTGTGCCCAAGTAAAGTAATGTCATGTCGTTGCATAAACAATGAGTTATCGGTACCCAATTAAAGTATTATAATGCCTTAATTGGCCCCAAGTAAAGTAGTACCGTAATGGCGCCCAGCTAACCTGCCCATTGAATGCCTTACTGCAAGGAAGGTGTCTTTTCAGATTCCCTCGACGATGCGCAATTAAATTGTCCTAAATATTGGTAGCGTCGGTGCCCAAGTAAAATCAAAGTAAGTGGTACCAAAAAGGAAAGAAAGTTAGCAGCCCATGCACGCCAGGCAGCACCTAGCGCCCGCCCTACAGGCAACGTGCGTCCAACTATTAGCACACGCGCCCATGAGGCAACGCGCACCCAACTATTAGCACACGCACCTAGGAGGCAATGCGTTCCCAACATGAAGGAATTGACCAACACGCCAAGCAAAATCCAAGGCTGGAAGGCACATCTGAACAACCTAAGTCCAACGAGAGTAGGTAAATCTCAAATGGAGGTTAACGGGGCCTTTTGCCCAAGTAATGGGTTTTCGGTGGCAAAGTAGTGCGTTGTCGCGCACAAGAAAAGATGTACATTAACGGCGCACAATCAAAGCTATCGTCGCAAGTTAAAAAGTAGTGTGTTGAAGACGCCATGCGCTCAGGAAATACTCGCCCATCGCCCAAAGCATGTCAGAGAGCCCAATTTAGGGAGCGCCCAATACGTTCACCCAAAATCTTAAAGGAACGCAAATCTGGCATGCACCCCCTCCCCCGTCTTGTTGAGCGACCTACCTAAGTCCAACGAGAGGATGAAAATCTTAAGTTGAGGTTAATGAGTGTGTGGGCATCCAAAAGTCCCCTACCCGTAGCATGAAAATGCCAAGCGCATGGCCCGATTCGACTGCCCCATCACACCCAATAGGTAAAACAAATGCAAAGTATGCATGAAAATCTGGAAATGTCCCATCGTCGTGAGCTAAACCAAATCATGTTGAGCAACTAAAGTCCAACACGAGGAGATAACGCATGAGTCGAGGTTAACACGACCTTTTTTATTGCATGTGTGAGGCGAAGAGGTCCCCGGCCCATAGCACACCGTGGCAATGCCCAATACGCCCAGAGGCAGCACCACACGTGCGCAAACAGGCAACGCCAACCACGACCAGCGAATGAAAGGCCGACAAACATGAAAAAAGTGGCCACAAAACCATTTCATCGAGCTAACCTAGTTCATGTTGAGCAACCCATCGAGATTAACACGACCTTCTTCTCTTGAACGTGGACGATAGATAGGTCTCCAACGCACATCAAGACATTGAAAACCGCCGCACGAGCTCGCCTCTCATCGCCTTGAGTTGAATTTATTTGCCTCTCGCCTCGCATCATCGCGCATTGTGTAGCATCGGCTAGGATTGACATCGCCTTGTGTTACCTTGATCCTTGCTTCCTTATCCATGACTAACACTAACCTTGGAAAGCTGTTTGTGGTCGACTTCATGGGACTTTCATGAAAATCAAACACACTTCCCAGCGCATTTTTGTTTCATATCCAATTCATGTTAGCCAAAGCCTAACCGTGCACAAGAAAAAAAAACAATGTAAACAAACATTATTCAATAAAAATAGTGGCTAATGTGTTGTAGGCTAATGAGATATTTTGAAAGCATTTTGGACTATTTCCTAACATGTGACCTCAATAGTCCAAGAAAAAAAAAGAATTTGTGTAGCGCCCAGCATGCCCAGGCATCACCCAGCGCGCAAAGGCGTCGCCTAACGTGCACAGGTGTCGCCCACTATGCTCGGGGGTTGCCCAGCACGTCCAGGCATCGACCAGCGTGCCCAGGCAGTGTCCAGAGCGCCCTGACGTCGGCCACTGCGCCCAGGCAGAACCCAGGCATCGGCTAGCGCGGCCAGCACGCCCGATGGGACGCTTGATATTAATATTTTTTTCTTTCTGTATGTATTTTGGAAACATTAATCATCAACCTACAATTTACAAGCATTTTGTAGTTTTCATATTATAATTTTTTAATTTTTACAATTTTTTTATATTTTTAATATTTTTTAAATAATTTATTTAACTAAAATACAATAATAATTAATTTTTTTCTTTTAATTATATTAAAACTTTTTTGTGGGGTACTATTTTGTATTTGCTTGAACACATGGGTGATAACACTAAAAAATAATGTGTACTACTTAAAAAAGTACATTATGACTCCTTAAGTAGGGGTGATGTCTAGTGTTGTCAGTTTGGTTTTGTTTCATAAGTGCTACTATAGGGAAGGGGTACCTCACTCAACCCCTGGCGCCCAGTGCCAGGCGTTGAATGAGGCCCATCGTGCCCAGCGCCCAGTGCTGTGCTCCCTCCTTTGGGGTTGCGCCCAGGGCCCACGACGTTCTTGTTTCAGCAAGAATGTCGGTGGTACTTGTGACGCTTCTTCTGCTAAATCGGCCTCAAGTCGGGTGTCCCTTCTAGACGATAGCCTTGGTCACTCGCCCAACACAGGTGCCCAACGCCTAGACGCACGAGTAGGGGGATGTGTTAAGCTTCCCCGATGTTCTTGCATGCCTAATGATGCATTTGTGTTAAGGGCATATAGCAGGACCGTCGAGGTACGCCTGACATGATTTCTGCTGAGCAGGCCCGCGGTCGGGGTCTCCCTTGCCATTGGCCCTCGGTCGGGTGCACGTTCGTACATGTTGTTGACACGGTGTTGTATGGTTGCCGACCATTAGGTCCTAGTAGGAAGTGCTTCGATGCCATCGAAAGGTTCAAAAGATGGTGGCTTTAGTCATCGAGTTGGCTTGATGGAAATGCAAGGCACCCAGTTGAGGGCCCTTCTTGACATTTTGTTGACATGATGAAGCAAGATGGTTGTCGACAAGTAGGTCTTAGTAGGTGGTGCTTTGAGTGCTGATGAAAGGTCCGAACGTTGGTGGCCTATGCTGGTGTGTCGGATTAATGAAGAGATGGCGGACATTCCAAAAAATGGTTTATTTTCCCATTTGCCCTTGGTCGGGTGCACGTTTATACATTTTATTGACATATGCTGGATGGTTACCAACCAGTAGGTTCTAGTAGGGGGTGCTTCGGTGCTGCCGAAAGGTCCGAAAGATAGTGGCTTTCATCATCGAGTTGACTTGATGGAAATATGAGGCACCTAGTTGAGGGCCCTTCTTGACAATTTGTTGACATGATGAAGCAAGATGGTTGTCGACAAGTAGGTCTCAGTAATGTAATCAGCTAAGGCTGGGTAATGTAAACAATGTAGTGTTAAACTACAAGTTATGAATCAATATAAGTCTTTTTATGGAATATGTTGAGTAATAAGTATGAGTTGTTGTTTTATTACAAATAATAACAAACCAACAAGAATAAATTAATAATGATGTGTTGTTTTCTTAACAGCAAAATGCCGCCAAGAAGGAGACAACGAAATCAGGGCGCTAATGTTAACCAACCGGAGGGTGGTCTGGTTAATCCAATGCAGGAGTTCGCTAATCTTTTAACGGTTGCATTTAATAGAACGGGGGCTAATGTACCCATGATTCCTAGAGTAGTACGAGCTACTACTTTTAAGGACTTCAAAAGTGTAGGTTCGCCAGAGTTCAAAGGAACTACGGACCCTATAGAAGCCCAGACATGGGTAAAAGAAATTGAGAAAGCATTTGTAATAGCAAATGTTGAGGAGGGTCAAAAGGTTGCCTTTACAACCTATTTGATGAAGAGAGAGGCCAACTTCTGGTGGGAGGAAAACCAGGCTAGGGCCGATATAGGAAACCTAACGTGCGAGAGGTTCAAGGAGATTTTCTTCGAGAACTATTTTCCCACGAGTATGCAAGGGATGATGGAGATGAGGTTTCTGGAATTGAGACAAGGGCATATGACAGTTCCCCAGTATGCTGCCAAGTTTAATGAACTTGCATGATTCGCTCCACATCAAGTGGACACTGAAGTGAGAAAGGCTAGAAGATTTGAGCAGGGTTTGAAACCCTGGCTCTATAGCCGAATCTTTGTGTTCTAAAGTACTTCCTTTGGAACCATACTAGAAAAGGAAATAATTGCCGAAGGTGGGAATGAGGCTCTCAGCCAGTACCACAAGGATAAGAAAAAGAAGGGCAAGGTTGATGGAGGAACCAAGACCGAGGGAGCCAGTGGAAGTGGCAACAGTCAGAAGAGGAAGGGCTTTAACTCTGGGAATACCGGAGTAAAACAAGGGGACTCTAAGAGGAGGATGGAGGCCTGTAAAACCTGCGGGAAGACTCACTTAGGAGTCTGTCTCAAAGAAAAGGCGATTTGTTATAATTGTGGATAGGAAAGGCACATTTTGCCTAACTGTCCAAATCCGAAGAAAAATTACGGATGTTTTGTATGTGGATCAACTGATCACATAGAAAAGAACTTCCCGAAGAAGGAGATAGAAGGAAATAAGGGAACTAATAGCGGGAAGTTAGCTATTAGTGGTCCAGCTCAGCCGGGGAAATCAATGGTACACACTTTTAATATGTCGGTCCAAGATGCGGTGGCATCAGGGGATGTAGTTGCAGGTATTATTCCGATCAACAATATAAATGCATACGTGCTATTTGAATCGGGTGCTACTTGTTCAATTATAGCATGTGATTTTGCTAGACGACTAGAATTATTTCCCGAAAAATTGCATATACCTTTGAACATTAAGGTAGCAAACGAAGAGATAATTCATGTTGAAGATATTCATAGGAGTTGTTGCATAGATATACGTGGTCGTAAGTTATCGGTAGATTTAATACCGATAAAGTTAGGAGAATTCGACGTAATTCTCGGAATGGATTGGTTGATTAACCATGGAGAAATTATAGATTGCCAAAAGAAATATGTGAGCATCAGGACGTTGAAGCAACCTCCTGTAGTATTTTACGGTAGCAAATTGTCGGGACGTCCATGTTGCCTGATGACACAAACTAGAAAACTCTTAAGGAAGGGTTGTGTAGGTTACCTATGCCATGTTGTTGATACCCAGAAAGTGGGAGCAACCATGGAACAAATACCTATAGTAAACGAATTCATGGATGTATTTCCAAGTGAGTTACCGGGTTTACCGCCAGACATGGAGATCAAATTTGTGATTGACACTGTGCCAAGAACAGCACCAGTCTCACGGGCACCGTACCATATGACGCTTGTGGAAATGAAAGAACTAATGGTTCAGTTACAGGAACTATTGGACAAAAATTACATTCAACCAAGTGTTTCGCCATGGGGAGCACTGATGTTGTCTGTCAAGAAGAAAGACTGGATTGTTAAGGCTTTGTATCGACTATCGGGAGTTGAACAAGTTAACGATAAAGAATAAATACCCATTGCCCAGGATCGATGATCTCTTTGATCAATTGAAAGGGGCAAAGTATTTTTCTAAAATAGATTTACGGACGGGGTATCATCAGTTGAAGGTTAGGAAGGAAGATGTACCAAAGACTGCATTCAGGACTCGTTTTGGTCATTACGAGTTTCTGGTGATGTTATTTGGGTTAACGAATGCACCAGCTGCATTTATGGATATGATGAACAGAGCGTTCAAATTATATTTGGACAAGTTCATCGTGGTGTTTATCGATGATATTAAAGTCTATTCTAAAACGCCAGAAGATCATGCTGAACACTTAAGATTAGTGTTGGAGAACTAAGGAAGGAGAAATTATATGCGAAATTCACCAAATGTGAATTTTGTCTGGAAAAGGTGCAGTTTTTAGGTCATGTCATTGACCAAGAGGGGATTTTAGTGGATCCAGTGAAGGTGGAAGCAGTAATGAATTGGGAACAACCGAAAACGCCGACTGAGGTGCGGAGTTTCCTAGGGTTAGCAAGGTACTATCGAAGATTTATCCATGATTTTTCAAAGATAGCTACCTCGTTGAGTAATTTAACAAGGAAGATGGTGAAATATGTATGGACGGATAAATGTGCAGACAGTTTTCAAGAACTGAAGAAAATATTAAGTGAAGCTCCTATTTTGTCATTGCCAGATGACACAGGAAATTTTGTAGTGTATAGTGATGCTTCGCATAGAGGACTTGGTTGTGTACTTATGCAGCATGGCAAAGTCATTGCGTATGCATCTCGGCAGTTAAAGGATTATGAGAAATTTTATCCTACTCATGATCTGGAACTGGCCACAGTAGTGTTTACCCTAAAGATATGGAAACATTATCTTTATGGGGAAAAATGTGAGATATATACGGACCATAAAAGTCTAAAGTATATTTTCACTCAGAAGGAGTTGAATATGAGACAGAGAAGATGGCTAGAGTTGATAAAGGATTATGATTGTGAAATCCTGTATCACCCTAGAAAGGCCAATGTAGTTGCCGACGCCTTAAGTAGGAAGGGTCGGGAAAAGTTATCTATGTTAACGACTCAAAATGAGTTAATAACAGAGATGGATAGAATGGAAATAGAAGTGAAGATGCCGAGTGATTCGGGGCAGTTACTTTTTGCGACGGAGATGCAATCTACCATCGCAGAAAGAGTCAAGGAGGTACAACTCAAGACCGACGAGTGTAACCAAATGAAGAAGTGGTTATCCGAGAAGGAAGATGCGAGTATAGTCTTGATAATGAGGAATTATTAAGATTTGAGGGAAGGATTTGGGTTCCAAATGAGACGGAATTAAAGGAGCAAGTGTTACAAGAAGCTCATAGCTCGAGGTACTCGATACATCTTGGTAGCACTAAGATGTATCAAGACCTTCGACTGAGTTTTTGGTGGCCAAACATGAAGAGAGAAATAGCAGAGTATATGAGTAGGTGCTTAACTTGTCAAAAAGTTAAGGCTGAACATCAACGACCCAGTGGTTTATTACATTCATTGGAGATTCCAGAATGGAAGTGGGAGCATATCATGATGGACTTCGTGGTGGGACTTCCGACGACGCAAAAAGGGTAAGATTCGATTTGGGTAATAGTGGACCGGTTGACGAAGTCGGCTCACTTTTTGCCAATTAGAGTCAAGTATAACTTAGACCAGTTAGCTAAACTTTATGTTAAGGAAATCATTTCCAGACATAGAGTACCGGTATCGATTATGTCAGATCGTGATCCACGATTCACATCTAACTTTTGGAGGAGTTTGCAAGAGCAGTTGGGAACACAGCTGAGGTTAAGCACGGCTTATCATCCACAAATCGATGGGCAGAGCGAGAGGACAATTCAGACGTTAAAAGACATGTTGAGGTCTTGCGTCATGGATTTCAAGGGTAGTTGGGATGATCACCTACCACTAGTAGAGTTTTCGTATAACAACAGTTATCATGCAAGCATAGGCATGCCGCCGTACGAAGCTTTGTATGGGAGAAAGTACAGAACACCTTTGTGTTGGGATGAGGTGGGAGATTGCCGGATGCTAGGACCAGAATTGGTGCAATAGATAGCGGGTGTGGTAAAGTTAATTCGGATGCATCTCGTCATAGCTCAGGACAGACATAAGAAGTATGCGGACTCACATAGACTAAGTCAAGAGTTTGAGGTGGGCTTGTATGTGTTTCTAAAGGTATCTCCCTGGAAAGGAAAGATACGCTTTGGAAAGAAATGAAAGTTAAGTCCAAGGTTTATAGGACCTTTTGAGGTGTTAAAACGGGTGGGAGAGGTAGTTTATATGATAACATTACCTCCAGACCTAGAATGAATACATAACGTGTTTCACGTATCTGTATTACGTCCATATAAGCCGAACTATAAGCATGTAATCGAGTATGAGCCGATTCATATCGAGACAGACTTGACATATGAAGAGTCGCCGACGCAGATCATTGATAGAAAAGAACAAGTTCTGAGGAACAAGGTAATACCATCAGTAAAGGTATTATGGAAGAACCACGATGCTGAAGAAGCAACGTGGGAACTAGAAGAAAAGATGAAGAAAAATTTTCCTCATCTATTTTGATTAAAGTAAGATGAGATTCTGGGGACAGAATCTTTATAAGGGGGGAAGAATGTAACGACCGAGAAATTCAGATCTTATTGTAAAATGATTTTATTAAATTAAAATAAAAATAAAATCATATTTCATGTATTATCAAGATGGTTGTCATTGTATAACCTATTGATGTTAGAATGTCGTAGTATTTGAGCTACGTGGATGAATTAAAGTGTTTGAATTTCCAAGACGAAAATAAAAGTTTTCCGAAATTTTTTCCAAAAAACACTATTCATCGGTATTTGCTCGAGATATAATTTTGAGTTTCCGAGAAATACGTAATGATGGGATAACAAGGTAAGATGGATTATATAATAAATATCTAGTTATGGAAAAAGTAATAATTCGCTTGTGGACTTAATTTATAAACTTTAAGTAAGGCGAATTAGTAATGAATAAGTAATAGATATATGATACTTAGGTATTGTACAAAGTAATGAAAACGAGTATAATACGAAGTATTATACGAGTTTGTATGAAGAATGAAATATTGTATATTTTCTATATGAATTAGAATACAAAAAAATAATACATAAACTATATGTATGTGTATTAAGTAATGCTAATGAACTTGTAAAGATTTATTGAATTAATACAAGTCCAAGTGAATTAAAGGGAGAGACCCAATCATTAATGAATGAACAAACTAGGTTTATTAATGCAAAGCCCAAAGGATGATTTAATGAAAGCCTAAGATGGAATCCATGAGTTGTATGACCCATGGGGCAAACCATATTGATATGGTTATTGTGGTGACCAAGTAATGTGGTGACCAAGTTAGAGTGGTGACCAAGACTATGAAGTAATGACCAAGTGTAGGATAAAAGTTGTGCTAGCCAAGTAATGAATAGTAAGGAGGTGGCGTGAGGAGGTGGGTGATTTAATGACTAAACTACCCTAGCTTTGCAAGTTCTATAAATAGAGAAGGCTTACAAGCCATTTGTTAGTTGTTCAAATAATCTAACTTCTCTAAAGTGCTTAAGTGTTAGAGAGAATAAGCTACACATAAGTCATTCCATAAGTAAGAAGAAGAAGCAAACTACTTTACCAAGACTACAAAAAGTAAGACTTCTTCTCTAAATTATCTTCTATCTCTACCATGATAGGTTGATAAGAAAAGTTGGAATTAAGGAACATGGATGGTAAGAAGTAAGAAGAATGAGTAAGTCATGAACTTAAGCCACATAAGTTGGCAATAAGTCATTTGAACTTATAAAAGTTATAAATTTATTATAAGTTAACCTTAAGCATTAAGTATGAAAATATGAATTGGTAATGAGTTTATTAAGAGAAGTAATAATGATGAAAAAGGACTTGTATGATCCTATGAATCATAAGTAAAGTTATATGTGAAGAACATGTAAAGTACGATGATAAGAAACTCTAATTGTCATAAGTCATGAATAATCAAATCTTAAGTAGTTTATAATTTGACAAGTTATAAGCCATGAAGAATAAGTCAAAATCCAACAATGAACATAAGTTGTTGTATTAAGTATGTTAAGATGTTCACATGATGAATGAGGCTCATCTGTAATGTTGAACAAATCATAAGAATGAAGAATTGCCAGAATTTGCACGATTGGACGATAAACGTCGAATTCGTAAAATTCTCGGAATGGAAGTCAAATTTTGTGTTTGATCACAGAACCATTATTTTCCAATAGAGACAAGTCATATTTGGAATTTAAGAGTTGCGGACTCGAAAATGACCGGATTCCGACTTAGAACAAAGAAATGAGTGTTGAACGTTCACGAACGTTTATCGTTTTCGTTAAAAATGAACCAATAGGTGAATTTTTTGCAAACAAAGTCAAATAGATAAAATTCTTGCATGATCATGTAGATTACGTAATTTATGAACCGTAGGCTTTTGAACGAGCCAATTCGGACTTATAACGAAGAAGTTATGCGTTCGGGAAATTCACAAAAGTTACAAACTGAATTTGTTTTATGGTGCACAGAGTTGGCGCCGCGGCACCAACCCTAGGCAAAATGACTCGCGCCGCAGCGCGGAACAGTGCTCGAGCCTACTGTAAGAGTTTGCCGCAATGCGAACTATAGTACAATATGTGGCGTCGCAGCTCCATGTACAGTACCAAAATCCGCTGAAGAGTGGCGCCACAGCGCATCCCATTAAGTAAGGACTCGCGCCGCAGCGCCAAATCCGGGACAGAGATACAATAAGCTCGCACCGCAGTGCGAGATATAAGTATAAAGCTGGCTCCGCAGTGCCAGTCTCAGAACAAGGATAGTAATGAATGTTTCTAAGTACAAAGAAAGAAAAGCCAATTGATAAGGAAGTAAACACAACTTAAGGAATGTTAATGTAACATTGTTAAACCTTAAGGATGTTGTATAAAGGTTGAGATAACCTAGTCGAATATAAATGCAAGGATAATGATAAATCGGAACGAATAGTAACTGAATCTAATATACAATTAGATTGAAATGAAGGGTATGATATAGTCATATACATACTTGATTATAGGTGACCTAATGTAAGGCATTATGTGATCATGTATATGTGACCTAATGTAAGGCATTATGTGATCATGTATTCTAACTCTTGTCTCAGTTCAATCTGAACAAGTTTTTGAGGTTCATGTATTCTTTCTCATGAATTGAAGTATGTTGAAGTTTAAGCCAATTCCTTTGGCTATACTTGATGTATTGATAATCTATTCATGTATTATCAAATGTTGCTATCTTTTGTCAACTAATTGATATGATTTTCAAAAGAAGACTGAAATGTTAAACAAATGTTTTGTCGGTAAAACGACAGGCACGTGAGGTTGCCAAATGCTTAAACGTGCATACGTTTAATGGATGTAGTGTTGATCAACATAGAGTACAATAGGTTGATCACCTAAAAGTGCTCGTAAATGATATCGGGCTTATGGACTTATTTCCGGGTTGTCCTTTTTCAATAAAGAATGAATACTCGAGGTCTTTGACCAGAGTGAATGTTTTAATAAATATTGTTATTATTGTAAAACATTTTGAAAGAAAAGATGAAGTGCTATTTTGAATTACCAATAGTACTTCATAACTATTGTTCAGTTATTGAAGATATACGATTTATATGTCTCAAGCATGTTGTTATTAAATTGTTATACTTGTTTAGCTAGTTATGCTCACTCTTGCTTGAACCATATGAATGCAGCTAAGACTGAACGTCCCGAAGGATCGAAAAAGGATAAAGGAAAAGCTAAGGTAGATTAATAGCTGTCTTGTAATAGTATAGGTCTATTGTTGTAATGTAACTAATATTATGACAAAGAACCTTCGTAATGGGTATAGAACTTGGGAAATGTAAATATTACTTTGAATATATAGAAGTTATGTTCGTTCTTTGAGACTTTTCAATTGAATGAATGTATGAATGTTGTACAGTATAGCACCATCTGTCGGGTTGGAAGATACCCAGATTTGGGGGCGCTACAGAACCAGGTCTGGCGTAAAACGCACATACATGATATTCCAAAAGCATAATAAATAATGAAATAACAGAAGAATTTCACCAAGTATAGGGTAGCCCGCGTATACAGGTTATTCCAACAGAATAATAAAGAATGGAATAACAGAAGTTCTCTTCATAAATAAGAAAGAAAGAGTATCCCTTACGAGTACAACAAATAATATTCCCTACCTTAAGAAGAAGAGTACTGGATATATAAGGAGTGAAGTAGCAGAATACTTTCTTCTTTCTCTATATAGTTTATCTCTCTAGAGTTTCAGTGAATTCGTAAGAAAATAATGAAGGAATGAGCTTCTATTTATAAAAAAATGGACTGCATAGTAACTAACTCATGAACGGTCCAGATTGATTTACTTTAATCTGACGGTCCATATTTAAAGTAAAATCTTTTAAATAAAATATAATATATGCTATTTATAATCTAATAAAACGAATAACTTTATAAAAGATTTTACTATGCAAATACTATGCAGGCACTATGCAAACACTTTGTATAATAAAATATAATATATTCTAATTATTGTCTAATAAAACAGATAACTTTATAAAAGTATTCTGTTTTATATAAAAAGATTTTACTATGCAAAACACTATGCAGACACTATGCACACTATGCATAATAAAATATAATATATTCTATTTATAGAATAACTTTATAAAAGTATTCTGTTTTATATAAAAAGATTTTCTATATTATTACATTAATAATACCAATAAAACAAAACTGAGTGACTTATCACGTAAGCATCAATAATCAATACCGTGTGGTACTATGCAACCACGCGTATTATTGTACTTTTACTACCGAATAGTTCAATAGTATTAACGATAATTTCATAAAATATTTTTGTCGTTTTCTCAATCAGACAATAATTCCGTTGTGGGGTCCACCAATGATTGTGTCGTTGCACGAATATTCCCTGATAAAATAAATATTCCCCGACCAATCGAATATAATATGACAACTTGCATACTTTGAAAAATTTATAAATACTAACCACAATTATAACATTATATCAAATCCACACCATAATAAAAAAAATATCGAGAAAATTAAATCTTTATTCATAAAATATGGGGTCTCACAATCTCCCCTCCTTATAGAATTTCGCCCTCAAAATTTATGTACGTACTTGGTATGCTGAACAGGTGAGGATACCTTGAATTCACTTCGAATTCTAACTCTTGAGGTATAACCTTTGAGCGTCGAATATGATCCTTCTTATCCAAAATGTTAACACGTATCTCCTCATACGTTAAATCGTTTGATATCTCGTCCGGTTCTAAATTAATAATATGGTACGGGTCGTCCACATATTTATGTAACATCGATACGTTAAAAACGTTATGAACACGCGGCATACTTGGCAGTAAAACGAGTCTATAAGCCACAGTTCCTACTCGATCAAGGATTTTAAATGGGCCAATTAAATCGAGGGTTGAGATTTCCTCTCTTCGTCGATTCTTGCTTCTAGAATAACGCCCTCTTGAACCTTCTTTTTCATATTTATCAGCTTCGGGTGTGTAACTTGAGCGGCTTTAACTTTATCGATTAAAGTCGATTCTACTCGTATATTCGTTATCTTCACTTGGGTTCCTAGAGTCTTTAACTCTATCTTCATCATTTGTAAGTCGTACGAAATGGGCCTTTATGTTAACAACATCGCACTCGTAAACGCATACGATCTTCTACTCAACGCGTCAGCTACCACGTTCGTTTTCCGACGATGGTAGTGAATGGTACGATCGTAATCTTCAACAGCTCGAGCCAACGTCTTTGGCGCATGTTACGTTCACTTTAGTTGAAGAAATATTAAAGGGTTTTAGAAATGGGTTTTGTACTGGGGTCAATACAAAATTCGATTTCACGCTCTAGGGGTAGGCTAAGAAGTCTTCAAGAATACGTCAGGAAATTTATTAACAATAGAAATATCATTCAAAACTATGACTCTCATCCAAGACTTAGATAGCACGTCACATTGATACCTATCAACTTGCCACCGTTATTCACAACGCCCCCTACGGAAAGTTCGACTTCGGTGCATTCCACACAAGGAAGTCAACATTGAAAGGACCGGGGTTCTTTACTTATGGCTTGATATGACAATGATTGACTTTAGTGGTTTGGTTGCTTGAATTCACATATAAGGTTGGTTAGGAATATGAAAACTAACAACCTTACGAAAAGCATGATGAGTAGTTAACCAATCACTTCCTAAAATAGCATCAAAGACAAGTATTTTCAAAGAGATAGGATTGATAGGTAACGTGAAAGTGACAATTTGAATTAAAAAAGATTTATAAATAGTGGATGTAACGAAGGTTTCTCCCAACTGAGTTTCAACAAATAAATCAAAATCTAACTTCTCCAGAGTTAAATTCAAACATTGAACACAACTAGGTGAAATAAAAGAGTGGGTAGAACTGATATTTAATAAGGTATTAACTTTGCAAGAGTTTATCATTAACTTACCCATAATAACTTCGTTAAGGTTCCTCAACAAACGCTCTCACTTAAACTACTAGATTTGACTTTGTTATAGGGTACATTCCACCCTAAAGTGCTTCGTCCCATTACTGATCCATGATTTGAATCATTATTCTACGATCCATATCGAATTGGGGTTTACCGCTATGCACAGGGTAATTCCGAATTTGATGATGGATTCTCCCAATTGTTGTCCAAAAAGAAAAATCCATTTCATCTATTTTGGCTTTATTGGATCGGACGCCTTTTTCTACAATATCTACACGTCATGCGGCTTTTACCCATGCGTTATCTATTATCCTTCTTTCATTTGTTTCTGTTTTCATCAGAACTTTGACTATAGCATTATCAGATTCCAGCTCTAATATCTTATACTCTACCAAAGAGTGCTTCTGTTCAAGCATCGCACATCGGGTAACATAATTTTGAATGGTTGCATCTCTTTGCTCCACGACCGCCTGCCGTTCTTCAGCCTGCTCTTCTAACTCATGAATACGATTTTGTAATGCTAAATTTTGATCATAAAATTCTTCTAATAAATTCTCCTCAGGTTCCCCTTCTTCCTCTTCTTCCTCACTCTCAGCTGCTACCTCTGCAACTAGCTCGGGTGCAACTATTAGTTCTTCACGCACCACGTACATATCTCTAATTTCTTCTTCGTCTGACATCACATTAACCTGGTTAGTGATTAAAGGTGTCTCAACGGTCTCATGTGCTTCATTGCTTATTTCAACATTTTCGGATGCCATTTGCAAATACTACTACAAAAACAAAGGTTAATTGACATATAACACATTATCCATATACTCTTACCGACCAATTAAATATCAAATAAACTTAGGTAGGTCATACTAGAGAAGGAATTCCCCGTCTCTCCCCTCCTAGTTCTTGTCTCACATCTCAGCTAGGGATCATATCCCTAAGCTTTGATACCAACTGTGACTCCCCCAAAATTAGGTATACATCACCCATCTTGAGTCGCCAGATACATAGTACAGAATTCAAATATAACTTAATAATATAACTGTCGTGTACAATACGACAAAACATAAACTGTGAGCTTGAATACAAATATTGTCTACTAGAGAGTATACAAACTCAAAAGGAGTCCTCATTAAAATTATTATCACACTATTTCACAAAATAGTGAGGACTACTAATGCACCATCTAGGACCATTACTCTGTTTCCCGAACTAGTCCCAGCTACGTTCTCGTTTCCTGAAGAGAAAAGTGAAAGAAAGGGTGAGCTCAACTAGCCCAGTAAGAAATATTATGACTAAGATAATGCATAATAATTTATCGTTAGCCTTCAACAGTGGTAAACTGATAAAATATAATAACTATCAAGTTTAACTACAGCGGAATAAGCAATCCATTAGAAGAGTCAAGTAATGAATAAAATCTACTATCTTCTATGATTTAAAAGGTTTTTCATCACTTTTATCATTGGGACTCATCTTAATAAATAATGCACATCATCGAATCACCCATGCACTATGGCCAAGGATATTCTTTAGTATCACGACCATGAATTATCCATGCATTACGGCTAAAGATAATCATGTTTTCATCAATGGTCCTGATCCTGCAATAAAACAATTCATCTTTGCACTACGACCAAAGAGAATCCATAGCCATAATCATACAAAAAATTGTCCATCAATGCACTACGGGCCAATGAGGACTTTTTCCACATCATTTGCAACATTACGGTTATGATTATACCGAATAATCCCTGGTCATAATCATACCAAGTCCATCTATGCACTACAGGCCACAGATGACTTTCAACATAATATAAACATGAGGATGATGACAATGATATAAGAATTCAATAAAAATAAGTTCAGGAATTAATTTATCCAGGAACTGATAACGTTCATATTGTCAACATGATACTGCTTTGTAGAGTAAAATTCAAGAAATGCTCAGAAGAATATTTCCATGAAAAGATAATGGATGAAGAACAAATATCAAGGATATTACACTAATTTCATGGAGTATAGAAGTCAAAACCTTAACCAACTGAGTATAATAAAGAATGGAATAACAAAATAAATTACCATGCATGCGGTATTTCGCATAGACAGGTTATTCCAACAGATAATAATTAACGGAACCAGGTCATGCGTAAAGCACAGACAGGATGTTCCAACAGAATAATAAAGAACAGAATAATAACAGAAATCACCATGCATGCGGTACTTCGAATAGACAGGTTATTCCAATAGAATACCAATAAAGACGGAACCAGGTCCGGCGTAAAACGCACAGACAGGATATTCCAACAGAATAATAATAAAGACGGAACCAGGTCCGGCGTAAAACGCACAGACAGTATATTCCAAGAGAATAATAAAGAATGAAATAACAGAATAATTTCACCAAGTATAGGGTAGCCCGCGTATACAGGTTATTCCAACAGAATAATAAAGAATGGAATAACAGAAGTTCTCTTCATAAATAAGAAAGAAAGAGTACCCCTTACGAGTACAACAAATAATATTCCCTACCTTAAGAAGAAGAGTACTGGATATATAAGTAGTGAAGTAGCAGAATACTTTCTTCTTTCTCTATATAGTTTATCTCTCTAGAGTTTCAGTGAATTCGTAAGAAAATAATGAAGGAACGAGCTTCTATTTATAGAAAAATGGACTGCATAGTAACTACTTCATGAACGGTCCAGATTGATTTACTTTAATCTGACGGTCTATATTTAAAGTAAAATCTTTTAAATAAAATATAATATATTCTATTTATAATCTAATAAAACGAATAACTTTATAAAAGATTTTACTATGCAAACACTATGCAGGCACTATACATAATAAAATATAATATATTCTAATTATTGTCTAATAAAACAGATAACTTTATAAAAGTATTCTGTTTTATATAAAAAGATTTTACTATGCAAAACACTATGCATGCACTATGCAACACTATGCATAATAAAATATAATATATTCTATTTATAGAATAACTTTATAAAAGTATTCTGTTTTATATAAAAATATTTTACTATGCAAAACACTATGCAGATACTATGCAAGACTATGCATAATAGAATATAATATATTCTATTTATAGAATAACTTTATAAAAGTATTCTGTTTTATATAAAAAAAATTCTATATTATTACATTAATAATACCAATAAAAAAAACTGAGTGACTTATCACGTAAGCATCAATAATCAATACCGTGTGCTACTATGCAACCACGCGTATTACTGTACTTTTACTACCGAGTAGTTCAACAGTATTAACGGTAAAACTTCTGTCGTTATTTTCATAAATATTTTTGTCGTTTTCTCAATCAGACAATAATTTCGTTGTGGGGTCCACCAATGATTGCGTCGTTGCACGAATATTCTCTGATAAAACAAATATTTCCCGACCAATTGAATATAATATGACAACTTGTATACTTTGCAAAATTTATAAATACTACCCACAACTATAATATTATATCAAATCAACACCATAATAAAAAAAATATCGAGAAAATTAAATCTTTATTCATAAAATATGGGGTCTCACAATCTCCCCTCCTTATGGAATTTCACCCTCGAAATTTACGTACGTACTTAGTATGTTGAACAGGTGATGATACCTTGACTTCACTTCAAATTCTAACTCTTGAGGTATAACCTTTGAGCGTCTAATATGATCTTTCTTATCCAAAATGTTAGCACGTATCTCCTCATACGTTAAATCTTCTGCTATCTCATCCGGTTCTAAATTAATAATATGGTTCGGGTCGTCCACATATTTATGTAACATCGATACGTTAAAAATGTTATGAACACGCGACATACTTGGCGGTAAAACGAATCTATAAGCCACAGTTCCTACTCGATCAAGGATTTTAAATGGGCTAATTAAATCGAGGGTTGAGATTTCCTCTCTTCGTCGATTCTTGCTTCTAGGTTAAATAAAAGATTGGGTAGAACTAATATCTAATAAGGTATAAACTTCGCAAGAGTTTATCATTAACTTACCCGTAATAACTTCGTTCGGGTTCCTCGATAAACTCTCTCACTTAAACTACTTGATTTGACTTTGTTGTAGGGTACATTCCACCCTTAAGTGCTTCGTCCCATTCCTGATCCATGATTTGAATCATTATTCTCCGATCCATATCGAATTGGGGTTGACCGCTATGCAGAAGGTAATTCCAAATTTGATGTTAGATTCTCTCAATTGTTGTCCAAAAAGAAAATTCCATTTCATCTATTTTGACTTTATTGGATCGGACGTCTTTTTCTACAATATCTACACGTCGTGCGGCTTTTACCAATGCGTCACCTATTCTCCTTCTTTTATTTGTTTCTGCTTTCATCAAAACTTTGATGATAGCATTCTTAGATTCCAGGTCTAATATCTTATACTATGCCAAATAGTGCTTCTGTTCAAGCATCGCACATCGGGTAACATAATTTTGAATGGTTGCATCTCTTTGCTCCACGACCGCCTGCAATTCTTCAGCCTGCTCTTCTAACTCATGAATACGATTTTGTAATGCTAAATTTTGATCATAAAATTCTTCTAATAAATTCTCTTTAGGTTCCTCTTCTTCATCTTCTTCCTCACTCTCAGCTGCTACCTCTGCAACTAGCTCGGGTGCAACTATTAGTTCTTCACGCACCACGTAGATATCTCTAATTTATTCTTCGTCTGACATCACATTAACCTGGTTAGTGATTAAAGGTGTCTCAACGGTCTCATGTGCTTCATTGCTTATTTCAACATTTTCGGATGCCATTTGCAAATACTACCACAAAAACAAAGGTTAATTGACATATAACACATTATCCATATACTCTGACCGACCAATTAAATATCAAATAAACTTAGGTAGGTCATACTAGCGAAGGAATTCCCCGTCTCTCGCCTCCTAATTCTTATCTCACATCTCAGCTAGGGATCATATCCCTAAGCTTTGATACCAACTGTGACTCCCCCAAAATTAGGTATACATCACCCATCTTGAGTCGCCAGATACATAGTACAGAATTCAAATATAACTTAATAATACAACTGTCGTGTACAATACGACAAAACATAAACTGTGAGCTTGAATACAAATATTGTCTACTAGAGAGTATACAAACTCAAAAGGAGTCCTCATTATAATTATTATCACACTATTTCACAAAATAGTGAGGACTACTAATGCACCATCTAGGACCATTACTCTGTTTCCCGAACTAGTCCCAGCTACGTTCTCGTTTCCTGAAGATAACAGTGAAAGAAAGGGTGAGCTCAACTAGCCTAGTAAGAAATATTATGACTAAGATAATTCATAATAATTTATCATTAGCCTTCAACAGTTTTAAACTGATAAAATATAATAACTATTAAGTTTAACTGCAGTGAAACAAGCGATCCATTAGAAGAGTCAAGTAGTGAATAAAATCTACTATCTTCTATGATTTAAAAGGTTTATCAACACTTTTATCGCTGGGACTCAACTTAATAAATAATGCACATCATCGAATCACCCCTGCACTACGGCCAAGGATATTCTTTAGTATCACGACCATGAATTATCCATGCACTACGGCTAAAGATAATCATGTTTTCATCAATGGTCCTGATCATGCCATAAAATAATTCATCTTTGCACTACGGCCAAAGAGAATCCATAGCCATAATCATACCAAAAACTGTCCATCAATGCACTACGGGCCAATGAGGACTTTTTCCACATTATTTGTAACATTACGGTTATGATTATACCAAATAATCCCTGGTCATAATTATACCAAGTCCATCTATACACTACAGGCCACAGATGACTTTCAACATAATATAAACATGAGGATGATGACAATGATATAAGAATTCAATAAAACAAGTTCAAGAATTAATTTATCCAGGAACTGATAACGTTCATATTGTCAACATGATACTACTTTGTAGAGTAAAATTCAAGAATGCTCAGAAGAATATTTCCATGAAAAGATACTGGATGAAGCGCAAATATCAACTATATTCCACTAATTTCATGGAGTATAGAAGTCAAAACTTTAACCAACTGAGTATAATAACGAATGAAATAACAAAAGAAATCACCACGCATGCGGTACTTCACACAGACAGGTTATTCTAATAGATAATAATTAACGGAACCAGGTCATGCGTAAAGCACAGACAGGATGTTCCAACAGAATAATAAATAACAGAATAATAACAGAAATCACCATGCATGCGGTACTTCGCATAGACAGATAATTCCAATAGAAAACCAATAAAGACGGAACCAGGTTCAGCGTAAAACGCACAGACAGGATATTCCAACAGAATAATAATAAAGACGAAATCAGGTCCGGCGTAAAACGCACAGACAGGATATTCAAACAGAATAATAAATAATGAAATAACAGAATAATTTCACCAAGTATAGGGTAGCCCGGGTATACAGGTTATTCCAACATAATAATAAAGAATTGAATAACAGAAGTTCTCTTCATAAATAAGAAAGAAAGTGTACCACTTACGAGTACAACAAATAATATTTCCTACCTTAAGAAGAAGAGTACTGGATATATAAGTAGTGAAGTAGCAGAATACTTTCTTCTTTCTCTATATAGTTTATCTCTCTAGAGTTTCAGTGAATTCGTAAGAAATAATGAAGGAATAAACTTCTATTTATAGAAAAATGGACTGCATAGTAACTAACTCATGAACGGTCCAGATTGATTTACTTTAATCTGACGGTCTATATTTAAAGTAAAATCTTTTAAATAAAATATAATATATTCTATTTATAATCTAGTAAAACGAATAACTTTATAAAAGATTTTACTATACAAATACTATGCTGGCACTATGCAACCACTATGCATAATAAAATATAATATATTCTAATTATTGTCTAATAAAACAGATAACTTTATAAAAGTATTCTGTTTTATATAAAATAATTTTACTATACAAAATACTATGCAAACACTATGCATAATAAAATATAATATATTCTATTTATAGAATAACTTTATAAAAGTATTCTGTTTTATATAAAAAGATTTTACTATGCAAAACACTATGCAACACTATGCATATAGAATATAATATATTCTATTTATAGAATAACTTTATAAAAGTATTCTTTTTTATATAAAAAGATTTTCTATATTATTACATTAATAATACCAATAAAACAAAACTAAGTGACTTATCACGTAAGCATCAATAATCAATACCGTGTGCTACTATGCAACCACGCGTATTACTATACTTTTACTACCGAGTAGTTCAACAGTATTAACGGTAAAACTTCCGCCGTTATTTTCATAAAATATTTTTGTCGTTTTCTCAATCAGACAATAATTTGGTTGTGGGGTCCACCAATGATTGTGCCGTTGCACTAATATTCCCTGATAAAATAAATATTCCCGACCAATCGAATATAATATGACAACTTTCATACTTTGCAAAATTTATAAATACTACCCACAACTATAACATTATATCAAATCCACGCCATAATAAAAAAAAGTATATATATCGAGAAAATTAAATCTTTATTCATAAAATCTGGGGTCTCACAGTCCAGCTGGCTCATGCGGTATCGACGTCGAAGAGGATTGCTACCTGGTTGATCCTGCTAGTAGTCATATGCTTGTCTCAAAGATGAAGCCTTGCATGTGTAAGTATGAACTAATTCAGACTGTGAAACTGCGAATGGCTCATTAAATCAGTTATAGTTTGTTTGATGATATCTGCTACTCGGATAACCGTAGTAATTCTAGAGTTAATACGTGCATCAATCCCCAACTTCTGGAGGGGATGCATTTATTAGATAAAAGGTCAGCGCGGGCACTGCCCGTTGCTGCGATAATTCATGATAACTCGACGGATCGCACGACCCTCGTGCCAGCGATGCATCATTCAAACTTCTGCCCTATCAACTTTCGGTGGTAGGATAGTGGCCTACTATGGTGGTGACGGGTGATAGAGCATAAGGGTTCAATTCCGGAGAACGAGCATGAGAAACGGCTACCACATCCATGGAAGGCAGCAGGCGCACAAATTACCCAATCCTTACACGGGGAGGTAGTGACAATAAATAATAATACCGAGCTCAATGAGTCTGGTAATTGGAACGAGTACAATCTAAATCCCTTAACGAGGATCCATTGGAGGGAAAGACTGGTGCCAGCAGCTGTAATAACCCGATATTTTTATATAAATAAATTAAAAAAATTTGCATATAAATTTTTATTATTATTATTTTAAAGGTGGGAATATGTGCCAAGTAATGTGTATGTATATATATGTGATAAATAGAATTTATTTATTACATGAATAAGTTCAAATAATTTTATTTTAGAATTACTAATCATTATAAAGTATATTCTTATAATAATTAATTTTATAGGAGAAATGTTTTTATTATTTATTTTCCATGAAAATATGATTTTTGTATTATTTAAATAATATATGAAATGATTATTGGAATTATTATAATTACTATTTTATTATATGAATTTTAGTTCAGATTATTAAGTGAATTACTTTAACTTAATCAATAATTTTATATATGTCAGATAATCGGATATGGAATCCAAACCCTAATTTTGGATTTTGAGCTATGAATGAAAATAATAATATTATACTAAATATAATATTATTTTTCAGTGTTATAAATATATACTATATGTATTGGTCAATTATTGTGTATAATGTTGTAACTCTAATATTAATTAGTTAAACTCAATTATGAGTTCAAGACTGTAACAACCCCAGAATTTTGAATAATTTTTAAAATTTTAATTAATTAATTTAGGGTTCAAAATTAGAACCTAGACAGAAAATAAGTGTATGCGTTTGATATTTGTAAGATGAAATTTTGAGGATTTCAAAATTGTGTGAAGGATTTAGGTGAATTATTCAGGATTAAGTGTATACGTGAATATGTTCTATGTATAAGGTCATTTATAGGTTCAGAATGTGGTTAAGGGTCAAGGATTGACTAGATAAATTTTATCAGTGTCCAAACCCTATTATATTTAGAACGTCAACGTTCAATTAGAAAATTCTTATGATTTATATAAAACCCTAATTTGGGAACCCTAATGCTATGAATAAAACCCCAAGGGTTAAAAGTTATATGAGCAATGAATATGAATATTATGTGATGGTTTATACTTGTGTATTATATAAACAAATAAAAGAAACTAGGGTGATCCTAATTATATATATATATTAGGAATAAAAAATTGAATAACTTAAGGGTTATGGGATGAGAGAATTATGGTATTTAGAATATATACTAATTCTAAGATATTTATTTTATACATCTCAATTATTTAATTTTATAATATAATTATAGCAAGTCTAATTGGGTTAAGAAAATAAATGTACATGAGTAAGAATTTAAATTATAATTGAGGAAATGAAAACCCTAATTAAATGATTTGGGTTAGATAATAATTTAAAATTATTGGATTATGTCAATTTAATATGGCACAAGAAATTAATTTAGAAGTCCAAAAGAATTTAATGAAAAGCCCAACTTTTAGCCCAATTGAAGAGGGACTTTTTAGTCATTGGATATATTAAATATTACATAAAAAAAATCAATTATGGGCAATCCAAGGCCAATTGGCCGGATGGTATAGAGAAGGATAAAGGGGGGGGGGGGGGAGAATGTGTTGGTTGTTACTTTATTTGGTTACCAACTCTTCACCCACTAACCCATGTGTCACTTATTTATTTGACCAACACTTATGTTTATTCTTGCAAGCAATCATTTAGTAATTGTGTGAGAGAAAGAGAGAATTGGTGGAGAATGTGGATAATTATTGGCCACATGATCGGTGGGTTAGTGGGAGAAAACTTAAACATACAAAATATATCTACTCAAATTACTAACACCCAAAACCATTTTATTTTTCTCTCATCCTATTACTTTATCTTAGCTAATAAAAACCCAAAAATAGAGAGAGAGGAAGAGAGAGGGAGTCATTTCGGCAGCTCCCAAAAGAGAAGAGAAGAGAGGATTTTGATCATCCATGCCATCCAAGATCCATCACATAGTTTGGAAGAAAATGATATGTCAAGAAATCAAAGGTATAAATACCTTTTTGTTTATGTAATTTTTGTTTATTGTAAATCAAACCTTGTATCTATGTTTCTAAACTTAAAAAAACTATGAATATACATGTTTATGAGTGTTTCATGTTTAGATATACCCATTTTGGGTGTTAATTTAGTTGAAA
This sequence comes from Panax japonicus, assembly GCA_020205505.1. Classification (NCBI taxonomy): domain Eukaryota; kingdom Viridiplantae; phylum Streptophyta; class Magnoliopsida; order Apiales; family Araliaceae; genus Panax; species Panax japonicus. Next base: position 15,993,580 of record CM035101.1, on the reverse strand, counting down.
ATCAAAAATAAAGAAAAGTAATTTTTCTAGTTTATGAGCCCTAAAAATTTCTATGTATTTTGGATTTCCACCGTTTTTGATCTAAACCTTCTTTTTGCGATCCGTCAAAGAGAGGTGCTAGATATGTAAGTTATCTACTAAACTCAAGTGGTATCACTCAAAAATATTGAGTATACAGTCCGTAGTGACTAATTTAGCAAAAACAGTTTTGTGTTTTTAAGGAAAAACTGACTATTTTGGACAGTCAAAGGGTAGGGGTAATTTAGTCATTTTTGAATATTCAAAAATTCTGGAAAAATTTGTGATGATAATATGATAAGTTTTCTAACACCTCCAAGTGGAATCACTGAAAAAGGAGTTTTAGATTTCCGTGTGGAAAATGTTTAACAAAGCACGAAAAAACTGCAAAACGACAATTCGCTTTTGCGAAGGACTTTCCAGGGGCTGTTTCGGCAACTTAAATTGTCAGAAAAATTTCGGCCATTTGGGACATGAAAATATATGGTATAAAGTAGCTCTTGTCCAAAATGAGCTCTTTCTGACTTAAAATGACCAAGTTATGACCATTTCAATTTCTGTGATTTTCTAACGAAAATTGCTATAAACCGAGTTCTATAACTCTGATGGCCATGAAATTTAAACTGGAGCGTCTCGTCAACACGTATAAGATTGTGTCAATAAATGGGAATTTCTTGAGTTGAGCATGATAAAGCTAATTTCTTAAGCTACGCACTAAAAATGTTTTTTGAAAAATACTAAAGGAAGTTGGAAAATTATAAAAAAAATACTTGTTGTGTATGATTTATATGTATATGTATTTGGACGAAGGATAGAAAAATAATAAGTTGATTTGGTATTTTCGTGAAAAGGATATGGAATCCAGCTTGTTGGATTGAATAATTTATGCAAAACAGTTTACTGAATTGAAAATATATTGAATCCAGCTTGCTGGATTGCAATCTAGTTACTGGATGTGATATCCAGTTTACTGGATTGCAGTTTAGTTTGCTAGATTGGCCATCTAGATATTGGATTTAGAATCCAGCTTGCTGGATTGCAATCTAGTTACTGGATGTGATATCCAGTATGCTGGATTGCAGTTTAGTTTGCTGGATTGGTCATCTAGATATTGGATTTAGAATCCAGCTTGCTGGATTCCAAATCTGGGTTGCTGGATTGGTATTTGACTTATATGTTCAAGAAGAAATTATAATATATGAGATTAACGTATTTTAAATCATATAAATATAATATTAATGATAAAGGAATTATGTGGTATTTAATTCGTATAAATATGTTTTTAATGATTGAAAAATCAAGATAAATAGTAATAATTATCTAAAAAGTATTACGAGCTTATGAAAATTATTTAGACTGTTATTATAATTATCTAAAATAATTGTTAAGTATTAGGCAGAGTTTAATTAAACTTAAACTTGAAATATTTTTCGACTAGACCGTCGGGACGTTAGAATTTTGTCGGATTCAAGTCAGACTGAAATAGTTTGACATGATACTGATCTTTATGTGTGTTATAGACTGATAGGGTTATGTGTTATGTGTTTAGGTTATTCTATGTATATATATATATATATATATATATATATTATAGTGTTATATTGTGATGATATTATTCTAATATTAGAGATCTATATTACTAATATTAGGTCTTCGGATAAAGCGTTATAAATTGCATTGCGGTAATCAATGGTTCAGGCAAGTTTGTTTTTACTTAACTCTACTAAGAGTGGTTTCATTCGAATAAGATTATGGTTAATCATTGCTGGTTGCCATGAATTGTACTATGTACATATTGCATGTATAAGTCAGGTATGAAAGGCTGATCACTTTCATTACCAGTTGGTTCAGATATACTTGTTCATGTATAATACTTGTTCAGTCAAAAGTTTGTTCCTGCTAGTTCACAATTATATTGTTGAATTATAACCAACTTATTATTCAGACTCTTTCAATCATGATATATTGCTATATTATTGAACTTAAACTTGCTGGGAAACTTTTATGTTCACCCTTGCTATATCATGATAAAACATTGCAAATAAGGCGAATGCGTTTGGATACAGGAAAAGAATAATGCCAAGTTTATCTTGGGATAAAATGTGCAGCTAATTTGTAATAGTATAGTTTATTAATAATGTATTATGTTAGATAGTTTATGAATGGTGTATAAGTTAAGGTTACTCGACCTTGGGGAAATAGTGTGTAATGTATTGTATAAACAATTTATGTTTACATCTTCCACAAATAGTAATAGTTGTATAGAATGATCGAACCGGATCTGCGGTGATTCGGGACCTCGGATTTGGGGGCCCTCACAGTTGGTATCCGAGCTGTAGGTTATGAACCTTAGGTAGGAATACCTGAGACTAAAAACCGCAGTGATTAGGATAAGTACTAACTCAAATAAAGTTAGTTGGTCGGTTAGATTCAAAGACGAATCTCGGCGGGTTATAAAAGATACAGAGTTCCCTAACTCTAATATTAAAGTGAACAGTAGTGAAGAATAGATAGAGTCTAAAAGACTGAAAGTGTAGGGATAGGAGATCGTAAAACAAAACGATCAAGATATAAAAATGAATCGTAATATATACGATGAGATCACTCCGTGATCGGATAAGGTTATAGTATGAAGAAGGATCAAGCGAATGATTGAAAAGTTTACAGCAAGATTGCTGGGTGTCAGTTGTACTATGAATTGGTACAGATTCAGGAAAGGATTATGAATACGAGTTAAATAAAATTCGTATTGAGAAGGGTGTTAGTGTTAGGTGGGGATTCAATTGAGGATTCATGTCGGCAACTGAGTTGTATGATTCCTTGTATGGGCGAGGAATTGTACTTGGTGTAACAACTACTTAGTTCTGACAATGATAATCATTGAAATGTTTGTGTCGCGCTATTTGCTATATGCATGTTAAGAGGGTGATTCCTTTCTCATGTGTATAACAAATAGATAGGTCATAGGTAGAGGATATAAGGTTAAGTATGAGTTCTTAAAACTCATACTTATGTGACATATTTGATTCATAGTTATATGAAATATTTATGAACCCCTCAGCGAATGGACGCCAAAGGTCTGCCTAGGAAAGTTCTTAAACTCATATGATTGTGGCAATTTATGGACTCATAAGTGTGGTTTTACGAACTGGGCATAGTTGTATGTAAATAAAGTATTAAAGATTATAGGAATAGATATATTGTTAAGCAAATGATTATTAGTGAAGAATTAAGTTTTCCAAAACCTCCTAGCTATGCTAGATTTCGAAATTTTGACATCAAGCTAAATACGCACTATGTGCTTTTGAAAAAAAAAATGTAGACTTGTAATCATTTTTGAAACGGTTTAAAGTATAATCTATGCTACTTATTTCAGCTAGACGCAAATGATTTGAAATATCAAAATATATTTTATTTATCACTCATGTACCATGTAACCTGGTGCAAAGATGATAAAAATTTGATGGAATTGTAAATACAGGAATACTTAGTGTGAATTTGATCTAAAATTGTTGTTCCACTATTGTATGATGTGTTATGACAAAGTCATACAATGACGGCATCCTCAAACGGATTGTTAATATAGTACGGCATCATGACGTCATTCTCGAAAATATTTTCAATAAAATTTAATTTTCCAACGGGGTTTGGCTACACCTAAATAATTCGATTGAATTGAATTATTGATATGAGTCTATGCTATTCGATTTACCTAGACTAAAGTATATGAAAACTCTAAGTGTTCATTGAAAGAAATTTCCCGAACCAAATTGTTTTGGGTGCGGAATCCAATAAGACTGAGGTTGAATTTTTGTGCCTATGGCAGTGAAGAGAAACAGATAAAATTAGTACTTGGCCAGTAAGGGCATATCGGGTTAATCACCCTTTGTGTTCATAAGTTATGCCGATTTGTGGATGAATTTCCGTATAACGTTTGCGAAAATGACAGACAAATAGTCTATATGACTCCTCAACAAAATTTGAAATTTTTTACTCTTGTGAGTGGTTTATTGGGTAGCATGTGATGCTGTGTATGTATGGTATATGGTGTATGGTGTAAGGTGTAAGGTAAATTTCGGGGACGAAATTTTTAGAAGAAGGGGTGAATGTGACAACCCGAGAATTTTGAATAATTTTTAAAATTTTAATTAATTAATTTAGGGTTCAAAATTAGAACCTAGACAGAAAATAAGTGTATGCGTTTGATATTTGTAAGATTAAATTTTGAGGATTTCAAAATTGTGTGAAGGATTTAGGTGAATTATTCAGGATTAAGTGTATACGTGAATATGTTCTATGTATAAGATCATTTATGGGTTCAGAATGTGTTTAAGGGTCAAGGATTGACTAGATAAATTTTATCAGTGTCCAAACCCTATTATATTTAGAACATCAACGTTCAGTTAGAAAATTCTTACGATTTATATGGAACCCTAATTTGGGAACCCTAATACTATGAATAAAACCCTGTAGGTTAAAAGTTATGTGAGTAATGAATATGAATATTATGTGATGGTTTATACTAGTGTATTATATAAACAAATAAAAGAAACTAGGGTAATCATAATTATATATATATTAGGAATAAAAAATTGAATAACTTAAGGGTTATGGGATGAGAGAATTATGGTATTTAGAATATATACTAATTCTAAGAGATTTATTTTATACATCTCAATTATTTAATTTTATAATATAATTATAGCAAGTCTAATTGGGTTAAAGAAATAATTGTACATGAGTAAGAATTTAAAATATAATTGAGGAAATAAAAACCATAATTAAATGATTTGGGTTGGATAATAATTTAAAAGTATTGGATTATGTCAATTTAATATGGCACAAGAAATTAATATAGAAGCCCAAAAGAATTTAATGAAAAGCCCAACTTTTAGCCCAATTTGTGACACCCCCAAAATAGATCCATTCCATCCAACCTATTCTGAGTCGTCAAATACATGGTACAAAAAAATAACTACAACTTTATTACAACAATTATCGTGCAAAATACAACAACATATATGTTGTGAGTTTTGATACAAATATATATATCAACTGTGACTCTTGACACCAACTTGGGTAGCATGTCACAATGACACCTTACTTAACGGTATAGTCAAAAATTGTTTTAGAAATTAAAACATTTGGAAAGTTCTCAAGGAAACCTTCGTACATGGGAGGCCATGCGTTTAGGTTATGATAGATATCATATGTCCACAAAATTAACCTTGGTTGATCCAATAGACCCCAAAGAAAAACGAGAAGATTACTATCATATTATTTCCAATGGTGAGTCTTCTTTTGACATATAACTATCTCCATTGTCTCCAGTTGAAAATTATATTTCAAATAAACTCCAAGATCATATAGGTAGTGCTCGTAGATATACTCAACAAGTGGATGTGCACAATCCTGTCTTATAATAACAAGAGGTTGTATGTCATTAAACATCTTGTATAACAGTGGCAAAACACCCTTCCAACGTTGGGTTTGCCTCACCCTATTTGATTCACCAAATATAACTACTAAATGATGTATAAAATACAACACACTTTTCTAAACTGTTTAGGGAGAATCTCCACAGCTAGAGACCACCGTTCTATTCCCCTGTTATTCCCGCTCGACCCAACTACACTTTTATTACCTGAAAGGAATTGTGAAGCAAAAGGGTGAGCACAATTAGCCCAATAAAAAAAATATCACGGCTAAAGATAAATAAATTATCAATAGTCTTCTTCAGTAATAAATCAGAGATTTAGAACATATGGTAGATGATAAAACTTTTCAACCATAGTTGCAGCGGAACGAGCAATCCATTAGAAAAGTCAAATAAATCATAATGTCTATAATATTCTCCATGTTAAAAGTCCACCAACAATATTTTATCGCTGTAACATCAATCAAAAGTTCCTTTCCACAATTATACGAATAACTCATTATCATAATTGTGATTCTAAATTCCTCTTCTCATCTAGGACGAAGATAATTTTTATCACAAGTCTTTACCTGAAATATCAAAGATCATGGTTATACCAAATCACAGTTCTTGTTCATAATCATAATAATAAATTTATCTTTGTACTACGGGCCAAAGATATTCATCAACAGTTCATCTTTGCACTACATGCCAAAGATATTCAACAATATGTCATCTGTGCACTACGGACCAAAGATATTCATCAACAATTCATCTTTGCACTACAGACCAAAGATATTCCTCAACAGTTCATATTTGCACTACATGCCAAATATATTCATCAACAGTTCATCTTTGCACTACGGGCCAAAGATATTCAACAACAGTTCATATTTGCACTACATGCCAAATATATTCATCAACAGTTCATCTTTGCACTACGAGCCAAATATATTCAACAACAGTTCATCTTTGCACTACGTGCCAAAGATATTCAACAATAGTTCATCTTTACACTACAGGCCAAAGATATTCAACAACAGTTCATCTTTGCACTACAGGCCAAAGATATTAATATCTCAAAGAAATATATAATCATTTCAGAATTTATATAAACAATAATTATAACCATGTTGATCCATTCACCTTTGCACTTAAGCTAAAAATATTCAATTGTAAATTCAATGGTCATGATCATACCAGTCAACGATTCAACTTTGCACTACTGGCCAAAAAGAACCCATAGTCACGATCATACCAATAATCTACCCATCTTTACACTCAAGTCAAAGAGAAATTTCATCACTAAGATTATAAAAATGTTATATATGATAATAAAAACAATATGATCAAAACATGGATTTAATTTTAAGAGTAAGATTCATAAATTAACGGTAATTTGGTCAGAAAAAGAAACCAATTTTATCGTGAATAGTAACTCGTGAATAGTAACTCATGAATAGTAACTCAAGAATAGTAACTCGTGAATAGTAACCCTGACATGAAAAAGGTAGAAATTCCACAATAAAATCTATACCAATATTTTGGTATAATGATATTGAAATAATAATATTTCTTAAGCTTATAAATAATTTATTTTAATCGTTTACACTTTACTAAATAATGCATTTAATCATCTTAAAATACCAAACTCATAAGATTTTATCACCAATAACCAAAACCCTCATCAAAAATCTGCATATACCTCATATATGATTCTCAAGCATAAAATCATATTTTTTAAATTTCTTCCTTCACCTAACATATTTAATTCATTTACTCATAACTAGTCCATTTTCATGAAAAATACCAAATCAGTACCAAAAATATTTCTTTTCTAGGATTTAGCAGAATATAGTCCCATATTGAACATATATTTTTCCCGAAATTTTTAAAATTCATTTACTATTTTTCATATGGCCAAAACAGTCGAATATTTAGACATTTATCATAAATTATAATTTTATCCAAAAATTCCGAAATTTACAGAGTATACTTCTATTATATACATGTACTCCCAATAAAAATTTCACTAATTTTGGAGTTAACCACAAGGAGTTATAAGCGGTTACTTTTAAAATAGTCTTTTCTCATAAAATTCATAACTCTTAATCTATACATCCAAAAATCACCATTTTTTGACACAATCAATAAAACTCATCAAAATATCATTTCAATTTTTTTTTAGAATTTTTGAGAATCGGAAAAACTACGAAACTGAAAAACATAATAACCCTTAAAATCCCTTATTATCCCTTACCTCAAAAGAGCAGTACTTCTGATCGGAATATCGGTATAAGGCTGAAGGAAACTTGCACTGATGAATAGAAACTCACAAAGTATCTAAATACTCATAAAATACACTCAATAATCTAGAGAGAAAACTTGTTTCTGGTGTGATTTTTAATTCTAACTTAGCCCTCTATTTATAGGAAAATGTTACCATGTCGAAGCAGACTTAACCTGCAACCTGATGGTTTAATTGCTACTATTCCCACCCACCACATTTGAATAAAAATCTCAGCACATTTCCACAAACCAAAAGTGGGGCCCACCAATTCTAGAATTTTCCATCCAAATCATTTATAGCCTAATTTTCGAATCAGTCACCTCTTAAAATTCATAACAAATCATACGTTAATTTTTAACGGTTCAAAAGTTGTGGACATATACTCAACTTATATATGTATAACATATCCAAAAATCACAACGATCCAACGGTCAAATCAAAATTATAACTCACGCAATAGAGCTTTAAGAACACCGATTTGATCTTTTAATACCTCCAATCCGACAAAATTCTGATAAAACACCTCAACATTAACTCTTTCATTTATAACCACATAAATAAATCCATAATTTATATCCACATCAAATAAATATTTCCTTATCATATAAATCAATAATTAATTATTAACAAATAATATTACAGAATCACAATAATGACAATCAGACAGTTTCCAGGAAAGAGGGGGCTTTCCGATAAGGATTTCTCCTTACTGGCGCGCAATTAGTTGACCAAACCTCTCCTTGACAGAACTTTCTAGATATTGCCAATAATGTTATCTCATAATATTATTCAAATAATATGAATTATTGATCTGATAATGGGAAATACTGTGCAGTTACAATTATTGAAACAACAATAATATAAAATATCAACGCAACAATTATTGAATCAATAAAATAAAATATTGAACAGTAATTACTGTAATAATTATTAAGTAGTGCCTTCTTACGTAAGAATCAATAATTCAAAAAAGTGCAATACCGTGTGCTACTGTACAAAAATGCGTATTATTTGTAAAAACTCAAATTTGTCATTTTCTTCATCTGATTGTTATCTATTATGGGGCCCACAAATGGCTGCACCGTCGTACGAATATTCTCTGATAGAAAGAATATTCCACGACCAAACGAATATTCATATATCACCCTTAACTTTACTTTTTATCAATTTAACCATTTACTGAATAGAAAAATTGAATAATTTTATTTCATAAAATTCGGGATCTTACAATCTCCCCTCCTTATGAAATCTCGTCCCCAAAATTTACGTACCTGGTATTTCAAAGAGTTGAGAATACCTTACTTTTATTTCAGATTCTATCTCCCCGATCATCATGATTTCTGCATTGCTCATCTCCTATATATCAGATATCGTTCTAGAATACAGCTTCAAAACAAATGTTAATTGATATATCACAATTTATCAACTTAAGTAATAAAATTTAGCTTATGAAGGACACACACTAGCGAAGGATATTACTCGTCTCTCCCTTCCTAGTTCTATTCCTCGATCTCCGCCAGAGATCATATCCCTAAGCTCTGATACCAAATGTGACACCCCCAAAATAGATCCATTCCATCCAACCTATTCTGAGTCGCCAAATACATGGTACAAAAAAACAACTACAACTTTATTACAACAATTATCGTGCAAAATACAACAACATATATGTTGTGAGTTTTGATACAAATATATATACCAACTCTGACTCTTGACACCAACTTGGATAGCATGTCACAATGACACCTTACATAAAGGTATAGTCAAAAACTGTTTTAGAAATTAAAACATTTGGGAAGTGCTCAAGGAAACCTTCGTATATGGGAGGCCATGCGTTTAGGTTATGATAGATATCATATGTCCACAGAATTATCCTTGGTTGACCCAATAGACCCCAAAGAAAAACGAGAAGATTACTATCATGTTCTTTCCAATGGTGAGTCTTCTCTTGACATATAACTATCTCCACTGTCTCCAATTGAAAATTATATTTCAAATAAACTCCAAGATCATATAGGTAGTGCTCGTAGATATACTCAGCAAGTGGATGTGCACAACCCTATCTTATGATAACACGAGGTTGTATGTCATTAGACATCTTGTATGAAAGTGAAAAAACACCCTTCCAACGTTGGGTTTGCCTCACCCTATTTGATTCACCAAATATAACTACTAAATGATGTATAAAATACAACACACTTTTCTCTACTTTTTAGGGAGAATCTCCACAGCTAGAGACCACCGTTCTATTCCCCTGTTATCCCCTCTCGACCCAGCTACACTTTTATTACCTGAAAGGAATTGTGAAGCAAAAGGGTGAGCACAATTAGCCCAATAAAAAAAAATATCACGGCTAAAGATAAATAAATTATCAATAGTCTTCTTCAGTAATAAATCAGAGATTTAGAACATATGGTAGATGATAAAACTTTTCAACCATTGTGACGCCCCCAAAATAGGTATACATCACCAATTCTGAGTCGCCAAATACATGGTACAAAAACAAATACAACTTCAGTAATATAATTGTCGTACAGAATGCGACAACGCCTATACTGTAAGTTTGAATACAAATATTGTATACTAGAGAGTATACAAACTCAAAAAAGAGTCATCATTACAATTATTCAAACACTATTTTACAGAAATAGAGAGGACTGCTAAAACATCTTTCTAGAACCATCACTCCGTACCCCGACTAGTTCCTGCTATGTTCTCACCTCCTGAGAAAAATTGAACAGAAAGGAAAAGGGTGAGCTCAACTAGCCTAGTAAAGAATATTATGACTAAGATAATATACAACAAATTATCGTTAGTCTTCAACAGGGAAAAATCTGATAAAATATAATAGACAACAAGTTTTAGATCAACAACTGCAGCGGAATAGCAATCCATTAGAAGAGTCAAGTAGAGAAAGAATTCTACTATCTTCTAAGATTTAAAAGTCCATCATCAATATTTTATCCCTGTAACATCAATCAATATACATCTTGAATCAAATATCCATCTTTGCACTACAGGCCAAAGATATTCATTTGTATCACCAGTTGGTCATGTTCATCTCAACACATGTTCATCTTTGCACTACAGGCCAAAGATATTCATTAGGTAATCATTCATCTTTGCACTACAGGCCAAAGATATTCATTTGTATCATCATTTAGAACTGAGGATGATGAAAAATATTTTTAAAAAAAATAATCCAATGAGATAAAAGATCAAATACTAAGGATTCGTATTACAGTTTATCCAAGTTCAATAATATTTCGAAATAACCAATTTTGAAGCAGAATTTAAAAATAATGATCAAAACCTTGATACAATCAAAGATAGTAACCATAATAGACAACTTGGACAAAAAGAAGAAAATTTTATTTTTCAGTGCATAGTGCCGTATTCGTGAATAGTGCCATATACGTGAATAGTAACCCCGACACAAAAAGTTGCAAATTTGATAAAAAGTTCATACCAACATTTCGGTATAATAATATTGAAGAAAATATTATTTTAAGAAGAATATAACACCCCTTACCTCAAAATATCAGTACTTCTAATCGGAATATCGGTATAAGGCTGAAGGAAACTTGCACTGATGAATAGAAATTCATAAAGTATCTAAATACTCACAAAATACACTCAATAATCTAGAGAGAAAAAGAGAGAAAACTTGTTTCTGGTGTGATTTTCAATTCTAACTTAGCCCTCTATTTATAGAAAAATGTTAGCACGCCGAAGCAGACTTAACCTGCAACCTGATGGCTTTACCTGCTACTATTCCCACCCACCACATTTGAATAAAAATCTTAGCACATTTTCACCAACCAAAAGTGGGGCCTACCAATTCTAGAATTTTCCACCAAAATCATTTATAACCTAATTTCTGAATTACTCACCTCTTAAAATTCATAACAAATCATACGTTAATTTTTAACGGTTCAAAATTTGTGTACATATACTCAACTTATATATGTATAACATATCCAAAAATCACAACGATCCAACGGTCGGATTAAAAATTATAACTCCTGCAATATATCTCAAAAACCACTGGTTTGATTTTTAATACCTCCAATCTGACAAAATACTGATAAAACACCTCAACATTAATTCCTTCATTTATAACCACATAAATAAATCCATCATTTATATTCACATAAAATAAATATTTCCTTATCATATAAATCAATAATTAATTATTCACAAATAATATTACAGAATCACAATAATGACAACCAGGCAGTTCCCAGGAAAGAGGGGGCTTTTCGATAAGGATTTCTCCTTACTGGCGCGCAATTAGATGACCAAGCCTCTCCTTGACAGAACTTTCTAGATATTACCAATAATGCTATCTAATAATATTATTCCAAATAATATGAATTATTGATCTGATAATGGAGATGATGTGCAGTGACAATTATTGAAACAACAATAATATAAATATCAACGTAGCAATTATTGAATCAATAAAATAAAATATTGAACAGTAACTATTGTGACAATTATTAAGTAGTGCCTTCTTACGTAAGGATCAATAATTCAACAATATTGTGCAATACCGTGTGCTACTGTGCAACAACGCGTATTATTGTATTTTAACCACCGGGTATTCCAACAGTGTTAACGGTAACAACTACGTTGTTATTCAATTTTGTCATTTTCTTCATCCGACAGTTATCCGTTATGGGGCCCACCAATAGCTGCACCGTCGTACGAATATTCCCCGACAGAAAGAATATTCTACGACCAAATGAATATTCGCTGACAATAATGAATATTATATAACCACTTGCTTATTTTGAAAATTTGCACATTTCACCCATAACCAAAGTATTATATCAAATTAATACCTTATTATTCACAATAATAAATAAAGGAAATTTGATTTTATTCATTAAAAAGTTAGGGTCTTACAACCTCCCCTCCTTATGAAATTTCGTCCTCGAAATTGATATACGTACATGGTGTTTCAAAAAGGTGAGGATACCTCGCTTTCATTTCTGATTCCAACTCACAGGTCATCTCTTCAATAGCATGGTTTCTCCATAAAACCTTAACTTATGGTATAACCTTCGTGCGTAGGACATGCTCTTTCCTATCCAAGATCTTAACAGGTACCTCCTTTACGTTAAATCTTCAGCTATCTCGTCTGGTTTTAACTCAATAATGTGGCTCGGGTCTTTAACATATTTACGAAGCATAGATATGTGAAAAACATTATGAACACGAGACATACTTGGAGGTAATGCGAGTCTATAGGCCACATTTCCTATTCGGTCAAGAATCTCAAATGGACCAACAAATCTTGGATTGAGCTTTCCTCTCTTCCCAAATTTTGTAACTCCCTTCTATGGTGCAACACGTAACAATACATGATCCCCAATATTAAATTCCACGTCCTTCCGATTAAGATCCACATAACTCTTTTGTCTATCCTGTGCCGTTTGTATACGTTGTTGAATCGTTTGGATCTTCTCTGTAGTCATGCATACCAACTCTGGTCCCAACAATGTTGATTCACCCACCTCGTCCCAACATACTGAAGAACGACATTTTCTTCTATACAACGCCTCGAATGGAGCCACACCTATGCTCGCCTGATAACTATTGTTGTAGGAGAATTCCACCAATGGTAGGTACTTATCCCAACTCCCTTTGAGATATAGGACACAGAGTCTTAATAGATCTTCAAGAGTTTGAATAGTCCTCTCTGATTGTCCGTCCGTTTGAGGATGGTATGCCGAACTGAATCGTAAATCTGTGCCCATAGATTTCTGCAAGCTAACCCAAAATTGTGAAGTGAATCTTGGGTCACGATCCAAAACTATGGATACTGGCATGCCATGAAATCTCACAATCTCGTTCACCTACATACTAGCAAGACGTTCAAGGGGATAAGTCTCTCGTATAGGCAAGAAATGAGCAGACTTAGTTAATCTATCAACAATAACCCAAATCGCATCTATGCCTTGAGAAACCTTGGGAAGACCCGTAACAAAATCCATAGTAATGTGTTCCCACTTCCATTTCAGAATCTCAAGTGGTTGTAATGGAACCTTTTTCATTTGATGATCCGCCTTTACACGTTGATAAGTTAAACACCTCGAGATAAACTCCGCGATCTCTTTTTTCATATTGCTCCACCAAAATGTACGTCGAAGATCATGATACATTTTGGTACTCCCAGGATGGATTGTAAATGGTGTGTTGTGTGCCTCCATCATGATTCTATGCTTCAAGTCAGAATCGTTAGGAACACAAAGTCTGGAGTTGACTCGAAGTATTCCTTCTTCATCGATTCTTGCTTCTGAAATAGCACCTTCTTGCACTTTCTTCTTCATACGCATCAGCTCCATGTCCGTAGCTTGAGCAGTTTTAACTTTATCGATTAAAGTCGGTTATACTCGTATGTTTGATATCATCGTGTGGGTACTTGGAGCCTTCATCTCTATCTCCATCATTTACAAGTCATAAAAAATGGACTTTTGTGTTAACAACATTGCACTCGTACCCGCATATGATCTTCTACTCAATGCGTCAGCTACTATGTTCGCTTTTCCAGGATGATATTGGATGGTATGATCGTAATCTTTCAGTAGCTCGAGCCAACATCGTTGCCGCATGTTGAGTTCTTTTTGGGTGAAGAAATATTTGAGGCTTTTATGATCTGTATAGATCTCCACTTTCTCCCCATACAGGTAGTGTCTCCATATCTTCAAAGCGAAAACGACTGCTGCCAACTCCAAATCATGAGTAGGATAATTCCTCTCATATTCTTTGAGTTGTCGTGAGGCATAGGCTATGACTTTCCCATGTCGCATGAGAACACATCCTAACCCTTTGCTTGAAGCATCGTTGTAGATAACAAATCCATCCGAACCAGATGGTATTGTCAAAATAAGTGCCGAAATGAGTCTCATCTTGAGTTCTTGAAAACTCTTCTCACAATCCTCGCTCCAACCGAATTTTATATCTTTACGAGTCAGCTGAGTTAACGGAGTAGCGATTCGAGAAAATCCTTCCACGAATCTCCGATAGTAACCAGCTAAGCCCAGAAAGCTACGTACTTCGGTCATCGACTTTGGTTGCTCCGAACTTTTTATGGCTTCAATCTTCGCCGGGTCGACAGATACTCCATGTTTTGAGACCACATGCCCAAGGAATGCTACTTCCTCAAGCCAGAACTCGTATTTCTTCAGCTTGGCATATATCTTGTTATCGCGAAGCCTTTGTAGTACCAGCTTCAAATGGCGCTCATGATCTTCACGGCTTTTGGAATAGATGAGGATGCCATCAATAAAGACAACAACGAACTGATCCAAATATTCCTTGAATACACGGTTCATCATATCCATGAAAGAAGCAGGAGCATTAGTCAATCCAAAAGACATGACTAAGAATTCATAATGCCCGTACCGAGTTCTGAAGGCAGTCTTTGGAATATGCTCAGTTTTAATCTTCAGCTGATGATATCCAGAATGAAGATCGATCTTTGAAAAGAATTGTGCTCCTTGCAACTGGTCAAACAGGTCATCAATGCGAGGTAGCGGATACCTATTCTTGATAGTGACATGATTCAATTCTCGGTAGTCGATACAAAGTCGCATACTCCCATCTTTCTTCTTTACGAATAACACAGGAGCACCCCAAGGAGATGTACTAGGACGAATAAAACCGATGTCCAACAACTCCTATAGTTGAACCTTTAACTCCTGAAGTTCAATAGGAGCCATTCGATATGGGGTTTTAGAAATGGGCTTTGTACCAAGTTTAAGGTCAATAAAGAATTCAACTTCACGTTCTGGAGGTAGACCGGGAAGTTCTTCAGGAAATACATCAGAAAATTCACTAACAACGGAAATATTATTCAAATCTGACGTGTTTTTGTTCAAGTCCGTGACATGGGCTAAGAAAGCTTGACATCCGTTTTTCAATAAACGAATAGCTTTATGGCTTGATATGACAGTAACTGACTTTAATGGTTTGGTTGTTTGAATTCGCATAATAGGTTGGTTAGGAATATGAAAAATAACAACCTTACGAAAATAATCAATTTTAGCACGATGTGTGGTTAACCAATCAATCCCCAAAATCACATCAAATGCAAGAATTTTCAACGAAATAAGGTCGGCAGGTAATATGATGGTACCGACTTGAATCATGCAATATTTAAAAACAGTAGATGTAACGAAAGTTTCTCCTAACGGAGTCTCAATAGATAAGTCAAAGTCTAATTTCTCCGGAGTCAAGTTTAAACGTTGAGCACAAGCAGGAGAGATAAAAGAATGGGTAGAGCCGGTATCTAATAAGGTATAAACTCCGCAAGAGTTTATGATTAGCTTACTCGTGATCACCTCGTTTGGGTTCCTTGCGTTTTGTGCAGTTACGACAAACGCCCTTCCAAGAACCACCGACTTTAACTTGTCCGGGACAGCCTTTGGAGTCACCATCCCCGTCGAACTTGGTTTTGCGACTAGACAATCTCTAGCTATATGACCTTCATTTCCACAGTTATAACACACCTTGGATTGTTGTGGGCAGTTTGGGCTGATGTGTCCCTCTTTCCCGCATTTGTAACAAACGATCGGTGCTCGTTCTCCTCCCTTAGAAACAGTTGATGTTGGTGCTGACATCTTCACGCTATCATTGTTGTACCTTCTCCTTTTAAAATCTCCTCCCGACTCACTCCTTCTATTATCACGGCCACGATTACCACCAGAGTGGTTACCGCTTTTGTCTGAATGCTTTCCTTCCCTCTGGTTGTCATTGCTCCGATGACCGCTACCACCGGTATAACCCTGATTGTGTTCCCTCGGTTGAACATACTCATTATCTCGCTCTAATAATTGAGCCCTGTTTACAACATCTAAATATAAAGCAAATTTATGAGATATAAGATATTATCGAATCTCGGCCTTTAGACCTCTCAGAAACATCCTCGTCATTCGTTCCTCATTTTTGACCAAATAAGGTGCAAACCTGGATAACTCTGCAAACTTCGCCTCGTACTGAGACACCGTCATGTTGTTTTGTTCCAGTCTGATAAACTCCACCTCCTTCATATGACGAATACATTCAGGAAAGTACTTGTCATTGAATAGTTTCTGAAACGTTTCCCAAGACATGCTGAGTGCGGCTGGCTAGGTACGCTTCATAGACTCCCACCAGTAGTCTGCTTCACCGCGGAACATAAATGTGGCGAATGGAACCTTCTGTTCTTCCGTGCATCCCAAGACATCGAATATCTTAGTAATTTGCTTGACCCACATTTCCGCCTTGATCGGATCTGGCTTTCCCTGAAATTCTGGTGGTCCCAACTCTTTGAACTGCTTGGCTGTAACAAGTCGCGTATTGCTAACGTTTCCACCCTTATTTTGTGCACGAGTCTCCCTCGTCTGGTTTTGCATAAACTGCAAAAAGCTTCTAAACATCCCATCATTCCTCATTTGTTCGGTAGCGTTGTTTATAGGAGGAATATTGCCTTCCTGTTGCACGTTCCCCTGGGTGGTGATCAAAGGTGTCTCCACGGTCTGATTCAATCCATTATTAACGTTCTCAGCTGCCATTCTTAAATACTGCCATAAAATAAGGGTTAATTATCATGCAACATATTATCCCTATATTCTGACCGACCAATTAAATACCAAATAAAATTAGGTAGGTCATACTAGCGAAGGAATTCCCCGTCTCTCCCCTCCTAGTTCTTGTCTCACATCTCAGCCAGAGATCATATCCCTAAGCTTTGATACCAACTGTGACGCCCCCAAAATAGGTATACATCACCCATTCTGAGTGGCCAAATACATGGTACAAAAACAAATACAACTTCAGTAATATAATTGTCGTGCAGAATACGACAACGCCTATACTGTAAGTTTGAATACAAATATTGTATACTAGAGAGTATACAAACTCAAAAAAGAGTCATCATTACAATTATTCAAACACTATTTTACAGAAATAGAGAGGACTGCTAAAACATCTTTCTAGAATCATCACTCCGTACCCCGACTAGTTCCTGCTATGTTCTCACCTCCTGAGAAAAATTGAACAGAAAGGAAAAGGGTGAGCTCAACTAGCCTAGTAAAGAATATTATGACTAAGATAATATACAACAAATTATCGTTAGTCTTCAACAGGGAAAAATCTGATAAAATATAATAGACAACAAGTTTTAGATCAACAACTGCAGCGGAATAGCAATCCATTAGAAGAGTCAAGTAGAGAAAGAATTCTACTATCTTCTAAGATTTAAAAGTCCATCATCAATATTTTATCCCTGTAACATCAATCAATATACATCTTGAATCAAATATTCATCTTTGCACTACAGGCCAAAGATATTCATTTGTATCACCAGTTGGTCATGTTCATCTCAACACCTGTTCATCTTTGCACTATGGGCCAAAGATATTCATTAGGTAATCATTCATCTTTGCACTACATGCCAAAGATATTCATTTGTATCATCATTTAGGACTGAGGATGATGAAAAATATTTTTAAAAAAAAGAATCCAATGAGATAAAAGATCAAATACTAAGGATTCGTATTACAGTTTATCCACGTTCAATAATATTTCGAAATAACCAATTTTGAAGCAGAATTTAAAAATAATGATCAAAACCTTGATACAATCAAAGATAGTAACCATAATAGACAACTTGGACAAAAAGAAGAAAATTTTATTTTTCGGTGAATAGTGTCGTATACGTGAATAGTACCGTATACGTGAATAGTAACCCCGATACAAAAAGTTCCAAATTTGATAAAAAGTTCATACCAACATTTCGGTATAATGATATTGAAGAAAATATCATTTTAAGAAGAATATAACACCCCTTACCTCAAAATATCAGTACTTCTGATCGGAATATCGGTATAAGGCTAAAGGAAACTTGCACTGATGAATAGAAACTCACAAAGTATCTAAATACTCACAAAATAAACTCAATAATCTAGAGAGAAAAAGAGAGAAAACTTTTTTCTGGTGTGATTTTCAATTCTAACTTAGCCCTCTATTTATAGAAAATGTTAGCACGCCGAAGAAGACTTAACCTACAACCTGATGGCTTTACCTGCTACTATTCCCACCCACCACATTTGAATAAAAATCTCAGCACATTTTCACCAACCAAAAGTGGGGCCCACCAATTCTAGAATTTTCCACCAAAATTATTTATAACCTAATTTCTGAATCAGTCACCTCTTAAAATTCATAACAAATCATACGTTCATTTTTAACAGTTCAAAATTTGTGGACATATACTCAACCTATATATGTATAATATATCCAAAAATCACAACGATCCAACGGTCGGATTAAAAATTATAACTCCTGCAATATATCTCAAAAACCACTAGTTTGATTTTTAATACCTCCAATCTGACAAAATACTGATAAAACACCTCAACATTAATTCCTTCATTTATAACCACATAAATAAATCCATCATTTATATCCACATAAAATAAATAATTCCTTATCATATAAATCAATAATTAATTTTTTACAAATAATATTACAGAATCACAATAATGACAACCAGGCAGTTCCCAGGAAAGAGAGGGCTTTCCGATAAGGTTTTCTCCTTACTGGCGCGCAATTAGGTGACCAAGTCTCTCCTTGACAGAACTTTCTAGATATTGCCAATACTGCTATCTAATAATATTTGTGAGACCCCATATTTTATGAATAAAGATTTAAATTTCTCAAAATATTTTTTTTAATATTATGGTGTGGATTTGATATAATGTTATAGTTGTGGGTAGTGTTTAGAAATTTTTCAAAGTATGCAAGTTGTTGTATTGTATTCGATTGGTCAGGGGAATATTCTTTTTAGCAGAGAATATTCGTACAACGGCGCAATCATTGGTGGACCCCACAACGGAATGATTGTCGGATTGAGAAAACGACAAAAATATTTTTATAAAAATAACGGCGGAAGTTTTACTTTTAATATTGTTGAACTACTCGGTAGTAAAAGTTCAGTAATACGCGTGGTTGCATAGTAGCACACGGTATTGGTTATTGATGCTTACGTGAGAAGTCACTCAGTTTTGCTTATTATTTGGATTCCTATTTACCCATTTTTCAAAATAATCTATAGAAAATTATTTAAAGGTGGGGCCCAATGTGGGGCCCATATGTGGGGCCCATATGTGTTGAAAAACTGAATTTAAAATTGGGGGTGAGAGTGACTTGTTGGTGGAATTTAGCGTGTGAGTGTGTGTGGTAGTGGGTTTTGGTGGAAAAGTGGATGGGTTGATAATTAATGTTGGTTGTTTTATTATAAATTGATTTTGGGTGGTGGAAAAGTTGATGGGTGTTGTAATATTATATATATATATATATATATATATATATATATATATGTATGTATTATATTTTATTTTTGTTTTGATCATATTGGTTGGTTGTTTGAAATTTGCATCAGTGTGTTATCACAACTTTGATCCGTGAATTTGCAAAGACATCATGTTATATAAATGTAATATATATATATATATATATATATATATATATATATATATATATAATATATATTATTTTTATTAATACTGCCTAGTAAATCAATCTGGACCTTTCATGAATTAGTTACTATTCAATCCATTCTCCTATAAATAGAAGCTAATTCCTTCATTATTTCTTACAAATTCACTGAAAATCTAGAGAGAGAAATTATAGAGAGAAAGAAGAAAAGTATTCTGCTACTTCACTACTTCAGTATTCGGTTTTTCTAAAGGTAAGGGATATTATTTGTTCTACTCGTAAGGGGTATTATTCTTTCGTATTCATAAAGAGAGCTATTGTTATTCCATTCTTATTATTCTGTTGGAATAACCTGTTTATTTGAATTACCGCATACATGGTGAAATTCTTCTAATATTCCGTTCTTTAATATTATGTCGGAATATCCTGTCTGTGCGTTTACGCCGGACCTGGTTCCATTATTTATTATTCTGTCAGAATATCCTATCTGTACGTTTACGCCGGACCTGGTTCCATTCTTTATTATTATTCTGTTGGAATATCCTGTCTGTGCGTTTTACGCCGGACTTGGTTCTGTCTTTATTATTATTCTGTTGGAACATCCTGTCGGTGCGAATTTCGCCTGACCTGGTTCCATTACTTATTATTCTGCTGGAATAACCTGTCTATGCAAAGTACCACATGCATGGTGATTTCTTTTGTTATTCCATTCGTTATTATACCCAGTTGGTTAAAGTTTTGACTTCTATACTCCATAAAATTAGTGGAATATCCTTGATATTTGCGCTTCATCCAGTATCTTTTCATGGAAATATTCTTCTGAACATTCTTGAATTTTACTCTACAAAGAATTATCATGTTCATAATTTAGACGTTATTAATTCCTGGATAAATTAATTCTTGAACTTGTTTTATTGAATTCTTATATCAATATTGTCATCATCTTGATGTTTATATTTTGTTGAAAGTCATATGTGGCCTGTATTGCATAGATAGACTTGGTATGATTATGATCAGGGATTATTTGGTGTAATCATGACCGTAATATTACAAATAATGTGGAAAAAGTCCTCATTGGTCCGTAGTGCATTGATGGACAATATTTGGTATGATTATGGCTATGGATTCTCTTTGGTCGTAGTGCAAAGATGAATTATTTTATGGCATGATCAGGACCGTTGATGAATACACGATTATCTTTGGCCCGTAGTGCATGGATAATTTGTGGTCGTGATACTAATGAATACACGATTATCTTTTGCCCGTAGTGCATGGAAAATTTGTGGTCGTGATACTAATGAATACACTATTATCTTTGGCCCGTAGTGCATGGATAATTCGTGGTCGTGATACTAAAGAATATCCTTGGCCTGTAGTGCAGAGATGATTTAATTATGTGGATTATTTATTAAGCTGAGTTTCAGTGATAAAAGTGATGAAAAACCTTTTAAATGATAAAAGATAGTAGATTTTATTCTCTACTTGACTCTTCTAATGGATTGCTTGTTCCGCTGTAGTTAAACTTGATGTTTGTTATATTTTATCAGTTTAACACTGTTGAAGGCTAACGATAATTTATTCTGCATTATCTTAGTCATAATATTTCTTACTGGGCTAGTTGAGCTCACCCTTTTGCTTTCATTGTTCTCTTCAGGAAATGAGAACGTAGCAGGGACTAGTTGGAGAACAGAGTGATGGTCCTAGATTGTGACGCCCCCAAAATTAGGTATACATCACCCATCTTGAGTCGTCAGATACATGGTACAGAATTCAAATACAACTTACTAATACCACTGTCGTGTATAATACGACAAAATACAACTGTGAGTTTGAATACAATAATTGTCTAGTAGAGATCATACAAACTCAAAAGGAGTCCTCAATACAATTATTGTCACACTATTTAACAGAATAATGAGGACTACTAATACTATTCTCTGGTTCATCACTCCGTTCCCCGACTCGTCCCAGCTATATTCTCATTTCCTGAAGAGAACAGTGAAAGAAAGGGTGAGCTCAACTAGCCCAGTAAGAAATATTATGACTAAGATAATGCAGAATAAATTATCATTAGCCTTCAACAGTGTTAAACTGATAAAATATAATAAACATCAAGTTTAACTGCAGCGGAACCAGCAATCCATTAAAAGAGTCAAGTAGAAAATAAAAACTACTATCTTTTATGATTAAAAAGGTTTTTCATCATCGTTATGGCTGAGACTCAGCTTAATAAATATTCCACATCATCGAATCACCCCTGCACTACAGCCAAGGATATTCTTTAGTATCACGACCACAATTATTCATGCACTACGGCCAATAATATTTGTGTATTCATTAGTGGTCATGATCATGCCAACAACTGTCCATCAATGCACTACGGGCCAATGAGGATTTTTAACTTTTACATCATTTGTAATATTACGGTCGTGATTACACCGAATAATCCCTGGTCATAATCATACCAAGTCCATCTATGCACTACAGGCCACAGATGACTTTCAATAAAATATAAACATGAGGATGATGACAATGATATAATAATTCAATAAAACAAGTTCAAGAATTATTTTATCCAGAAATTATTAACGTCCAAATTGTCAACACGATACTGTTTTGTGGTGTAAAATTCAAGAATGATCAGAAGAATATTTTCACGAAAGGATACTGGATGAAGCGCAAATATCAAGGATATTCCACTAATTTCATGGAGTATAGAAGTTAAAGTTTTAACCAACTGAGTATAATAAAGAATGAAATAACAAAAGAAATCACCATGCATGCGATAGACCGCACAGACAGGTTATTCTAACAGAATAATAAATAACGGAACCAGGTCAGGTGAAATTCACACCGACAGGATGTTCCAACAGAATAATAAAGATGGAACCAGATCCGGTGTAAAACACACAGATAGGATATTCCAACAGAATAATAATAAAGACGGAACCAGATCCGGTGTAAAACACACAGATAGGATATTCCAACAGAATAATAAGGATTGGAACCAGGTCCGGTGTAAAACACACAGACAGGATATTCCAACAGAATAATAGAAGAATGTCACCAAGTATAGGGTAAACCGCGTATACAGGTTATTCAGACAGAATAATAATAAATGGAATAACATAAGGATTTTACCAAGTATAGGGTACACCGCGTATACAGGTCATGTATAGGGTATGCCACTTTTACAGGTTATTCCAACAAAATAACAACGAATGGAATAACATAAGTTCTCTTCAAGAAGAAAGAGTAACACCCCTTACCGTATTAGGAGATTGAATACTGCAGTAGTGTAGTAACCGAATACTCTTCTTCTTTCTCTATTACTCTCTCTATACTTTCTCTCTCTATAGCTTGAACGAATTCGTGAAAAATAATGAAGCCCTAGGCCTCTATTTATAGAAGATTTATTACTATTTACGAAAGTATTTACTATTTACGAAGGTAATTACTATTGACGAAGGTAATTACTATTGACGAAGGTAATTACTATTTACGAAGGTAATTACTATTTACGAAAATAATTACTATTTACGAAGGTAATTACTATTTACAAAAGTAATTACTATTTATGAAAGAGACTCTTAGATGATGACATATGGCCCCCATAAATAATTAAACTTACCACAAACGTCTAATAATAGACTCTTTATATACATCAAGGATTGAATAAAAATTACCAGAAATTATTTTATTTTTAATCAACACATATTTAATCTTTCAACAATTATTAATTAGTTATAACTTGTCGTCTCAATTATTGTTTAAATAATATAACATATTATACAGATGATACTGTGACAATAATTGAATCAATAATATAAGAGATATGATGCAGCAATTACTGTAGCAATAATTGAGTATAATTGAGTGACTTCTCACGTAAGCATCAATAATCAATACCGTGTGCTACTATGCAACAACGTGTATTACTGTACTTTTACTACCGAGTAGTTCAACAGTTTTAACGGTAACACCTCCGCCGTTATTTTATAGAAAGATAATTTTGTCGTTTTCTAACTACAACAATACTTCCGTTGTGGGGTCCACCAATGATTGTGCCGTCGTACAAATATTCCCCGACAAAAAGAATATTCCCCGACCAAACGAATATTTTATAACAACTTGCGTACTTTGCAAAATTTATAAATATTACCCACAACTATATATTTTATCAAATTTATTCCATAATATTCAAAAATAATAATTATGAAAATTCATCTTTATTTATAAAAACTGGGGTCTTACAACCTCCCCTTCTTATGAAATTTCGCCCTCGAAATTAGGGTACGTACCTGGTATGTCAAAGAGGTAAGGATACCTTGATTTCATTTCAGATTCTAACTCCCAAGTCATTTCCTCAACATCGTGGTTTCTCCACAAAACTTTGACTTGAGGTATAACCTTGGAGCGTAGAATATGTTCCTTCTTATCCAAGATTTGAACAGGAATCTCTTCATACGTCAAATCTTCCGCTATTTCGTCCGGTTCTAACTCAATAATGTGGTTCGGGTCTTTCACATATTTACGTAACATGGATATGTGAAAAACGTTATGAACACGAGACATACTTGGCGGTAAAGCGAGTCTATAGGTCACAGTTCCTATTCGATCGAGGATTAAAAATGGACCGATGAATCGAGGATTGAGTTTTCCTCTCTTTCCAAATCTTGTAACTCCTTTCCACGGAGTAACACGTAACAACACATGATCTCCTATATTGAATTCCACGTCCTTTCGATGAAGATCAACATAACTCTTTTGTCGACTTTGTGAGGTTTTTATACGTTGTCGGATCGTTTGAATCTTTTCCGTAGTCATACGTACCAACTCCGGTCCCAACAACGTTGCTTCACCCACCTCATCCCAGCATACTGGAGAACGACACTTTCTTCCATACAACGCTTCGAATGGAGCCATGCCAATACTTGCTTGATAACTGTTGTTGTAGGAAAACTCCACCAATGGTAAGAACTTGTCCCAACTTCCCTTGAAATCAAGGACACAGAGTCTTAATAGATCTTCAAGAGTTTAAATAGTTCTCTCCGACTGTCCATCCGTCTGAGGATGATATGCCGAGCTAAATCGTAAGTCTGTGCCCATAGGTTTTTGCAAACTAACCCAAAATCGGGAAGTAAATCTTGGGTCTCGATCAGAAACTATGGATACCGGCATACCATGCAGTCTTATAATCTCGTTTATATACATACGAGCAAGACGTTCAAGTGTATAAGTTTCTCGTATCGGTAAGAAATGAGCAGACTTGGTCAATCTATCAACAATAACCCAAATCGCATCTATGCCTTGAGAAACCTTAGGAAGACCGGTAACGAAATCCATGGTAATGTGCTCCCACTTCCATTCTAGAATTTCAAGTGGTTGCAATGGACCTTTTGGTACTTGATGCTCCGCTTTAACTCGTTGACAAGTTAGACACCTTGAGATAAATAACGCTATCTCTCTCTTCATATTGCTCCACCAAAATGTATGACGAATATCATGATACATTTTGGTACTCCCAGGATGGATTGCAAACGGTGTATTGTGCGCCTCCATCATGATTTTATACTTTAAATCTGGGTTATTAGGAATACAAAGTCTGGAGTTGACTCGAAGTATTCCTTCTTCATCGATTCTTGCTTCCGGCATAGCACCCTCTTGCACTTTCTTCCTCATACGCATCAGCTCCAGGTCTGTAGCTTGAGCAGCTTTAACTTTATCGATTAAAGTCGGTTCTACTCGTATATTCGCCATTGTCACATGTGTCCCTGGAGTCTTCAACTCTATCTCCATCCTTTGCAAGTCACACAAAATGGGCCCTTGCGTTGACAATATCGCACTCGTACTTGCATGTGATCTTCTACTCAATGCGTCAGCTACCACGTTCGCTTTTCCAGGATGGTATTGGATGGTATGATCATAATCTTTCAACAGTTCAAGCCAACGTCGTTGTCGCATGTTGAGTTCCTTTTGAGTGAAGAAATATTTGAGGCTTTTATGATCCGTAAAGATCTCCACTTTCTCCCCATACAAGTAATGCCTCCAAATTTTAAGTGCAAAAACAACAGCTGCTAACTCTAGATCATGAGTAGGATAATTCTTCTCATATTCTTTGAGTTGTCGCGAGGCATAGGCTATGACTTTTCCATGTTGTATGAGAACACATCCCAGCCCTTTGCCTGAAGCGTCACTGTAGATGACAAATCCCTCCGAGCCAGATGGTATTGTTAGAACAGGTGCTGAAATGAGTCTCCTCTTGAGTTCTTGAAAACTCTTCTCACATTCTTCGCTCCAACCGAACTTTGTATCTTTCCGAGTCAGCTGAGTCAATGGAGTAGCGATTCGAGAAAATCCTTCCACGAATCTCCGATAATAACCAGCTAAACCGAGAAAGCTACGTACTTCGGTCACTGATTTAGGTTGCTCCCAGCTTTGAATAGCTTCAATCTTTGCTGGGTCAACAGATATTCCATGACTTGATACCACGTGCCCAAGGAATGCTACTTCCTCAAGCCAGAACTCGCATTTCTTCAACTTGGCATAAAGCTTATATTCACGAAGCTTTTGGAGTGTCAGCCTCAAGTGTTGCTCATGATCTTCACGGCTTTTGGAATAAATAAGGATGTCATCAATAAAGACGACCACAAACTGATCCAAATATTCCTTGAATACTCGGTTCATCATATCCATGAAGGCAGCAGGAGCATTAGTCAATCCAAAGGACATGACTAGGAATTCATAATGCCCGTACCGAGTTCTGAAAGCCGTCTTTGGAATGTCATCGGTTCTAATCTTCAATTGGTGATACCCGGAATGAAGATCGATCTTTGAAAAGAATTTGGCTCCTTGCAACTGGTCAAACAAGTCATCAATACGTGGCAATGGATACCTATTTTTGATGGTGACATGATTCAACTCCCGATAATCAATACAAAGTCGCATACTCCCATCTTTCTTCTTCACGAATAGAACAGGAGCACCCCAAGGAGAAGTACTAGGACGAATAAAGCCAATGTCTAACAATTCCTGCAGTTGGGTTTTTAACTCCTGAAGTTCAATAGGAGCCATTCGATATGGGGCTTTAGAAATGGGTTTTGTACCGGGTTCAAGGTCGATACAAAATTCAATCTCACGCTCTGGGGGTAGGCCAGGAAGTTCTTCGGGGAATACGTCAGGAAATTCATTAACAATAGAAATATCGTTCAAAACTGACGTATTTTTGTTTAAATCTATGACATGAGCTAAGAAAGCTTGACATCCGTTTTTCAATAAACGAATAGCTTTATGGCTTGAGATGACCGTGATTGATTTTAATGGTTTGGTCGCTTGAATTCGCATAATAGGTTGATTAAGAATATGAAAGCTAACAACTTTATGGAAACAATCAATTTTCGCATGATAAGTAGTTAACCAATCAATCCCTAGAATCACGTCAAATGCAAGTATTTTCAATGAAATAAGATCTACAGGTAATGTGAGGGTACCTATTTGAACCAAACAAGACTTATAAACAGTGGATGTAATGAAGGTTTCTCCCAACGGAGTTTCCACAGATAAGTCAAAGTCTAATTTCTCCGGAGTCAAATTTAATCGATGAGCGCAAGTAGGAGAAATAAAAGAATGGGTAGAACCGGTATCAAATAAAGTATAGATTTCGTTAGAGTTTATGATAAGCTTACCCGTGATGACCTCATTCGGGTTCCTTACTTTCTGGGAGGTCACAACAAACGCTCTCCCTTGCACTACCGGCTTTGACCTTTCTGGGACGGCCTTTGGTGCCTCCATCCTAGCTGAATTTGTCTTCGCTAAACGACAAAATCGGGCTAAGTGACCTTCTCTTCCACAATTATAACATGCTTTGGACGGCATCGCGCAATTTGGACTGATGTGTCCCTCCCCTCCGCATTTGAAGCATATGATAGGTGGTCTTTCTCCTTCCTTAACAACGGGTGCTGGTGCTGACGTCTTTCCATCATTGTTGAATCTCCTCTTCTTGAAATGTCCATTCTTATTGTTTTGGCCCTGATTACCACCGAAGTGGTTACCATTTCTGGCTTGCTGATTCCCTCCACGCTTGTTGTCACCGCTTCGATGACCACTCTCGCTGGTATTATAATTTTGCCGGTTGCTCTCTTTTAGTTGAGTTGACTCGTTATCGCGCTCCACTAACTGAGCCCTATTTACAACATCTGAATACAAACACAGGTTATGAGAAATAAGATGTTGACGTATCTCCGGGCTCAAACCTCTTAAAAACATTCGCGCCATTCTCTCTTCATTATCCACCAAGTGGGACGCAAACCGTGATAACTCCGCAAAT
Organism: Panax japonicus; assembly: GCA_020205505.1. NCBI lineage: Eukaryota > Viridiplantae > Streptophyta > Magnoliopsida > Apiales > Araliaceae > Panax > Panax japonicus. The sequence goes on along the minus strand of CM035101.1, from coordinate 15,965,041 downwards.
TTTGCCTCGTATTGCGACACGGTCATATTATTTTGTTCCAACTTAATAAACTCCACCTCCTTCATGTGGCGAATACTTTCGGGAAAGTATTTGTCGTTGAACAGCTCCTGGAACTTCTCCCAAGATATCTTTAGTACAGCAGGTTGAGTACGTTTTACCGATTCCCACCAATAATCTGCCTCTCCGCGCAACATAAAGGCGGCAAAGGGAACCTTTTGCTCCTCGGAGCATCCCAAGACATCAAATATCTTGGTCATCTGCTTTATCCATGTTTCTGCCATAAGTGGTTTTGGCTCTCCCTTAAACTCCGGTGGTCCCAGCTCCTTGAACTGTTTAGCGGTGACCGCCCGAGAGTTTCCCGTGTTTCCATCTACGTTTTGGACAGGAGTTGCTCTCGCCTGCTGTTGCATGAATTGCATAAAACCTCTGAACATTTGATCATTCGTCATTTGGTCAGTGTTGTTATTTGCATGAAGATTTTCGCCTTCCTGATGTATATTATCTTGATTATTGATATGTGGTGAATCAACGATCGCCTGTGCTCCATTGCCAATCTCAACATTCTCAGATGTCATTTTCAGATACTGCCACAAAACAAAAGGTTAATTGACATGTAACATATTATCCCTATATTCTGATCGACCAATAAAATAGCACATAAACTTAGGTAGGTCATACTAGCGAAGGAATTCCCCGTCTCTCCCCTCCTAGTACTATTCTCACATCTTAGCCAGGGATCATATCCCTAAGCTCTGATACCAACTGTGACGCCCCCAAAATTAGGTATACATCACCCATCTTGAGTCGTCAGATACATGGTACAGAATTCAAATACAACTTACTAATACCACTGTCGTGTATAATACGACAAAATACAAATTGAGTTTGAATACAATAATTGTCTACTAGAGATCATACAAACTCAAAAGGAGTCCTCAATACAATTATTGTCACACTATTTAACATAATAATGAGGACTACTAATGCTATTCTCTGGTCCATCACTCCGTTCCCCGACTCGTCCCAGCTATATTCTCATTTCCTGAAGAGAACAGTGAAAGAAAGGGTGAGCTCAACTAGCCCAGTAAGAAATATTATGACTAAGATAATGCAGAATAAATTATCATTAGCCTTCAACAGTGTTAAACTGATAAAATATAATAAACATCAAGTTTAACTGCAGCGGAACCAGCAATCCATTAAAAGAGTCAAGTAGAAAATAAAAACTACTATCTTTTATGATTAAAAAGGTTTTTCATCATCGTTATGGCTGAGACTCAGCTTAATAAATATTCCACATCATCGAATCACCCCTGCACTACAGCCAAGGATATTCTTTAGTATCACGACCACAATTATTCATGCACTACGGCCAAGAATATTTGTGTATTCATTAGTGGTCATGATCATGCCAACAACTGTCCATCAATGCACTACGGGCCAATGAGGATTTTTAACTTTTACATCATTTGTAATATTACGGTCGTGATTACACCGAATAATCCCTGGTCATAATCATACCAAGTCCATCTATGCACTACAGGCCACAGATGACTTTCAATAAAATATAAACATGAGGATGATGACAATGATATAATAATTCAATAAAACAAGTTCAAGAATTATTTTATCCAGAAATTATTAACGTCCAAATTGTCAACACGATACTGTTTTGTGGTGTAAAATTCAAGAATGATCAGAAGAATATTTTCACGAAAGGATACTGGATGAAGCGCAAATATCAAGGATATTCCACTAATTTCATGGAGTATAGAAGTTAAAGTTTTAACCAACTGAGTATAATAAAGAATGAAATAACAAAAGAAATCACCATGCATGCGATAGACCGCACAGACAGGTTATTCTAACAGAATAATAAATAACGGAACCAGGTCAGGTGAAATTCACACCGACAGGATGTTCCAACAGAATAATAAAGATGGAACCAGATCCGGTGTAAAACACACAGATAGGATATTCCAACAGAATAATAATAAAGACGGAACCAGATCCGGTGTAAAACACACAGATAGGATATTCCAACAGAATAATAAGGATTGGAACCAGGTCCGGTGTAAAACACACAGACGGGATATTCCAACAGAATAATAGAAGAATGTCACCAAGTATAGGGTAAACCGCGTATACAGGTTATTTCGACAGAATAATAATAAATGGAATAACATAAGGATTTCACCAAGTATAGGGTACACCGCGTATACAGGTCATGTATAGGGTATGCCACTTTTACAGGTTATTCCAACAGAATAACAACGAATGGAATAACATAAGTTCTCTTCAAGAAGAAAGAGTAACACCCCTTACCGTATTAGGAGATTGAATACTGCAGTAATGTAGTAACCGAATACTCTTCTTCTTTCTCTATTACTCTCTCTATACTTTCTCTCTCTATAGCTTGAACGAATTCGTGAAAAATAATGAAGCCCTAGGCCTCTATTTATAGAAGATTTATTACTATTTACGAAAGTATTTACTATTTACGAAGGTAATTACTATTGACGAAGGTAATTACTATTGACGAAGGTAATTACTATTTACGAAGGTAATTACTATTTACGAAAATAATTACTATTTACGAAGGTAATTACTATTTACGAAGGTAATTACTATTTACAAAAGTAATTATTATTTATGAAAGAGACTCTTAGATGATGACATATGGCCCCCATAAATAATTAAACTTACCACAAACGTCTAATAATAGACTCTTTATATACATCAAGGATTGAATAAAAATTACCAGAAATTATTTTATTTTTAATCAACACATATTTAATCTTTCAACAATTATTAATTAGTTATAACTTGTCGTCTCAATTATTGTTTAAATAATATAACATATTATACAGATGATACTGTGACAATAATTGAATCAATAATATAAGAGATATGATGCAGCAATTACTGTAGCAATAATTGAGTATAACTGAGTGACTTCTCACGTAAGCATCAATAATCAATACCGTGTGCTACTATGCAACAACGCGTATTACTGTACTTTTACTACCGAGTAGTTCAACAGTTTTAACGGTAACACCTCCGCCATTATTTTATAGAAAGATAATTTTGTCGTTTTCTAACTACAACAATACTTCCGTTGTGGGGTCCACCAATGATTGTGCCGTCGTACGAATATTCTCCGACAAAAAGAATATTCCCCGACCAAACGAATATTTTATAACAACTTGCGTACTTTGCAAAATTTATAAATATTACCCACAACTATATATTTTATCAAATTTATTCCATAATATTCAAAAATAATAATTATGAAAATTCATCTTTATTTATAAAAACTGGGGTCTTACATAGATGGTGTATTAGTAGTCCTCACTATTCTATGAAATAGTGTAATAATAAATGTAACGAGGACTCCATTGAGTGTGGATATTGTCTAGATGACAATATTTATATTAAAACTCACAGCATATGTTTAGTCGTATTTTACACGACTGTTGTATAATTAAGTTGTATTTGAATTCTGTACCATGCATCTGGCGACTTAAGATGGGTGATGTATACCTATTTTGGGGGTGTCACAGTTGGTATCAAAGCTTAAGGATATGATCCATGGCTGAGATGTGAGACAAGAACTAGGAGGGGAGAGACGGGGAATTTCTTCGCTAGTATGACCTACCTAAGTTTATTTAGTATTTAATTGGTCGGTCAGAGTATAGGGATAATATGTGATATGTCAATTATCCCTTGTTTTGTTATATGTGATATTTGTGTATAATCAAGTCCAGCTGGAACGGTGGCACCAAAGGCGGATACGAACAAAACAAAGTCGGTGGTTTCAAGAAGAGCATTTTTCGTGACTTCTCAAAAAGTAAGTGACCCGAACGAAGTTAGCACGGGATAGTTAATTATAAATTCTTGTGAAGTCTATACCTTATTAGATACCGGTTCTACCCATTCTTTTATCTCTCTTGCTTGCGCTCAACGTTTAAATTTGACTCCAAAGAGATTAGACTTTAACTTATCGATTGAAACTTCGTTAGTAGGAACCTTCATCTCATGTGTTATCCAACTCTTGGATGAGAGTCACAGTTTTAAAATGATATTTCTATTGTTAATAAATCTCCTAACGTATTCTCGAAGGACTTCTTAGCCTAGCCCTAGAGCGTGAAATCGAATTTTATATTGACCCTAGTACAAAACCCATTTCTTAAACCCTCAAATATTTCTTCAACCAAAACGAACGTAACATGCGCCAAAGAAGTTGGCTCGAGCTGTAGAAGATTACGATCGTACCATTCAATATCATCGTGGAAAAGCGAACGTGGTAGCTGACGCGTTGAGTAGAAGATCGTATGCATTTACAAGTGCGAATATACGAACCCACGTGAAGAAAACGAATATACGATTAGAATGGACTTTAATTGATAATGTTAAAGCCACTCAAGCTACAAACCTGGAGCTGACGAATGTGAAAAAGAAGGTTCAAGGGGGCGTTATTCTAGAAGCAAGAATCGATGAAAAGAGGAAATCTCAACCCTCGATTTAATTGACCCATTTGAAATCCTCGATCGAGTAGGAACTATGGCTTATAGACACGTTTTATCGCTAAGTATGTCGCGTGTTTATAACGTTTTTAATGTATCGATGTTATGTAAATATGTGGACGACCCGAACCACATTATTGATTTAAAACCGGACGAGATAGCGGATGATTTAACGTATGAAGATGTACCTGTTTAAATCCTGGAATATATTCTACTCTTAAAGGTTATACCTCAAGAGTTAGAATCTGACGAAGTGTCCGCATCTGTTTGGCATACCAGATATATACGTAAATTTCGAGGGCAAAATTTCATAAGGAGGGGAGATTGTGAGACCCCAGATTTTATGAATAAAGATTTAAATTTTTTAAAATATTTTTTTTAATATTATGGTGTGGATTTGATATAATGTTATAGTTGTGGGTAGTGTTTAGAAATTTTGCAAAGTATGCAAGTTGTTGTATAATATTCGATTGGTCGGGGAATATTCGTTTTAGCAGGGAATATTCGTACAACAATGCAATCATTGGTGGACCCCACAACGGAATGATTGTCAGATTGAGAAAACAACAAAAATATTCCCATGTTATCCCCGCTCGACCCAGCTACACTTTTATTACCTGAAAGGAATTGTGAAGCAAAAGGGTGAGCACAACTAGCCCAGTAAAAAAAATATCACGACTAAATATAAATAAATTATCAATAGTCTTCGTCAGTAATAAATCAGAGATTTAGAACATATGGTAGATGATAAAACTTTTCAACCATAGTTGCAGCGGAATGAGCAATCCATTAGAAGAGTCAAATAGACCATAATGTCTATTATCATCTCCATGTTAAAAGTCCACCAACAATATTTTATCCCTATAACATCAATCAAAAGTTCCTTTCCACAATCATATGAATAACTCATAATCATAATTGTGATTCTAAATTCATCTTCTCATCTAGGACGAAGATAATTTTTATCACCTGTCTTTACCTGGAACATCAAAGATCATGGTTATACCAAATCACAGTTCTTGTTCATAATCATAATAATAAATTCATCTTTGCACTACGTGCCAAAGATATTCATCAACAGTTCATCTTTGCACTATATGCCAAAGATATTCAATAATATGTCATCTTTGCACTACGGGCCAAAGATATTCATCAACAATTCATCTTTGCACTATAGACCAAAGATATTCATCAACAGTTCATATTTGCACTATAGGCCAAATATATTCATCAACAGTTCATCTTTGCACTACGTGCCAAAGATATTCAACAATAGTTCATCTTTGCACTACAGGCCAAAAATATTCAACAAAAGTTCATCTTTGCACTACAGGCCAAAGATATTCAACAACAGTTCATCTTTGCACTACAGGCCAACGATATTAATATCTCAAAGAAATATATAATTATTTCAGAATTTATATAAACAATAATTATAACCATGTTGATCCATTCACCTTTGCACTTAAGCTAAAAATATTTAATTGTAAATTCAATGGTCATGATCATACCAGTCAATGATTCAACTTTGCACTACTGGCCAAAGAGAACCCATAGTCACGATCATACCAATAATCTACCCATCTTTACACTCAAGTCAAAGAGAAATTTCATCACTAAGATTATAAAAATGTTATATATGATAATAAAAATAATATGATCAAAACATGGATTTAATTTCAAGAGTAAGATTCATAAATCAATGGTAATTTGGTCAAAAAAAGAAACCAATTTTGTCGTAAATAGTACCCGTGAATAGTAACTCGTGAATAGTAACTCATGAATAGTAACTCAAGAATAGTAACTCGTGAATAGTAAGCCCGACATGAAAAAGGTAGAAATTTCACAATAAAATCCATACCAATATTTCGGTATAATGATAGCGAAAGAATAATATTTCTTAAGCTTATAAATAATTTATTTTAATTGTTTACACTTTACTAAATAATGCATTTAATCATCATAAAATGTCAAACTCATAAGATTTCATCACCAATAACCAAAACCCTCATCAAAAATCTGCATATACCTCATATATGATTCTCAAGGATAAAATCATATTTTCCAAATTTCTTCCTTCACCTAACATATTTAATTCATTTACTCATAACTAGTCCATTTTCATGAAAAATACCAAATCAGTCCCAAAAATATTTCTTTTCTGAGATTTAGCAGAATATAGTCCCATATTGAACATATATTTTTTCCGGAATTTTTAAAATTCATTTACTATTTTTCATATGGCCAAAATAGCCGAATTTTTAGACATTTATCATAAATTGTAATTTTATCCAAAAATTTTGAAATTTACAGAGTATACTTCTGTTATATACATGTACTCTCAATAAAAATTTCACAAATTTTGGAGTTAACCACAAGGAGTTATAAGCGGTTACTTTTAACATAGTCTTTTCTCATAAAATTCATAACTCTTAATCTATACATCCAAAAATAACCATTTTTGGACACAATCAATAAAACTCATCAAAATATCATTTCAAATTTTTTCAAAATTTTTGAGAGTTGGAAAAACTACGAAACTGAAAAACATAATAACCCTTAAAATCCCTTACTATCCCTTACCTCAAAAGAGCATTACTTCTGATCGGAATATAGGTATAAGGCTGAAGGAAACATGCACTGATGAATAGAAACTCACAAAGTATCTAAATACTCATAAAATACACTCAATAATCTAGAGAGAGATAGAGATAAAACTTATTTCTGGTGTGATTTTTAATTCTAACTTAGCCCTCTATTTATAGGAAAATGTTAGCACGCCGAAGCAGACTTAACCTGCAACCTGATGGCTTTACCTGCTACTATTCCCACCCACCACATTTGAATAAAAATCTCAACACATTTTCATCAACCAAAAGTGGGGCCCTCCAATTCTAGAATTTTTAACCAAAATCATTTATAACCTAATTTCTGAATCAATCACCTCTTAAAATTCATAACAAATCATACGTTAATTTTTAACAGTTCAAAATTTGTAGACATATACTCAACTTATATATGTATAACATATCCAAAAATCACAACGATCCAACGGTCAGATCAAAATTATAACTCACGCAATAGAGCTTTAAGAACACCGATTTGATCTTTTAATACCTCCAATTCGACAAAATACTGATAAAACACCTCAACATTAACTCTTTCATTTATAACCACATAAATAAATACATCATTTATATCCACATCAAATAAATATTTCCTTATCATATAAATCAATAATTAATTTTTTACAAATAATATTACAGAATCACAATAATGACAACCAGGCAGTTCCCAGGAAAAAGAGGGCTTTCCGATAAGGATTTCTCCTTACTGGCGCGCAATTAGGTGACCAAACCTCTCCTTGACAGAAATTTCTAGACATTGTCAATAATGTTATCTCATAATATTATTCAAATAATATGAATTATTGATCTGATAATGGGAAATACTGTGCAGTGATAATTATTGAAACAACAATAATATAAAATATCAACGCAACAATTATTGAATCAATAAAATAAAATATTGAACAGTAATTACTGTAACAATTATTGAGTAGTGCCTTCTTATGTAAGAATCAATAATTCAAAAATACTGTGCAATACCGTGTGCTACTGTGCAACAATGCGTATTACTTTACTTTACCCACCGGGTATTCCAACAGTGGTAACGGTAACAACTACGCCGTTATTTGTAAAAACTCAAAATTTTCATTTTCTTCATCGGAACATTATCCGTTATGGGGCCCACAAATGTCTGCGTTGTCGTACGAATATCCTCCGACAGAAAGAATATTCCACGACCAAACGAATATTCATATATCACCCTTAACTTTGCTTTTTATCAATTTAACTATTTACTGAATAGAAAAATTGAATAATTTTATTTCATAAAATTCGGGGTCTTACACAATTGAAGAGGGACTTTTTAGTCATTGGATATATTAAATATTACATAAAAAAAATCAATTATGGGCAATCCAAGGCCAATTAGCCGGATGGTATAGAGAAGGATAAAGGAGGGGGGAGAATGTGTTGGTTGTTACTTTATTTGGTTACCAACTCTTCACCCACTAGCCCATGTGTCACTTATTTATTTGACCAACACTTATGTTTATTCTTGCAAACAATCATTTAGTAATTGTGTGAGAGAAAGAGAGAATTGGTGGAGAATGTGGAGAATTATTGGCCACATGACCAGTGGGTTAGTGGGAGAAAACTTAAACATACAAAATATATCTACTCAAATTACTAACACCCAAAACCATTTCATTTTTCTCTCATCCTATTACTTTATCTTAGCTAATAAAAATCCAAAAATAGAGAGAGAGGAAGAGAGAGGGAGTCATTTCGGCAGCTCCCAAAAGAGAAGAGAAGAGAGGATTTTGATTATCCATGCCATCCAAGATCCATCACATAGTTTGGAAGATTATGATATGTCAAGAAATCAAAGGTATAAATACCTTTTTGTTTATGTAATTTTTGTTTATTGTAAATCAAACCTTGTATCTATATTTCTAAACTTAAAAAAACTATGAATATACATGTTTATGAGTGTTTCATGTTTAGATATACCCATTTTGGGTGTTAATTTAGTTGGAAATCAAAAATAAAGAAGAGTAATTTTTCTAGTTTATGAGCCCTAAAAATTTCTATGTACTTTGGATTTCCACCGTTTTTTATCTAAACCTTCTTTTTGCGATCCGTCAAAGAGAGCTGCTAGATATGTAAGTTATCTACTAAACTCAAGTGGTATCACTCAAAAATGTTGAGTATACAATCCGTAGTGACTAATTTAGCAAAAATAGTTTTGTGTTTTTAAGGAAAAATTGACTATTTTGGACAGTCAAAGGGTAGGGGTAATTTTGTCATTTTTGAATATTCAAAAATTCTGGAAAAATTTTGTGATGATAATATGATAAGTTTTCTAACACCTCCAAGTGGAATCACTGAAAAAGGAGTTGTAGATTTTAGTATGGAAAATGTTTAACAAAGCACGGAAAAACTGCAAAACGACAATTCACTTCTGCGAAGGACTTTCTAGGGGCTGTTTCGGCAACTTAAATTGTCAGAAAAATTCCGGCCTTTTGGGACATGAACATATATGGTATAAAGTAGCTCATGTCCAAAAATGAGCTCATTCCGACTTAAAATGATCAAGTTATGACCATTTCAATTTCTGTGATTTTCTGACGAAAATCGGTATAAACCGAGTTCTATAACTCCGATGGCCATGAAATTTAAACTGGAGCATCACGTTAACACGTATAAGATTGTGTCAAGAGATGGGAATTTCTGGAGTTGAGCATGATAAGGCTAATTTCTTAAGCTACGCACTAAAAATGTTTTTTGAAAAATACTAAAGGAAGTTGGAAAATTATGAAAAAAAATACTTTTTGTGTATGATTTATATGTATATGTGTTTGGACAAAGGATAGAAAAATAATAAGTTGATTTGGTATTTTCGTGAAAAAAATATGGAATCCAGCTTGCTGGATTGAATAATTTATGCAAAACAGTTTACTGAATTGAAAATATATTGAATCCAGCTTGCTCGATTGCAATCTAGTTACTGGATGTGATGTCTAGTTTGCTAGATTGCAGTTTAGTTTGCTGGATTGGCCATCTAGATATTGGATTTAGAATCCAGCTTGTTGGATTCCAAATCTGGGTTGCTGGATTGGTATTTGACTTATATGTTCAAGAAAAACTTATAATATATGATATTAAAGTATTTTAAATCATATAAATATAATATTAATGATAAAGGAATTATGTGATATTTAATTCGTATAAATATGTTTTTAATGATTGAAAAATCAAGATAAATAGTAATAATTATTTAAAAATTATTACGAGCTTATGAAAATTATTTCGACTGTTATTAAAATTATCTGAAATAATTGTTAAAGTATTAGGCAGAGTTTAATTGAACTTAAACTCGAAATATTTTTAGACTAGACCGTCGGGACGTTAGAATTTTGTCGGATTCAAGTCAGACTGAAATAGTTTGACATGATACTGATCCTTATGTGTGTTATAGACTAATTGGATTATGTGTTATTTGTTTAGGTTATTCTATGTATATATATATATATATATATATATATATATATATATATATATATATATATATATATATATATTATAGTGTTATATTGTGATGATATTATTCTAATATTTGAGATCTATATTACTAATATTAGGTCTTCGGATAAAGCGTTATAAATTACATTGCGGTAATCAACGGTTCAGGCAAGTTTGTTTTTACTTAACTCTACTAAGAATTGTTTCATTCGGATAAGCTTATGGTTAATCATTATTGGCTGCTATGAATTGTACTATGTACATATTGCATGTATAAGTCTGATATGAAAGGCTGATCACCTTCATTACCAGTTGGTTCAGATATATTTGTTCATGTATAATACTTGTTCAGTCAAAAGTTTGTTCCTGCTAGTTCATAATTATATTGTTGAATTATAGTCAGCTTATTATTCAGACTCTTTCAATCATGATATATCGTTATATTATTGAACTTAAACTTGTTGGGAAACTTTCATGCTCACCCTTGCTATATCATGATAAAACATTGCAGATAAGGCGAATACGTTTGGATACAGGAAAAGAATAATGCCAAGTTCAGCTTGGGATAAAATGTGCAGCTAATTTGTAATAGTATAGTTTGTTAATAATGTATTATGTTAGATAGTTTATGAATGGTGTATAAGTTAAGGTTACTCGACCTTGGAGAAATAATGTGTAATGTATTGTACAAACAATTTATGTTTATATCTTCCGCAAATAGTAATAGTTGTATAGAATGATCGAACCGGATCCGCGGTGATTCGGGACCTTGGATTCGGGGGCCCTCACAAAGACTGTGTAGTAATGGTGTTATATGATTTATGTTGTGTATTATTAGAATTTTTGTTAATTAGGAAAAACCCTAATTAATATTTGGAAAACCCTAATTTTCTAATTAGGAACCCTAATTGCTAAAATCAGAAACCCTAATTATTATTTTAGTAAATTGAATTGTTAATTTGGGAACCCTAATGATATTAAGGAACCCTAATTATTTAAAACACTAATTTTTTCCTATTAAAAACCCTAATTTTAATTAGTAAGTTCTAATTAAAATTTTATTACACTTTAATCTTAATTGTTCAAACCCTAGAAATTAATTGGGAAACCTTAAGGTTTAAAATCTAGTGATTAAACCCTAGATTCAAGTACCATGGACAAGAATACCATTAAAATTAAAAGACAAATGACCACTATACCCTGTTTGTCCCATTCTTGCATTATTGCTAGGAAATCTTGCCAAATCTTGGCAAGTCATCACCCTAAGTCTAGCTATGAGCTATAAACTCCAGCACATCAGCCATTAATCATCCATATGCTATGTATACAAGTTTTTGTAAGGATCAAGAGAGAGAAAGTGCATTATTTCCCCCATTTGTTCACTTATACTCAAACCAACTCTCTCTCTCCTAACCTCTAAAATTCATTAGTATTTCAGTCCCACATGAAGCTCCTAGATCACCCATAACAGATCAAGAAGGTAAGAATCAAAATTTTGTTCATAGAAGGTAAAAACCTAATTTGAAATCTGAACTTTGATCTTATGTTTGATGTTAGTTTTTTTGTGTTAAATATGGTGTATGAGGTGTTAATCAATTATCATGGTTGCTAGATGTTAGATCCATAACATCTAGAGGCTCGAATTTGATGATTTTCCAAATCTAGAAATTTTTGTTAATGAGGGTCTCACAATGAATGTCAGGTCCCATAGATCTCAGTAGGTTATGTGTTTTTTTTGTTTAAAGGTTTGAATATGTAGTATGCTATGAGAGCTTAGATCTGGAACTTAAATCAAAGTCAAAACATGAACAGATCAAAAGTTATGGCTGGTCAAACATAGTTGACCGACCATGACTTTCCTTTTCTGGGTAACCCAGAATTCCCCAGGTTGCTCTAACAACTTTTTTGTAGCCTCGGATCTTGCAGGTGTGTTGTGTTATGTGTTTTTTGTTGAAACCATCTTATAGTATGGTAGTTATACTACAGATTAAAGCTTTTAGTTCACTTATATTATAAATAGATTGGTTTTGGATGATGGTCAAACCAAGCCGGAAGTTCACGGATTTGATTTTCTGGGTAACCCAGAAAACACAAGTTAATGGTTTCTGACATGGTTTGATCGGACATCTTCTTGCGATTATGATGTTGTTATGGAGAGATTAGGTACCGGATCTCTTCCTTGTCATGTTGTCTACACATTGCAACTTCTAGATCACGAAAGCACTATATGAACAGAGAGTTGTGGATGGTCAAAGTAGGCCATTCGGTCATATTTTCTGTTTCTGGAATTTCCAGAAACCGGTTGAACATTCGTTCTGACATGATTTGACCAGGGAATATCTAGCGATTGTATTGTTGTTATGTTAGTTTGATGTAATAGATTTGTTCAGTTACATGTTGGCTACAATCTAGAACCCTTATATCACAAAAATAATTCAAATACAACAAGTAGTGGAAGCCCAAAATTAGCCAGTCGAACTGTTCTTCATTTCTTGGTAACCCAGAAAATGAAGAACAACTCTGACAGCTTGTTCAAAGCCTTAGATCTTGTTCTTTAATGATGTTTAGACTTGACAAGTGCTTGAATAATGTTCTATGTTAGTTTGTATACACAACCCGACGTCTAGACCACCCATATCATCAACATATTTGTTTATATAAGGCCATCAATAGCGTTAACCGGCCATGATCATATAATTATGGGCTGTTGGGTTTCGGCACATAAAACGCAGTGGAAATTAAACAATTTAAAGTGCAATTTCGAAACCCTAAAACAGGATCCATGCGAAAACAAAATTAATTCAGTGGTTAGAAATTATATCGATTAAGAAAGCTAGAAACCGATGCGGTCGAATCTCCAATGCAATCCAACGGAACAACGTCTCTATGGTATCCACACGAACGCTTGCGAATCGTCGCACGATTCTGCAATTGAAAGGAGCTGCGGTACTAGCCACCAAAGGAACAGGTTTTTCGAACTTTTCTCTAGTCTCTCTCTAAGAGCGGCTAGGGTTTGTGAAGTTATGATCGTTAACCCTAAAATAGCTGCTACATATATATAGCGGTAAAAAAAGGATTAATCCAAAACCCTTTTAAAATCTGAAATTATTTATATATATATCTTAATTAAGTCTTACTTCATTAATATGCATATATACAAATTATCCTATTAATTTAAATTCGTAATTTAAATATTATCAATCATATTGACATATTTAAATTTTTATAATTTAAATTAATTCTCTTTTAATTACGTTCTATGTGTGTGGCCCTATAGGTTATTATTACATTGACAATAATTTTAAAATCATACTATAAAATCATAAACAGTGAGCGACATCTAGTAACGCCTCACTGCTACCCAAGTAATAATAGGATCGATGATTCGATGCAACCTTTTCATGACTAATGTTTCAATGCAATTTAATCCTTTTAACCTTGACATCCTAGATTAAACTCGAGTTATGAAATATGTCATACTCTTCATAATTTAATCTGAGTTTTCTTGATCAATGAGCAGAATATATGAAACAAATCACTATTTGAGCATGGCCATGCATTTCATAGTCCTACCCAATCAAGAGGCCTATGGATATCACCCCTAATATATATGAGGGTTAAATTCCATCTAGATCACTCATAAATATTAATATTTAATTGGATATTATTGATATTTTATTTATTTAATAAATGCATTAAATAAATTAATTAAAAATGATTTTATTATATTAAAAATCATTTTAAATGATGAAAAGGTATTTAATAATATTTTAAGTTATAAAATATAACTTGAAATATTTTAAGACACATTCCATTAATTATTTAATATTAATGATATTAGATTTGTTTAATAATTAAATTAAATTAATTAATTAAAACTTATTTTAATATTATAAAAATCATTTTAAATGAAAATAAATAGTTTAAAAATATTTGAAGTTATAAAATATAACTTTTAATATTTAAAGGTAAATTTCATTAATAATTTAATGTTAAATGATATTAGAGTTATTTAATAATTATATTAAATAAATAGTTTAAAAATAGTTTTATTGAATTAAAATCATTTAAAAAGGATATAAATGATTTAAAAATATTTTAAGTAATAATAAATGACTTTTAATATTTTGAGGAATAAAACATTAATATTTAAATATTAATGGTAATTATTAAAAAATTATTTTAAATATTTTAAAAATCATTTAAGGGTAATATTAATGTTTTAAAAATACTTTGAGTTATTATAAATAACTTTAATATTTTGGCAATGGTTTCATTAATAATTTCATATTAATGATAATAGAATTAGTTAATATTTAAATCATTTAATAATGATTTCAGTGTTTGAAAATTCATGATAAATTATAATAATTATTTAAAAATTATTATAAGGATATGAAAAATAATTCGAGTAATATTTAAAATATCTAAACGAATATTGAATTACACGATAGAGTCTTAGACTCGATAATTACCCGATAAAGCCGTCAGTACACCGAAATGTTTCAAAAATTGATTTGGACTTGGATAATTTGATTAGATTCGTATTTGTTTGTGATGCAATGATTGATATAACTATGTGATAATATGATTAGATTATGTACTGAATGCAAATAGCAGTACTATGTGATATGATATGTTATTCTAATAGAATGAATGATCTTATTAATGATAGGTTTCAATATAAAAGATAAAACTAAGTTACGTTATAGTAAGCAGAAGCTCAGACAAGTATCCTAACTTTGCATTTACTTTATGCAATGGACATGAGTAAGAAAGTTTCAGAATTATATTATCATTATGACAGATTATTAACTCTATTGTTATCGATTATGTATCCAATCTTTGTATTCATACAAGTTCTTAAATTATCTTATCATTGTATTACTGTATAATTCAGATATTTATTTTGTTCGATAATTCCTATATAGGGTTAGACAAGTGTCCTCACTTGGATAATCATTATATTTAATCACATATTGATACATACTCATTGGTTTCCAGTATGTATACATTGACTTAAAAATTTGTCTAAGCTATTTGATTCAGCTAGACATACAAGTATTATTGAACAAGATAGAACTTTATTGTATCCAACCAGATTGTTTTGGTTCAGATTCCCGACTAAGTATGAACATCCCGAACATGAGAAAACTTTTGTGAACCTAAGGTGGATAAGATGAACGATAATATCGTTCTTGTATGTAGTATTGATCAATAGAGGGCGCATTGGGATGATCACCCTCGTGCACCTAAGTTAAGACTGTTTGCGGATGAAGTTTTGTTAAACCTTAGTGAAAATTAAAAACAAAGTTCATAGTCTGTCGAATGCTATAGTCAGTACGTAGTTTCAAAATTTTGATATAGAATTGATATGTTGATTTTATTGATTCAGCTTATTTCACAACTGTTGATTCGTTGTAGAAGTGTTATTCAAAGAAAACATTTAATTCTTTCAGATTATATTTATTGTTGCTATTACTTGTTGGGCAATCAAATGCTCATTCTTGCTTTAAATTTAAATATTTTCAGCTAAACATGATCAACCGGAATGTTTAGGCCAGAACAAGGGAAAAGGAAAGCAAATAGAATAATCTTATTTAATAGTTTGACTTTATTAAGACAATGATATCTATTAATTATCATGTAATGAATGTTTAAAGGTCGCGTACCTGGGATTAGACTTTGATATATGTAAATTAAGTTTTATATTTATATTATTGTCATTATTTTTAGTATTATTCCACTCATAGAAATGGTATCGTGAAGCACCGAGTTCGGGTGCAAGTACCTGAATTTGGAAACGTCACAAGTTGGTATCAAAGCTATAAGCATGAATTTGCGAAGAGCCCCTAGCCTTTTGCTGGTGACATCCCTTTAAGGGAAGGCACTGAAGCCAGATTTTCCGTATAGGGGACACCGAGCCAGTCGGTAGAAATGGTTGGAAGTACCATGAGTGTCACAAGTTGGTATCAAAGCTTTAGGATTAGAAATCTTAGGTGGAATAGACCTTAGGCTATAACCTTAGAACAGAGGAAAACGTTGAAAATACAAATAACTCACATAGAGTTTAAAAGCAGATGAATTGAATAAATTCATCGTTAAACAAAATAAAAGATAACTTGTATAAAATTATTAATTGTTGTGTGTATATACTACGTGTTAATCAAGATAGTTTTTGTGTAGATGTCAGGTGAAAAAGGATAGGATACCCTCAGATCATAAAGCATGAGCCGATCTCCATAATTGAGCCAATACCAAAGTAAATAACAAAATTAGAGGCTCACTTTGAAAGAAGCCTTAATGAGGTGATTATATTGGAAAAATGTAATACCGGACCCATAAATGATAGTATAACTGATAAATAGGGTATAGTTAAAGAATATAAGGTCAAGCTCGAGTTCTTAAACTCATATGTTTGTGGTGATTTCTTAAACTCATAATGTGTGGAAGGTTTGACGAACTTGGTATAGTTATGTGTGAATGGATTATTGAGGATAATAGGAATATATAGAATGCTAAGCAATTTATCCTTAGTGAAGGCGTATGAAATAAATAGTATTAGTGTTACTTGAATATATATGATTTTATGATGCGTATACGATAAGTATGTAGGTGTAATGTAATATTCTCAACTTTTGTATAAGTTGTGGCAGCGATTCCTGGCTTCTATGTCACAAAGGGGATAACAGATGTTCAAAGTAGTATGTGCTACGCTATACAGTGCAAAGTATTATGAAATTAGTTAGAATACAGAATGCGCCAAGGAAATCAAACTGAACTACACGCGTCCCCCCAGTTTGCGGGCGGCGAAAGAGTCTTTTTAAAACATAAATGACTCTCAACAATGGATATCTTGGCTCTCGCATCGATGAAGAACGTAGCAAAATGCGATACTTGGTCTGAATTGCAGAATCTCGTGAACTATTGAGTCTCTAAACGCAAGTTCCGCTCGAAGCTATTAGGCCGAGGGCACGTCTGCCTGGGCTTGATGGAAATACGAGCACCCGGTTGAGGGCCCTTCTTGTTATTTTGTTGACATGATGACGCAAGATGGTTTTTGGCAAGTAGGTCTCTGTAGGTGGTGCTTTGAGTGCTGCTGAAAGGTTCAAACATTGGTGACCTATGCTGATGTGTCATTTTAATGGAAGGATGGTGGGCATTCCAAAAAATGGTTTTTTTACCTGATTAACCCTCGGTTGGGTGCACATTTGTACAATTTGTTGACACGATGTTGGATGGTTATCGACTAGTAGGTCCTAGTAGGGGGTGCTAAGGTGTCGTCGAAAGGTCTGACAGACGGTGGCTTTCGTCATCGAGTTGGCTTGATAGAAATGTGAGCACCTGGTTGAGGGCCCTTCTTGACATTTTTTTGACATGATGCGCAAGATGGTTGTCGGCAAGTAGGTCTTAGTAGGTGGTGCTTTGAATGGTGCTGAAAGGTTCGAACGTTGGTGGCATATGATGATGTGTCAGTTTAATGGAAAGATGCGGGCGTTCCAAAAAATGGTTTTTTTGCCCTATTGGCCCTCGGTTGGGAGCACATTCGTATAATTTGTTGACACGATGATGGGTGGTTGCCGACCAGTAGGTCCTAGTAGGGGGTGCTTCGATGCCGTCGAAAGTTCTGAAAGACGGTGGCTTTTGTCATCGAGTTGGCTTGATGGAAATGCGAGCACCCGGTTGAGGGCCCTTCTTGACATTTTGTTGACATGATGATGCAAGATGGTTGTCGGAAAGTAGGTCTTAGTAAGTGGGGCTTTGAGTGCTACTGAAAGGTTGTAGTAATTTTGAAATTATATTTTTTATCGTTCCCTTGCGTAGCGCATTGTAATTAGATGCTCTGCTTTTTTAGGCAGTGTCTTGTTTTGGAAGGCTCTACCGTAGGGATGGTGGTGGGACATGCACGAAAGTAAGAACGAAACGTTCGTAGTAAGGTGCCCATTGTCAACGTTGTCAAAAAGAATATTTTTGTTTTTTTATCTTCTTCTCGATAATCTTTTCGTGCATAGTGGTGCTTGTTGGAGTCGTCTTATTGTCCTTTGGTTTGCATGGCTTTTGCAAGTCGTGTGAGTTGGGGTGCATTAGATGGCGTTGGCACAGAGTACGTAAGGCGCGTGAGTGGTGTTTGGTTTTTTTGGGTTGGTCGGATCCCTGCTTGTGCAGCGACGACCGCTCTTTCATTCCTTTTCATTCTTGATCGAAGAGCAATATGCCTTGGAATAGCTCGGTTGCCTATGTTTTATACCTACATTGATGGAATTCAGTTGTCCAAATGCCCCTAATTTGCCTTGTGCTTCTCACGCGGTGCGAAATGAACCATGAAGTGTCCTTTGTTGTCCGTTCTTTCGTTACGCTTGCGCGTCGCATGAAATTAGTTAGATGAACATGATTTTATTTAATCAGATAATGCCGCAAAGACAAAAACGAAACCAAAAGGCAGAAGAATCTATCAACAAAGCTGGAGGACAACTAGACCCGACACAAATTTTGGCGAATATGGAGGCTCAAGCTATGCAGAATGGATTACCAGCCGTGGGAAATTAGCCAGATAATCGATCAACAAACTTCAAAGACTTCAAGGCAATTGAACCGCTAGGATTTAGAGGATTAACTGACCCTACAGAAGTATTTGTGACAGCTAGAGTAACGGAGTGGCAAAAGATAGCTTTTGTCACTTATGCGATGAAAGGGGAGGCGAATATTTGATGGGAAACAAATCAAGCTAGAGCTGGAGAAGGAAATAGTGGTAGTAGGACTGGAAAAAGGAAAGGAGAAAATTTCAGGAATACCAGAAATAGGACAGGAGGTGGAAAGAAGCAAGTTGTGCAGTGTGGGAATTGTGGAAAGAATCACTCAGGAGAATGTCTTAAGGGTAAGTTCGTGTGTTACATGT
Source organism: Panax japonicus (assembly GCA_020205505.1). Taxonomy (NCBI): domain Eukaryota; kingdom Viridiplantae; phylum Streptophyta; class Magnoliopsida; order Apiales; family Araliaceae; genus Panax; species Panax japonicus. The sequence goes on along the minus strand of CM035101.1, from coordinate 15,945,530 downwards.
GTGGGCAGGAGGGGCATATCTCTCCCAACTGCCCCAATCCAAGGATGAACAGAGGGTGTTTCATGTGTGGATCAACAGAGCATAAGGTGAAGGACTGTCCGAAAAAAGGAAGGGATACAGGGAGCGCGAATACGGGAAAAGGCAGCGGGACTCTAGCGATAGTCGAACCAACTTTAACAAACAAACTAACAGAATCAACCGCAAGAGTCTTCAATATGACAGTCCAGTATACGGTGGCAGCTGGAAATGAAACTCCAGGTATCATTCATACAACTTTTATATTTTGATATATATGATTTTCCTATATATAATAAATTATTTTATAAAGAGATTTTAAAGGAGGAATTTGAGTTCTTTTAGAAATCAAACTTCCGTTTAATCAGATAGACAAGCTTTATGTTAAATAATTAAAGATCGGTTCTAACGAATTTGATCGAGATCTATTTAAAATGACTGTGTATGCTATGTACCCTTGTATGTATAAGTTTTGAAACGGTGATTCCGGGACGAAATCTTTATAAGGGATGGTGAATATAATAACCCGATATTTTTATATAAATAAATAAGAAATTTTTGCATATAAATTTTTTTTATTTTATTATTTTAAAGGTGGGAATATGTGCCAAGTAATGTGTATGTATTTATGTGATAAATAGAATTTATTTATTACATGAATAAGTTCAAATAATTTTATTTTAGAATTATTGATCATTATAAAGTATATTCTTATAATAATTAATTTTATAGTAAAAATATTTTTATTATTTATTTTCCATGAAAATATGATTTTTGTATTATTTAAATAATATATGAAATGATTATTGGAATTATTATAATTACTATTTTATTATATGAATTTTAGTTCAGATTATTAAGTTAATTACTTTAACTTAATCAATAATGTTATATATGTCAAATAATCGGATATGGAATCCAAACCCTAATTTTGGATTTTGAGCTATGAATGAGAATACTAATATTATATTAAATATAATATTATTTTTCAGAGGCATTACCTGTATGGGGAGAAAGTGGAGATATATACGAATCATAAAAGCCTCAAATATTTCTTCACCCAAAAGGACCTCAACTTGTGACATCGATGTTGGCTTGAGCTGTTGAAAGATTATGATCATACCATTTGATACCATCCTGGAAAAGTGAAAGTAGTAGCTGACGCATTGAGTAAACGATCATATGCGAGTACGAGTACGATATTGTCAACGCAAAGACCCATTTTGTATGACTTAAAAAGGATGGAGATAGAGTTAAACACTCCAGGGACTCACGTGATGATGGAAAATATACGAGTAGAACCGACTTTAATCAAAAAAGTTAAAGTTGCTCAAGCTACAGACCTGGAGCTGATGCGTATGAGGAAGACAGTACAAGAAGGTGCTATTCTGGAAGCAAGAATCGATGAAGAAGAAATACTTCGAATCAACTCCAGACTTTATGTTCCTAACGACTCTGACTTAAAGTATAAAATCATGATGGAGGCGCACAACACACCATTTTCAATTCATCCTGGGAGTACCAAAATGTATCGTGATCTTCGACATACATTTTGGTGGAGCAATATGAAGAGAAAGATAGTGGAGTTTATCTCAAGGTGTTTAACTTGTTAATGTGTCAAAGAGAAGCATCAATTGCCAAAAGGTCCACTGTAACCACTTGAAATTCCAGAATGGAAGTGGGAGCACATTACCATGGATTTTGTTACTGGTCTTCCCAAGGTTTCTCAAGGCATAGATGTAATTTGGGTCATTGTTGATAGATTGACCAAATCTGCTCATTTCTTACCTATACAAAAAACTTATTCACTTGAACGTCTTGCTCGTATATACATAAATGAAATTCTAAGACTGCATGGTATTTCAATATTCATAGTTTCTAATCGAGATCCAAGATTCACCTCACGATTTTGGGTTAGTTTGCAAAAAGCTATGGGCACGGATTTACGATTCAGTTCGGCATACCATCCTCAAACGGACGGGCAGTCGGAGAAGACTATTCAAAATCTTGAAGATCTATTAAGACTCTATGTCCTTAACTTCAAAGGAAGTTGGGACAAGTTCTTGCTATTGGTGGAATTCTCCTATAACAACAGTTATCAAGTAAGTATTGGCATTGCTCCATTCGAGGCATTGTATGGACGCAAGTGTCGTTCTCCAGTATGCTGGGATGAGGTCAGTGAAGCAATGTTGTTGGGACCCGAATTGGTACGCATGACAACAAAAAAGATTCAAATGATCCGGCAACGTATAAAAACCTCACAAGATCTACAAAAGCGTTATGTTGATTTTCATCAAAAGGACGTGAAGTTCAATGTTAGAGAGCATGTGTTGTTATATGTTGCTCCATGGAAAGGAGTTACAATATTTGGAAAGAGAGAAAAGCTCAATCTTCGATTCATTGGCCCATTTGAAATCCTCGATCGAGTAGGAACAGTGGCCAATAGACTCGCCTTACCGCCAAGTATGTCTCGTGTTCATAATGTTTTTCCAATATCTATGTTACGTAAATATGTGGAAGACTCGAACCACATTATTAAATTAGAACCAGACGAGATAGCGGAAGATTTAACATATGAAGAGGTACCTATTAAAATCTTGGATAAGAAAGAACATAGTAAACGCTCCAAGGTTATACCTCAAGTCAAAGTTTTATGGAGAAACCACGATGTTGAGGAAATGACTTGGGAGTTAGAATCAGAAATGAAATCAAGGTATCCTCACCTCTTCGACATACCAGGTACGTACCCCAATTTCGAGGACGAAATTTCATAAGAAGAGGAGGATGTAAGACCCCAACTTTTATGAATAAAGATTATTTTTTTCAAAATATATTTTTGAATATTATGGTGTGGATTTGATATAATAGTTGTGGATAATATTTACAAATTTTGCAAAGTAAGCAAGTGGTTATAAATTATTCGATTGGTCGGGAAATATTCGTTTTAACAAGGAATATTTGTACGACGGCACAATCATTGGTGGACCCCACAACGGAAGTATTGTCGGAGTTAGAAAACGACAGAAATATATTTTTATAAAAATAACGGCGAAAGTTTTACCGTTAAACTGTTGAAATACCCGGTGGTAAAAGTACAGTAATACGTGTGGTTGCATAGTAGCACGCGATATTGTACAATATCTTAGATTATTGATGTTTACGTGAGAAGTCACTCAGTTTTATTCAATTATTGTCACAGTATTTGTTGTATAGTATATCTCATATTATTTATTCAATTATTGTCACAGTATCATCTGCATAATATTTTATATTATTAAATCAATAATTGAGACGAAAAAGTTATTAATATTATTATTTACATTATTGACGATGTCTAGAAAGTTCTGTCGTGGAAAGGGGTTTGGTCACCTAATTAAGCGCCAATAGGGAGAAATTCTTATCGGAAAGTCCCCCTCTTTCCTGAGAATGATCTGGTTGTTAAATATTGTGAGTTATAATATTATTGATGAATAAGTTCGTGTTGATTTAAGTAGGCACACTTAGAAGAGGGGTTGAATAAGTGTAGGAACAAACTATGTCTAACTTTTGATTAACTAATAAATTCCTTTGGATATTCAATGCAGTAAGCTGGATTCTATATCTTTGTAAATTAGAATGTTAAGACAAGATATTGAATTAATGTATCATTTCCCAAAATGTATAATTCCGAGACTTAACTTTTTAAAAATGTTATTATGATAAAACAATTTGTTGAATTAGTTTGTTGATATGAATGGATATAGAATGCATGCTGCTGGATAGTTAGCAGAATAATAAAGCACAAAAATGCAATCACATAAACACCAGAATTTTTACGTGGTTCAACTACTACCCTCTATAATAGTAGCCTAATCCACGTCAAATACCAACTTGTATTGGAGACTCGCTTTTATTAAACTTTTCCAATTACAATACAAATTCCAACCACTTGAGCACCTTTGCTCCTTGTGCACCTATGCACCCTCAAGCACCTATGCTTTCTTCAAACTTGATTATGACAATACAATAACCCAAACAGGATTACAATTTAGTGAATATTGATTTGTATGAGAAAATATAAAATAAACAATAGAGATATAATGATCAAACAATATATCACTTACCAATGCAAGGCTCTAGTATGTAATGATATGCAAGAAAAGTATTACCAGAATATTTTCTACAAGACCACCTCAGTTGTAGCTTCTTCTTAAAGCAATCAATAGTAATTAGAAGAAAAATAATTTCGTAGCTTGTATGCTTCGTAATATCAGTATGTGTTTTTCTTGCTTATTCTTATTAATGGACTCAGTTCTTTTATAGGCAACCAAAAGTTATTACCATTGCTAAGACGTACTACTTTGATATGAACGTTTGAAACACAGTGTATAAATCTTGCAATTAACACGTCAATCATGATATGCTCAATTCATTTGTTTGACATATACTCACCGAGAAATCCTATTTATTCGTGATTTGAGATATCACGCTATCACTGTGATTTTAGGCCAGGTTAATTTATTCATCACGTGGAAGATCATATTTCTTACAGCTTTCCACTATATATCATTCACTTAAATGCTAGAAGTCAATATATTTGTTACCATTAGTTATCCACTGACTAATTTCCATATAACTTACCATAGATTGGGCCGGTGGGAATAACCAATAGATTCCTTAGATAATGGAGAACTATTATGATGCATGATTCATGATATACCATATTTATTTTTACCGTGAATTAGGTTGCATGATTTAAAATATTTTATTCAATCAACCATTTACCCCAAGCTACCATATATGGTTTAACAAAATTAGATTCCTTAAGTTATGGTGAGCGAGTTAAAGCCATTCATATCATGAGCTTAGTGTATCAGTATTTACCACCGGATATGTGAGCATAAATATATATATATATATATATATATATATATATATATATATATATATATATACTCCCTCCGTCCCAAATTAACTGCTCAGTTTTGACTTTTTTAAGTCAAATTGACTATTTTTAGAATTAATAATTAAGCATATATAAATATATTTCTAAAATTATAAAAATTATGATTAGTAATAAATTGTATATACTTTCTTTTGGTTATAATATCTTCACCTATATTTTAGCAAAAATAGTAAAAAGAATAGTTTTAAAAATGGTCAATTTGACTTTAAAAAGTCAAAACTGGGCAATTAATTTGGGACGGAGGGAGTATAATGCACATGCCCTAGAGCCTTGTATTGGAAAGTAATAAATGCTAAGATCTTACATATTTTCATAGGACTCAAAAAGGTCCTTTATCCTTCAAAGATCTCCAGTCTTTATAGTTTCCTCCTCAATGTTCCTGTACTGCCATTTCTTTTCCTGAAATTTCATAGAGCATGATTAGAGGAATAATATGGTCAGCATCAAAACATTTAGGATGGAGTATGACATAAGTCAACATTCTCCCCCTTTTTGATGATGACAACAAAATAATAATGATTCCCCCTAAATTCATGCATATCTCAACATTTATAGAAATAACAGTTTTATTTATATTTTTCTGCATGACGACCCTTCAATAACCTGTTAGTCTTCAATAATTGCTGATGAATTTGAGTTCAGTGCTTAATTGGCAGGCATTGCAATTCATTTTCCTCTGCAGGGCTTCTACCATAGCCGGAGTATGCAATTCGAACCCTGCTTGAAGATCAATGAACTCATCCTCCATGGTGCAAAAAGTAGAGTGAAGTTCAGTCCGACTGATAGGGAGTTTGCCTTTTTCAAGCACAAAAAGACAGTGTTGGATATCCTTAACATCATTAGTGATTAAAGCTTAATTGGTCGTGATGGTATGAAGAATAGTAAGAATCTCAGGAGAGGGAGGTTATGAGACAAGAGGAGTGGAATTTGGGACATGGGGAATTTCTGGAGCAATTCTCATGAACTGGCCATCGACCAATGTAATATGACCACAACACATGTGACACCCCCAAAATAGATATACATCACATATTCTGAGTCGCCAAATACATGGTACAAAATACAAATACAACTTTAAATATACAATACGAACTGTGAGTTTTAATACAAATAGTGTCTTCTAGACAGTATTCAAACTCAAAATTAGTCCTCAATACATTTATTATCACACTATTTCATAGAATAGTGAGGACTACTAATGCTATAATCTGGACCGTCACTCCGTTCCTCGACTAGTCCCTGCTACGTTCTCATTTCCTGAAGAGAATAATGAAAGCAAAAAGGGTGAACTCAACTAGCCCAGTAAGAAATATTATAACTAAGATAATGCAAAATAAATTATCATTAGCCTTCAACAGTGTTAAACTGATAAAATATAACTAACATCAAGTTTAACTACAGCGGAACAAGCAATCCATTAGAAGAGTCAAGTATGAAATAAAATCTACTATCTTCTATGATTTAAAAGGTTTTTCATGACTTTTATCGCTGACACTCAGCTTAATAAATAATCCACATCATCCCTACACTACGGCCAAGGATATTCATTAGTATTACGACCACAAATTATCCATGCACTACGGGCCAAGGATATTCGTGTATTCATCAATGGTCATAATCATGCCAACAACTGTCCATCAATGCACTACGGGCCAATGAGGACTTTTTTCACATCATTTGTAACATTACAGTCATGATTACACCGAATAATCCATGGTCATAATCATACCAAGTCCATCTATGCACTATAGGCCACAGATGACTTTCAACAAAATATAAACATGAGGATGATGACAATGATATAAGAATTCAATAAAACAAGTTCAAGAATTAATTTATCCCGGAACCAATAACGTCCAAATTTTCAACATGATACTGCTTTGTAGAGTAAAATTCTAGAATGCTCAGAAGAATATTTCCACTGAAAAGATACTGGATGAAGCGCAAATATCAAGGATATTCCACTAATTTTATGGAGTATAAAAGTCAAAAATTTAACCAACTGAGTATAATAAAGAATGGAATAACAAAAGAAATCACCAGGCATGCGATAGACCGCACAGGCAGGTTATTTCAACAGAATAATAATTACAGAATCAGGTCCGGCGTAAAACGCACAGACATGATATTCCAACAGAATAATAAAGACGAAATCAGGTCCGGCGTAAAACACACAGATAGGATATTCCAACAGAATAATAAAGACGGAATCAGGTCTGGCAAAAAACGCACAGATAGGATATTCCAACAGAATAATAAAGACGGAATCAGGTCCGGCGTAAAACGCACAGACATGATATTCCAACAGAATAATAATGAATGGAATAACAGAAGAATTTCACCAAGTATAGGGTAGCCCGCGTATATAGGTTATTCCAAACGAATAATAAATAATGGAATAACAGAAGTTCTCTTCATGAATACAAAAGAAATAATACCCCTTACCATAAAAGAAACTGGATATAAGAGTAAGGAAGTAGCAGAATACTTTTCTATAGTTTCTCTATAATTTCTCTCTCTAGAGTTTCAGTGATTTCGTAAGAAATAATGAAGGAATGAGCTTCTATTTATAGGAGAATGGAAAGGATACTATGCAATAAAATATTCTAATAAAATAAAAACTTTAAATAAAATATATATATTATATATATATATATATAAGTAACCCGTGATTACATCACGTGAACCAGCCTGTTCATTCATAATAATCATATAACCTATATATATAACATATATATAATACATATATAATATAATAATAATACAACTAGTATCCCTGTGTTCCCCCCCTTTCCCAAACAATCCCACCCAAAACATAATTTAACATATATATATAAAAGTATGGGAGCCCTTCCATAGCAACCGGTTGCTGTGAGTACTGTGCAACAACCTCTTTTTGTACTGTTGATAAACTTATTGGAAGGCTGAGATGAAACATAAATATATCCCAGTCGGCACAACTTGTACCGGCTTTTATTTTAATATGAGGACCCCACCATAGTCAACATGTTGTCAGTTTATACCAATAAATTGAATTTTTAATATTAAATAATGTCCGACCGGGACAAGCTCATACGGCTGTAAAAAAAATACAAACCAAGGACAAAATAAAATAGCAACAAACATATAAAATAAACAAAATAGCAAGGACAAGCCGACCGGGACAAGCTCATACGGCTGTAAAAAAAATACAAACCAAGGACAAAATAAAATAGCAACAAACATATAAAATAAACAAAATAGCAAGGACAAGCCGGATGAGCTTGTCCCGGTTTGTATTTTTTTTTACAGCCGTATGAGCTTGTCCCGGTTGGTATAATTTTTTTTTTAACAGCCGTAAGAGTTTGAAGTGGTACATTTTTTTTTTAATTTTTTCCGGCCGGTACAGGCTCATACGGCTGGTACCTTTTTTTAAAATTTTTTTTTTATTCTTTCCCGACCGGTACAGGCTCATACGGCTGATATTAAAAAATTGAAAAAAAAAACGGCCGGTATAGCTTGTCACGGCTTGTATTAAAAAAATAAAAAAATATATGTTATTCAAGCAACTCGCTGCTAAACAGACTCGAACTCGCAACCTCAAACTCCAAACACACGTCATATGACCACCCGAGCACCACGGGCCTAGCTGTTAATTTCAGCCAAGGATTTGTCTTTACATTAAAACTTCACCATCCCCCAAAAATCTATATTGTTGCTATTTTGTTATTATAATACGATTTATTATTATTAACAAGTCTATATAATACATATGGGGGTTTGATATTTAGAAATAAGTTAATATCTATATTTATTAAGCAATGATTATTAGTAATGATTTTATATATTAAGCAATGATTTTATTATTAAGAAATGATTTTATACATTCATAAAACTAGTGAAGTATAATAATAATGTGATTATCGAATTTATAAAAGTAGTGAAGTATTATTATAATAATAATAATGTGATTATCAATATTATAAGTACAGATTATACCAATACTAGTACTGCATAAATATATCAAAAGAAATAGTACATATTACATGTTCATTTTCATAAAAAAAAACATAGAATGATTAATACAACCGAAGCCTATTTTTTAGCTCAGGAATCCCTAGCACTCGATAGTGATTTCGCTTATCGTGGTCGATTTCAAAGCCACAAATTGCACATTTTCGATGAGTTTTAGATGGAATGATTTTCTCTAGTGCACTCTTGAATCTAGATTGTTTTTTACGGCCCTTTGTTTGAGAAATATTAGGCGGCAAAAACTCTTCTTCTTCTTCCACCTCTGCATCTTCATCATCATTATCGTATCCCATATCATGATTTGGATCTCCAACTGTGCAATCAATGTCGTCATTGATTGCTGAACTGGCAGATGACGACATTGATTGCACAGTTGGAGATCCAAATCATGATATGGGATACGATAATGACGATGAAGATGCAGAGGTGGAAGAAGAAGAAGAGTTTTTACCAGCCTAATATTTTTCAAACAAAGGGCCGCAAAAAACAATCTAGATTCAAGAATGCACTCGAGATAATCATTCCATCTAAAACTCATCGAAAATGTGCAATTTGTGGCTTTGAAACCGACCACGATAAGTGAAATCACTATCGAGTGCTAGGGATTCCTGAGCCAAAAAAATAGGCGTCGGTTGTATTAATCATTCTATGTTTTTTTTTATGAAAATGAACATGTAATATGTACTATTTCTTTTGATATATTTATGCAGTACTAGTATTGGTATAATCTGTACTTATAATATTGATAATCACATTATTATTATTATTATAATACTTCACTACTTTTATAAATTCGATAATCACATTATTATTATACTTCACTAGTTTTATTAATGTATAAAATCATTTCTTAATAATAAAATCATTGCTTAATATATAAAATCATTACTAATAATCATTGCTTAATAAATATAGATATTAACTTATTTCTAAATATCAAACCCCCATATGTATTATATAGACTTGTTAATAATAATAAATCGTATTATAATAACAAAATAGCAACAATATAGATTTTTGGGGGATGGTGAAGTTTTAATGTAAAGACAAATCCTTGGCTGAAATTAACAGCTAGGCCCGTGGTGCTCGGGTGGTCATATGACGTGTGTTTGGAGTTTGAGGTTGCGAGTTCGAGTCTGTTTAGCAGCGAGTTGCTTGAATAACATAATTTTTTTTATTTTTTTAATACAAGCCGTGACAAGCTATACCGGCCGGGTTTTTTTTTCAATTTTTTAATACCAGCCGTATGAGCCTGTACCGGCCGGGAAAGAATAAAAAAAAAAATTTAAAAAAGGTACCAGCCGTATGAGCCTGTACCGACCGGAAAAAATTAAAAAAAAATGTACCACTTCAAACTCTTACGGCTGTTAAAAAAAAATTATACCAACCGGGACAAGCTCATACGGTTGTAAAAAAAAATACAAACCGGGACAAGCTCATCCTGCTTGTCCTTGTTATTTTGTTTATTTTATATGTTTGTTACTATTTTATTTTGTCCTTGGTTTGTATTTTTTTTTTTACAGCCGTATGAGCTTGTCCCGGTCGGCTTGTCCTTGTATTTTGTTTATTTTATATGTTTGTTGCTATTTTATTTTGTCCTTGGTTTGTATTTTTTTTTTTACAGCCGTATGAGCTTGTCCCGGTCGAACATTATTTAATATTAAAAATTCAATTTATTGGTATAAACAGACAACATGTTGACTATGGTGGGGTCCTCATATTAAAATAAAAGCCGGTACAAGTTGTGCCGGCTGGGATATATTTATGTTTCATCTCAGCCTTCCAATAAGTTTATCAACGGTACAAAAAGAGGGTGTTGCACAGTACTCACAGCAACCGGTTGCTATTGAAGGGCTCCCTATAAGTATTATATATATATATAACACAAAACTGAGATAACTTCTCCCGACTATTTTGAAAAATGGGTAAGTGGGTGTTCAAATAATAAGCAACACTTCATAAAAATCACCTTAATAATTTTAACAACATTTATCACCTTTATTATAATTCACAATATTAATCGACCAGGTCGTTCCCAAGAAAGAGGGGGCTTTCCAATAAGGATTTCTCCACATTGGCGCGCAATTAGGTGACCAAATCTCTCCTTGACAGAATTTCTAGACATCGTTAATATTGCAAATAATAATATTAATAACTTTTTCATCTCAATTATTGATTTAATAATATATAAAATATTAACAATAATTGAATCAAATAACGTGAGATACTATGCAACAATTACTGTAGCAATAATTGAACAAAACTGAGTGACTTCTCACGTAGGCATCAATAATCAATACCGTGTGCTACTGTACAACTACGCGTATTACTGTACTTTTAACACCGGATGTTTCAACAGTTAACGGTAAAACTTCTGCCGTTATTTTTATAAAGTATTTTTGTCATTTTCTCAATCCGACAATAATTCTGTTGTGGGGTCCACCAATGATTGTGTCATTGTACGAATATTCCCTGTTAAAATGAATATTCCCCGACCAATCGATTATTATATAACAATTTGCGTACTTTGTAAAATTTATAAATATTACCCACAACTATAACATTATATCAAATTCATTCCATAATATTCAAAAATGATATTTATAAAAAATCCATCTTTATTCATAAAAGTTGGGGTCTTATAACCTCCCCTTCTTATGAAATTTCGCCCTCAAAATTAGGGTACGTACCTGGTATGTCGAAGAGGTAAGGATACCTTGACTTCATTTCAGATTCTAACTCCCAAGTCATTTCCTCAACATGGTGGTTTCTCCACAAAACTTTGACTTGAGATATAACCTTGGAGCGTAGAATATGTTCCTTCTTATCCAAGATTTGAACAGGAACCTGTTCATACGTCAAATCTTCCGCTATTTCGTCGGGTTCTAACTCAATAATGTGGTTCAGGTCTTCCACATATTTACGTAACATGGATATGTGAAAAACGTTATGAACACAAGACATACTTGGCAGTAAAACGAGTCTATAGGCCACAGTTCCTACTCGATCGAGGATTAAAAATGGGCCGATGAATCGAGGATTGAGCTTTCCTCTCTTTCCAAATCTCTTAACTCCTTTCCATGGAGCAACACGTAACAACACATGATCCCCAATATCGAATTCCACGTCCTTTCGATGAAGATCAGCATAACTCTTTTGTCGATCTTGTGAGGTTTTTATACATTGTCGGATCGTTTGATTCTTTTCTGTAGTCATACGTACCAACTCTGGTCCCAACAACATTGCTTCACCCACCTCATCTCAGCATACTGGAGAACGACACTTTCTTCCATACAACGTCTCAAATGGAGCCATGTCAATACTTGCTTCATAACTGTTATTGTAGGAAAACTCCATAGAGTCAAGGACACAGAGTCTTAATAAATATTCAAGAGTTTAAATAGTCCTCTCTGACTGCCCGTCCGTCTGAGGATGATATGCCAAGCTAAATCGTAAATCACTACCGATAGCTTTCTGCAAACTAACCCAAAATCTTGAAGTGAATCTTGGGTCTCAATCAGAAACTATGGATACTGGCATACCATGCAATCTTATAACCTTGTTTATGTACATACGAGCAAGACATTCAAGTGTATAAGTTTCTTGTATCGGTAAGAAATGAGCAGACTTGGTCAATCTATCAACAATTACCCAAATCGCATCTATGCCTTGAGAAACCTTAGGAAGACCGATAACGAAATCCATGGTAATGTGCTCCCACTTCCATTCTTGAATTTCAAGTGGTTGCAATGGACCTTTTGGTACTTGATGATCTGCTTTAACTCGTTGACAAATTAGACACCTTGATATAAACAGTGCTATCTCTCTCTTCATATTTCTCCACCAAAATGTATGACGAAGATCATGATACATTTTGGAACTCCCAGGATGGATTGCAAACGGTGTGTTGTGCACCTCCATCATGATTTTATACTTTAAATCAGGGTCGTTAGGAACACAAAGTCTGGAGTTGACTTGAAGTATTCCTTCTTCATCGATTCTTGCTTCCGGCATTGCACCTTCTTGCAATTTCTTCCTCATACGCATCAGCTCCATGTCTGTAGCTTGAGCAGCTTTAACTTTATCAATTAACGTCGGTTCTACTCGTATATTTGCCATCATCACATGGGTCCCTGGAGTCTTTAACTCTATCTCCATCCTTTGCAAGTCACACAAAATGGGCCTTTGCGTTAACAATATCGCACTCGTACTAGCATATGATCTTCTACTCAATACGTCAGCTACCACGTTCGCTTTTCTAGAATGGTATTGGATGGTATGATCATAATCTTTCAACAGTTAAAGCCAATGTCGTTGTCGCATATTGAGTTCCTTTTGAGAGAAGAAATATTTGAGACTTTTATGATCCGTAAAGATCTCCACTTTCTGCCCATACAAGTAATGCCTCCAAATTTTAAGTGCGAAGACAACAGCTGCTAACTCTAGATCATGAGTAAGATAATTCCTCTCATATTCTTTGAGTTATCTTGAGGCATAGGCTATGGCTTTCCCATGTTGCATAAGAACACATCCCAACCCTTTGCCCAAAGCATCACTGTAGATGACAAATCCCTCCGAGCCAGATGGTATTATCAAAATAGGTGCTGAAATGAGTCTCCTCTTGAGTTCTTGAAAACTCTTCTCACATTCTTTACTCTAACCGAACTTTGTATCTTTCTGAGTAGCTGAGTTAATGGAGTAGCAATTCGAGAAAATCATTCCACGAATCTCCGATAATAACCAGCTAAACCGAGAAAGCTACGTACTTTGGTCACTAATTTAGGTTGCTCCCAGCTTTGAATTGCTTCAATTTTTGTCAGGTCAACAGATATTCCATGACTTGATACTACGTGCCCAAGGAATGCTACTTCCTCAAGCCAGAACTCGCATTTTTTCAACTTAGCATAAAGCTTGTATTCACGAAGCTTATGGAGTATCAGCCTCAAGTGTTGTTCATGATCTTCACGGTTTTTTGAATAAATAAGGATGTCATCAATAAAGACGACCACAAAGTGATCCAATTATTCCTTGAATACTCGGTTCATCATATCCATGAAGGCAGCAGGAGCATTACCCTATCCAAAGGACATGACTAGGAATTCATAATGCCCGTACCGAGTTCAGAAAGCCGTCTTTGAAATGTCATCGGTTCTAATCTTCAATTGGTGATATCCGGAACGAAGATCAATCTTTGAAAAGAATTTGGCTCCTTGCAACTGGTCAAACAAGTCATCAATATGTGGCAATGGGTACCTATTTTTGATGGTGACATGATTCAACTCCCGATAATCAATACAAAGTCGCATACTCCCATCTTTCTTCTTCACGAATAGAACAGGAGCACCCCAAGGAGACGTACTAGGACGAATGAAACCAATGTCTAACAATTCTTGTAATTGGGTCTTTAATTCTTGAAGTTCAATAGGAGCCATTCGATATGGGGCTTTGGAAATGGGTTTTGTACCGGGTTCAAGGTCGATACAAAATTCAATTTCATGCTCTGTGAGTAGGCCAGGAAGTTCTTCAGGGAATACGTCAGGAAATTTATTAACAATAGAAATATCATTCAAAACTGACGTATTTTTGTTTAGATTTGTGACATGAGCTAAGAAAGCTTGACATCCGTTTTTCAATAAACGAATAGCTTTATGGCTTGAGATGACCGTGATTGAATTTAATGGTTTGGTCGCTTGAATTCGCATAATAGGTTAATTAGGAATATGAATGCTAACAACCTTACAAAAATAATCAATTTTAGCATGATGAGTAGTTAACCAATTAATCCCTAGAATCACATCAAATTCAAGTATTTTTAATGAAATAAGATCAACAGGTAATGTGAGGGTACCGATTTGAACCAAACAAGACTTATAAACAGTGGATGTAATGAAGGTTTCTCCCAACGGAGTTTCCACAGATAAGTCAAAGTCTAATTTCTCCGGAGTCAAGTTTAATTGTTGAGCGTAAGTGGGAGAAATAAAAGAATGGGTAGAACCGGTATCAAATAAGGTATAGACTTCGCTAGAGATTATGATAAGCTTACCCGTGATGACCTCGTTTGGGTTCCTTGCTTTCTAGGAGGTCACAATAAACGCTCTCCCTTGAACTACTAGCTTTGACTTTTCTGGGACGGACTTTGGTGCCTCCATCCCAGCTGGACTTGTCTTCGGTGCACGACAAAATCAGGCTAGGTGACCCTCTCTTCCACAATTATAACATGCTTTGGATGGCATCGCGCAGTTTGGACTAATGTGTCCCTCCCCTCCGCATTTGAAGCATATGATAGGTGGTCGTTCTCCTTCCTTAAAAACGGGTGATGGTGCTGACGTCTTTCCATCATTGTTGAATCTCCTCTTCTTGAAATGTCCACTCTTATTGTCTTCACCATGATTACCACTGAAGTGGTTACCATTTCTGGCATGTTGATTCCCTCTACGTTTGTTATCACCGCTTCGATGACTGCTACCATTGGTATTATCATTTTGTCGGCTGCTTTCTCTTGGTTGGGTTAACTCGTTATCGCGCTCCAATAACTGAGCCCTATTTACAACATCTGAATATAAACACAGTTTATGAAAAATAAGATATTGACGTATCTTCGGTTTCAAACCTCTTAAAAACATCTGCGTCATTCTTACTTCATTATCAACCAAGTGGAACGCAAACCGGGATAACTCCGCAAATTTAGCTTCGTATTGTGATACAGTCATATTGTTTTGTTCCAACTTGATAAACTCCACCTCTTTCATGTGACGAATACTTTCGAGAAAGTACTTGTCGTTGAATAGTTCTTGGATTTTCTCCCAATACATCTTCGGTGCGGCAGGTTGAGTACGTTTTACCGATTCCCACCAGTAATCTACTTCTCCTCGTAACATAAAGGTGGCAAAGGGCACCTTTTGCTCCTCGGAGCATCCCAAGACATCAAATATCTTGGTGATCTGCTTTATCCATGCTTCCGCCTTAAGTGGTTTTGGCTCTCCAATAAACTCCAGTGGTCCCAGCTCCTTGAACTGTTTAGCGGTGACCGTCCGAGAGTTTCCAGTGTTTCGACCTGCATTTTGGACAGGAGCTGCTCTTGCCTGATGTTGCATGAATTGCATAAAGCCTCTGAACATTCCATCGTTCATCATCTGGTCAGTGTTGTTGTTTCCCTGAGGATTATCGCCATCCTGATGCACATTATCCTGATTATTGATCTGTGGAGACTCAACGGTCTCCTGTTCTCCATTGCTATTCTCAACATTCTCGGATGTGATTTTCAGATACTGCCACAAAACAAGGGTTAATTAACATATAACATATTATCCCTATACTCTGACCGACCAATTTAAATACCAAATAAACTTAGGTAGGTCATACTAGCGAAGGAATTCCCCGTCTCTCCCCTCCTAGTTCTAGTCTCACATCTTAGCCAGGGATCATATCCCTAAGCTTTGATACCAACTGTGATGCCCCCAAAATAGGTATACATCACCTATTCTGAGTCGCCAAATACATGGTACAGAATACAAATACAACTTTAAATATACAACATGAACTGTGAGTTTTAATACAAATAGTGTCTTCTAGACAGTATTCAAACTCAAAATAAGTCTTCAATACATTTATTATCACACTATTTCATAGAATAGTGAGGACTACTAATGCTATCATCTGGACCGTCACTCCGTTCCTCGACTAGTTCCTGCTACGTTCTCATTTCCTGAAGAGAATAATGAAAGCAAAAAGAGTGAGCTCAACTAGCCCAGTAAGAAATATTATAACTAAGATAATGCAAAATAAATTATCATTAGCCTTCAATAGTGTTAAACTGATAAAATATAACAAACATCAAGTTTAACTACAGTGGAATAAACAATCCATTAGAAGAGTCAAGTATGGAATAAAATCTACTATCTTCTATGATTTAAAAAGTTTTTCATGACTTTTATCGCTGACACTCAGCTTAGTAAATAATCAACATCATCCCTACACTACGGCCAAGGATATTCATTAGTATCACAACCACAAATTATCCATGCACTACGGGCCAAGGATATTCGTGTATTCAATAATGGTCATGATCATGCCAACAACTGTCCATCAATGCACTACGGGCCAACTGAGTATAATAAGGAATGGAATAACAAAAGAAATAACCAGGCATGCGATAGACCGCATAGACAGGTTATTCCAACAGAATAATAATTACGGAATCAGGTCCGGCGTAAAACGCATAGACAGGATATTCCAACAGAATAATAAAGACGGAATCAGGCCCGGCGTAAAACGCACAGACAGGATATTCCAACAAAATAATAAAGACGAAATTAGGTCCGGCGAAAAACGCACAGAGAGGATATTCCAACAGAATAATAACGAATGGAATAACAGAAGAATTTCACCAAGTATAGGGTAGCCCGCGTATACAGGTTATTCCAACCGAATAATAAATAATGGAATAACAGAAGTTCTCTTCATAAATACAAAAGAAATAATACCCCTTACCATAAAAGAAACTGTATATAAGAGTAAGGAAGTAGCAGAATACTTTTCTGTAGTTTCTCTATAATTTCTCTCTCTAGAGTTTCAGTGATTTCGTAAGAAATAATTAAGGAATGAGCTTCTATATATAGGAGAATGGAAAGGATATTATGCAATAAAATATTCTAATAAAATAAAAACTTTAAATAAAAAATATATATTATATATATAAGTAACTCATGATTACATCCCGTGAACCAGCCTGTTCATTCACAATAATCATATAACCTATATATATAATACATATATAATATAATAATAATACAACTAGTATCCCCGTGTTCCCCTTCTTTCCCAGACAATCCCACCCAAAACATAATGTAATATATATATATATATATATATATATATATATATATATATATATATATATAACAGAAAACTGAGATAACTTCTCTCGACTATTTTGAAAAATGGGTAAGTGGGGGTTCAAATAATAAGCAACACTTCATAAAAATCACCTTAATAATTTTAACAACATTTATCACCTTTATTATAATTCACAATATTAATCGACCAAGTCGTTCTCAGGAAAGAGGGGGCTTTCTAATAAGAATTTCTCCCCATTGGCGCGCAATTAGGTGACCAAACATCTCCTTGACAGAACTTCTAGACATCGTTAATATTGCAAATGATAATATTAATAACTTTGTCATCTAAATTATTGATTTAATAATATGTAAAATATTGACAATAATTGAATCAAATAACGTGAGATACTATGCAGAATTACTGTAGCAATAATTGAACAAAACTGAGTGACTTCTCACGTAAGTATCAATAATCAATATTGTGTGCTACTGTGCAACTACGCATATTACTGTACTTTTAACACCGGGTGTTTCAACAGTTAATGGTAAAAATTTCGTCGTTATTTTCATAAAGTATTTTTGTCATTTTCTCAATCCGACAATAATTTCGTTGTGGGGTCCACCAATGATTGTGTCGTTATACGAATATTCCCTGTTAAAACGAATATTCCCCGACCAATTGAATATTATATAACAACTTCAATACTTTGCAAAATTTATAAATATTACCCACAACTATAACATTATATCAAATTCATTCCATAATATTCAAAATTGATATTTATAGAAAATTCATCTTTATTCATAAAAGTTGGGGTCTTACAACACAAACTACCTGTTATGTAATGCAATAATATGTAATGTCTCTAACTAAACGATTACGAATCCAACAGTATCATAGAATCAAATTTATTCATCCAACCTCAGAAAAATCAAGCAAACATTACCACACTTCATATTAAAACCAATCAATAACTTCTCATCAATTCCTCGAATCTTATACGTATCATCACTAATATTGTGTGTGTGTGTGGTCAACATTTATGCTAACTGATTCATATTCAAATTCAAAACATAACAAATCTCTTATTAGGATTCATACAGAATAAACTCAAAAATTTCAAAATAAAACAAACAAGTTCCAACTCAAATCAAACAATTTCCGAGATTAGGGGTCCGAATAGGGTATTCATGCTCTCTTTTTTCATTAATGGGGGGGGGGCTCTTTGCCCTTATTTCCCGTCTTTTCTCTATTTTTATTTTCTTTTTCTTTTTTTAGATAGATGGTTGGTGAGTGCGTTTTACGCTCCATCTCACGCTTGTGTTTATGGGGACTATTTCTCCTCAACCCACCACAAGACTCAACTAGCTCTTATTTCTTTCTTTCTTTTTCTGAAGCTTATATACCTTACTCTTTCCCCCAAACTTAGGTTCTTTCCTAATTTTTCATTTTCACTGCGTATTATTGTCATTCTCTCATTTA
This sequence comes from Panax japonicus, assembly GCA_020205505.1. NCBI lineage: Eukaryota > Viridiplantae > Streptophyta > Magnoliopsida > Apiales > Araliaceae > Panax > Panax japonicus. Next base: position 15,926,239 of record CM035101.1, on the reverse strand, counting down.
CACTAGGAATATCCTTTAGAAACTGTTTATATACTAATTTAAACTAATCAGTCAACGCAGATGTTAATGATGTACTAACCTTTGTATATCAGTTCAAACACGCACAAAATCCGAGTTATGATTCAAAACTATATCATCACAGTTCTAACAATCAGCGCTGTATTTGTCTACTTAATCTTAATTTCATCATTGGCCATAATAAACATGACTACAAAGACTGCTAGACATATGCACAATGAACATAATAGCTAACTAAATTTTTTTTCTTTTTATTTATATTTTTTTTTATATATGCTTAACATGAATGCAAACATAAAAATTAAACTAACTATGTAACCCAAACTACTATGCAACTATATGATTACAGAAATGCCAACACTAATATGCAATACTAAATAAAGACATTATGCATGCAAAACAAATACAAAATAAAACTAACTCCCCAAACTTAATAACAACAATGTCCTCATTGTATGGATATAGCAATAAAATGAGTGAGGACTTTCCTGAAATTTCCTAAGTCTGGGGTGGTGGTGGTTGATCTTCTCCCTCGAAGTCACTTGGTGGAAACCTTGGCATGGGCATGGGCTGCTGATATGGAAATTGTGCCACTGGATTGAAACTCTGGAGTGTCATATTCAAAGATGTGAACAACATGTTCATTGCATCAAACATGTGGTCTTGTCTCGTAGCGAGCCGCCTCATCTCCCATCAAGCTGCCTTGTTGTGCTCCTTCATTTGTTGTTGGAATGCAAGAACTTGAGGGTTAGATATGGCGTCGGACGTTGGGTGTGACTCAATTCCTTCGTCTCCCATAGTCTCATCCGAGGTGTCTTTAGCGTCAGCTTCGTTCTCCAAAGATGATGGAAATACAAATCCTAAACCTCTAGGATGAGATTCACCCCTGGCCCACACTGAATACCGTGCGATCATTCTGTCGTCTAGTAGCTGCAGCGGCATCTGAGTGGGCTCATCATCTGACCATCAAACTCCTGTTTGACGACACAACCCAAAAATAAGTGTGGCAAGCCGCCCGAAAATTGCCCCGTAGACATCGGCAAATAAAAAAACTGATTATGGCCCCGACGTCGATGATGAAGTCTTGCACAATAGCATATAGGAGTAGTGCCTTCTCTTTGGTCACTTCCGAGGTGTGCGTAGATGACAACAGTTTCGCATATAAGAAGGCATACCAAATTTTCCCATACCGACTGAAATCTTTGCTATAAAAAACCATGCCTCCTTTTCGACCCTTTATCCACGTTGTTCCCGACTTGGTCATTTCTTTGAGAACCTCCTCAAAGTCAGGGTCGAAATCCTGCAAATGAGCATATTGACACTGTCTAGGCACCCGCAACTGATAATACATGTTGATGGCATCGGCACTGAACGGGACCATTCGACCCCGCACAAAAGCGTTGAAAGGTGCCTTGTCCTCGGCGTTAACATAGAACTCCTTGACCACATTAACAGCGGCGGGCTCGGGCTCCTCCGTGAACTTGACCCACTCTTTCTGATAAATCTGTTATATCATTTCACCGTCGTGAGCCTCCGGTGCCAACCCCCGCTCTGGTGTAAGAGCCTTTGTGACCATGTAGTCGTACCGGTCGGCGGCGGCGGCACTTTTGAACTTGCAGCGGTCGGATGTGCGGGATGGTGGGGTTGTCCTTGGACTCTCTCCCCGTTGTCATTTGGATGTAGGTTGAGATGCCATTGAATTTCAGATGCTTTAGTAACAAAATTCACTCCCAAACTGTACTCACACAATCTGACAAACACTTGGTGTGCAAACTATTTTCTCCCCCTAAACTTGGTGATTTCTTTGTCAATTATGGTGAGAGAAGATGAAGAACATGTAGAATTGTGACATACACTCGATTACTCTACACTTGCCTCAGTGATTTGTGTAATTTGTAGCTCTTGGAGATAGAGATGGAAGGATATGGTGAACTTGGGTTGAGAGGTTGTGTTTATATAGAAGTGGTGGGATGAATAGGGGTAGAAGTAATGGATTGATGGAGTGAAGTAGTGGTTAATGGACTTGGAAGATGGAGTAGTGGTGAAGTGGGTGTAATGGATGGGGGTTGAAGTGGTAATCGTGGGTTAAGAAATGCTAGTGTGTGGAGGTTGGAGTTGTAGTATAGGAGATGGATAGTAGTGGGCGTATGTCTGTGTAACTGCCAAAAGTGACTGCCCAGGTTCAAGGACCCCCGCCCCGGAGGGGGGTACACGGCCAAAACAGCCCGCCCCGGCGGGCTAGCCCCCTGACTTCGACTGTGACTGCAAAATGGGTTATGTCCTCTTCTTTTCTTGCATGTTTCTGCTATGACTCACTATTTAACCATCATGTAAACCATAAAACATATACGTGAGTATATTGTTGATCAATTTGAACATGATTGAGAGATTCTCAAGAATCATAGAAATAACAACCTAATGGGATTAGTAATTCCTAACTATTATTCTAAGTTATAATATAAATGTTAGGTTTGTAACATTCATGAATGCAATCAAATTGCACAAAATTAACGGAAGCGTGTAAAATCAGAGTTTAAAAAATTTTACAAACCATATACCCGGATCACCCTTTATGCACAATTATTAATTAAACGAAAAAGAAAGAACAAGAACCATACCCTTGAAGATCCGAGCTTCCTCAGGTACAAATTCACCTCCAATCCTTTTCGCGTTCAACTTGAATCCACCAGGTTTGGTTCCTTCCTTTGATCAACGTTAGCCACCCAAGTGTTTGGCCTCTAGAGGTGATCCACCAAGGAAGAAGAAGGATTCAAGAAGATGGGTGGTTGGCTAAACCCTAGTTTTTCTATCTCTATAGAAAAAGGCGTACTCTCCCAACTATTGGAATTACGTATTCTAATAATACGTCAACCTCCTATCACCCATAATAGGACTCCTCTTATTTATAGATGTAGGCAACTCATCCTTAACAATTAAGGAATTGGGTTTTATTTTAATTAATTAAACTCTTTTAATTAATTAGGCTCCTAATCTTATTAGGAATAATTAATTAACCTTTTAATTAATTAAGTTCCCTAATCTTATTAGGGATAATTAATTAAACTCTTTTAATTAATTTGCCTCCTAATCCTATTAGGATATTTGAGAGTACTTTTAATAATTAATTCCAAAACTCCTTTAGGAATTAAATAATAATAATAATAATAATAATAATAATAAGACTCCTCTTATTAATTTATATTTAATATTTCCAAAATATTAAATAATAAATATTAAGCTATTTAATTTATTCTATCACCATAGATTAAATTAAATATACTTAACTTATTATTACGATTATGCCATTAACTTCTTAAATAATTATTCTTCCTTTTATGGTGTGACCCTTTAGGTTCTCCATATTAAACCGGTTGTGAATAAATCAATTAGAACAATTCTAATCTTATTTAAATAAATAAATTAAACTAATAATTTATTTAAATAAATAATATTTATTCTACAATAGGGATAAGCCTCCCTAGCGATCAACGACTTTCCAGATAATATAGATTTCAACATTAATCATAAAAGAACCTTTGAGTAAATAGTTACCGTACAATTCAATCCTCCACCATACAATGTCCCAATTAAATATAAGACATGGAATTACTGTCAAGTCTTATTTTATTTAATTATATGTATTTCGACTCTTAAATGCACAACCCCAAATAATGCAAATTAGAAACTCCTTTCTAATTTCATTCTGCCTTGGCCAAGGACTACTGAGTTGTCATTTATCGAATCACGTAGGACATTTCTCTTCTTTTACTAGAAGTGGTAGATTCTTTATTGATCATACATTATCTCCATGTACAACTTATTATACCTAAGCATACCCTTTGATATACCCTAAGGGTCTTAAGGAATAAGTCAAAGTATAACTCATCATACACAAGATACTATGATGATCTCAAGTCCAAGGATCACTTGTACTACTATCACTACAGGAATTCCTATTGACATGCAAGTAAAACTCCATTAGGTATTTCTTAGCGAGCCACGTTCAGTGAACTTATTCTCTAATAAGCACCTACATACTTGTTTTAGTGTCTCCACACAAATGATCATGAGATCAATCATCCTCATCCAATGAGCAAGCAACGTATGTACCAATCTATCCGGATTCACTAATCCCCAATTTAGTAATCCAACGATTGGGAACTATTTTAGTTTTAAGCTTTCTAAGAATTTAGATCTCATTAGAATGATCATCATCATTATTCTAAAAGCATTGCTTAAAACTATGGGTTTATCACATATTATAAAACAGCATCATGTAGACAATTAAAAGCCTTTAATAAATTAATACTTTTTATTAATAAATGAATAAGATTGTTTACAAAGTATATGCTTTATCATCAAACACGATTGGCTTGTGTGCATACTACTTTCAATCTCCCACTTGCACTAAAGCCAATCGTCATGGTATCTCATACCCTTCTTCTCTAAGTGACGATTATCCTACTGTTGGATAAGCTTTAGTTAATGGATATGTAATATTGTTCTTGAGAGTTCACTATCTCTATAGTGATTTCCCATCTTTCAATGATTCTTATAATCAAATGAAAGTGCCACAACACATGTTTAGATCTAAGATGAGACTTAGGAACTATTCCTAGTTCTGTAATGAACTTTTCATCCAAACAATCAACTTGTAGCTTCATTTATAGCTATATACTTTGTCTTTATCACTAAACCAACAACTCTTTGTTGTTTGGAACCTTTCCAATTCACTGCACCACCGCTCAAGGTAACCCTTTACCTTAAAGTGGATTTTCTGTCGTCTTGGTCTGTCTGAAAAACTTGAGTCTGTTAAGCCCTCTAGTTTTAATTCAGACCCGTCATGAATTATATCACATCCTTAGTGCTGGTTAAGTACTTTAAGATGTTTTTTACTGTCTCACAGTGAACTTCTCCAGAATATGACTGATCAACATCAGGTCACGTATATTTCATTGCATACATGATTGTCACTCATGCGATCTCTCTTTTAGGAGTCTATGGGGACTATTAAGAGAGATACACTCCATGGCTCATCAACATGAGACATCTTTTGGAGTTTGCCATGCTAAACAACTTTAACATCAAATGAATATACGTTCATTGGGTTAAGTCGAGCTCTTCCCAAATCATTCATGGAGGAATGTTTAGACAACTTTATCTTTACTGATTCTAGCATTGGCATGTCATTCCGTATCCATAGTATATCAACATATAATACTAGGAATGTCACGACGCTCCCACTGACCCTTTTGTACACACTAGTTTTATTCTTGTTTTTGATAAAATCAAACTCTTTTGATTATCATATCAAAATGAATGTTCCATTTTGAGAAGATTGCTTCAATCCATTTCTCTAAGTTTCTACAACTCTTACCTCATCGTATGTAACTGGATCATCATCTTCTATGATACGTACCTCATCATCATCATCCATGATGAATCCATACCTCCTAGGTATCTTCGGTACTATTCCAGATTTACGATTCGGTTGTGGTACAATAGGTCTATCTACAGGTTCCTCTTATTTGACTTGTAGTGTTTTGTGGTTCTTGAACTTTTCAAGATCTATTATCCTCCCACTAGCCCCTTCAATGATAAACACCTTTATCTTATAAGGTAGCGTGTTTCACAACAAACACCTTTTGCTAAGTAGGATTATAGAACATATAACCTAAACTTACTTTAGGATGTCCCACAAATCTATACTTGTCAAATCTTGTCCCAAGCTTATCCTTTGAAACCTTTTCATATAAGTTGGACAACCCCTTATCTTAACATACTTAAGATTAGGAATCCTCATTGTCCATAACTTTTATGGAGTCTTGGGGCTGGATTTTGAGATTACCTTTTTCGTAGATATGCAGCCATTTCTAGGACATGATCCTAGAAGGATACTGGAATTACGGTAAAATCATTATGGACCGCACCATGTCCAACAAGGTACAATTTTTCCTTTCAGATACATCAATCAATTATTGTGTATCAGGAGGCGTCCATTGTGAGAAAACCATTTGAGATGATTTAAAACCTCATTGCACAAGTATTGCTTCCTTGATCCGATCAAAGAATCCCAATACTTTGCCATGTTGTTTCACTTCTGAATTCTTTGAACCTTTCAAATAATTCACACTTGTATTTCAACAAATACACACATTCAACTCTTTGAATGATCATCTCCTTTTCTTATACTAGTTTTTTCAATTCGTAAAATTATTTTCACGTAAGTCAAGTACACAAAATCCATTAAGTAATATTCCAGTTCTATACAAAACATTATTATTATAAATAGAACAACAATTGTTCTTAATTATAATACCAAAGATTTCATTGTCCAACAATAAAATAGAAATAATGTTTCTAACAAGAACAGGAATACAATAACAACTTATTGACTTAATAGATTTGCCCGTAGGCAATGCTAAACAATAAATTCCTATGGCTAATGCAGCAACCTTTGCTTCATTTCCCACACATAAGATTACTTATCTTTGTTTAGCTTTCTACTTCTTCTTGGTCCCTTCATAAATCTATATTTATGATATCCAAAGTCGGTATCCAATACCCAAGTAGAACCTTGACTTAAAGAAAAATTTATTTCAATCATGAACAAATTTGTATTTATAACCGAAACTTCATTAAGCTTCTTTGGTTAACCTCTGCAAGATGCTTCTCGCAGTTTCTTTCCAGTGTCCAGGCTTATTGCAGTGGAAGCAAACTCATTTGCTATCCGTATCAGTTTTATTCTTATTATCCTTTGTTTACGCCTTTCTGTTTACCTTATATGAATCGTTCTTCTTTTCAGAAGATCCTTTGGCCCCTACCAGTAAGACATGATTTTTCTTGGTTGGAAAGTGACTCTCAACATTTTTCAACATGTTAAGCAAATCAGCGAGGCTGATATCTAGCTTGTTCATATGAAAAATTCACAACAATTGTGAAAGGAGTCCGGAAGTGAGTGCAAGATCAAATCTTGGCTCAACTCTCCATCCATGACAAAACCTGTTGTCCTAATTGATCAATCAAATTGATTATGTTAAGTACTTTTATCTGTACCGTAATGTCATCGGTCATTCTAGATCGGAAGAGTTCCTTAGATATCTGATATCTATCGGTCCTACTTTCCTCACCATCAACTACTTGACGTGCAGGAATATAGTAAGAGCATCCATAGTTTCATGCTGACGCTGAAGCTCGTTACTCATGGATGTGAGCATGATGCATTGAGCCAACTGTGCGTCATCTTGTCACTTTCTAAAAGTAACAATCTCTTCCTGAGAGGCATTGTCTGCAACCATTGCAGGGATAGGCATATTAAGGACGTAAGATAACTTTTCAGCCATGAGAACTATTCTCAAATTCCTTAACCAATCCGTTTAATTCGGTCCGGTTAATTTAGCATCTAATATGCTACGCAGTGATAGTAATTTAGACATTGTAAAATTCTGTAAATGAATTTGTAATTAACAACATTTTAACATACATTCTTTTATTAATTATCAAAATAAATTAGGTCTTTTTTTAAATTGGTATTTCCCACTATTTTCTTCAAACTATATTACCCTCAATTATATAGTTCGACAAAATCCAATTAAAGATATGCTAGTGAGAATAAGGATCCCATTTCAAATGTATATAACCTTGTGTGTGCACAACAAACTATATATAAATAAATAGGTAGACAACTCTTGTCAATTACATCAACTATGTAACTCCTTGTATTTTGCCTCTTAAATCATAATGGTCAAGTGTGTGCACATCCGAACTAAAATGATTTAAGTTAAGTCAGACCCAACATTTCCATATAAGTGAAGAGAAAACTACAGCCCTTGTGTGTGCACAACAAAGCAGTAATGTTCAATTCCTTATAAACATCATATGTAATAAAAACAACATCTTAAATATTTAATACTCGCCTTGTGTGTGCACAACAAACTCATATTAAATATTTAATACTCTATTATTTCTATCATGCTAGAAGGCGACGTTCGATATTCTAAATATCTTTGAACGTTACAACTTAATATAAAAATTTGAGGGGTTTGTTATTAATTTGTCCCATCTTGTTTAGCGTGCATGCACATATATATATATAAAATACGCGTCATATTAATGAACATGTGAAGCATGTTTGCATAATATATAATATATATATATATATATAGTATAAGCATGCACATATAGAATACTATATTCTACCCGTATTGATTATGGACTTTTATTCTAGTTTGGTTCACTAGAGCCACCAAGTGAACCAAAAGGTCAAACCCTAGGGGTGCAAAAATTAATATTTAAATATAACTATTACATTTAAACCCGGGCTCCATTACAAACGGGTCTTCACGCGCTCCTTGATCCTTGATCTCCAATTCTTCAAAATTAATTCTAACTATTTCTATTATAAAACTATTTAAAATAAATAGAAACCTTGATCAGCAGTCAATGGGAAGTACATAGGAGGAAGATAGAATTTACATTAAGAAAAATTAGAGAAGACGAGGTACGCAGACCCCATTTAATAAAACTCATACATTCATGCATCCAACTAAAATAAAATCCAATCACATTGGTCAATAATCCATAATCAATCCCATTTATTATCATACACATCACCATATGTATCAATAAATAACATTCATCTCATGAATAATAAATATTATATATATATATATATATATATATATATATATATATATATATTGATATCATTTAATGGGCAAAATTTAGTTAGTATAAAATCTATTTTTGAATCAAAATAAACTTCTTTATTTTAATCCAAATTTAAATCAAAATAAAACTATTTTATTTTAATTTATCCAATTTTGAATAAAATAAACTATTTTATTTTAATCAAAATCTTTAATCAAAATAAACTCCTTTATTTTAATTAATTATGGAATCCAATTCCAAGTATTAAAAAAAAACTCCTTTATAAAAGGAAACACGGATTCTCTTTCCTATTCACAAATAAACTCCTTTATTTTGAATAATATGAAATCTTATTTCATATCTAAGTAAACTCTTTTATTTAAGGAAATTAGGATTCTCTTTCCTATTCACAAATAAACTCTTTTATTTTGAATAATATGAAATCTTATTTCATATTTAAATAAACTTTTTTATTTAAGGAAATTAGGATTCTCTTTCCTATTCACAAATAAACTCTTTTATTTTGAATAATATGAAATCTTATTTCATATCTAAATAAACTCCTTTATTTAAGGAAACATGGAATCCAATTTCAACTCTAATTAGTTATCATGGAATCCAATTCCAACTCTTATTAGTTAGCATGAAGTTCTAATTATTCTAAACACATATCAAATATATATCAAATTAAAATAATTAATAATTTGCATAAAGGTTTGGCTCTGATACCAATGTTAGGTTTGTAACATTCATGAACGCAATCAAATTGCACAAAATTAACGGAAGCGTGTAAAATCAGAGTTTAAAAAAATTTACAAACCATATACCCGGATCACCCTTTATGCACAATTATTAATTAAACGAAAAAGAAAGAACAAGAACCATACCCTTGAAGATCCGAGCTTCCTCAGGTACAAGTTCACCTCCAATCCTTTTCGCGTTCAACTTGAATCCACCGGGTTCGGTTCCTTCCTTTGATCAACGTTAGCCACCCAAGTGTTTGGCCTCTAAAGGTGATCCACCAAGGAAGAAGAAGGATTCAAGAAGATGGGTGGTTGGCTAAACCCTAGTTTTTCTATCTCTATAGAAAAAGGTGTACTCTCCCAACTATTGGAATTACGTATTCTAATAATACGTCAACCTCCTATCACCCATAATAAGACTCCTCTTATTTATAGATGTGGGCAACACATCCTTAACAATTAAGAAATTGGGTTTTATTTTAATTAATTAAACTCTTTTAATTAATTAGGCTCCTAATCTTATTAGGAATAATTAATTAACCTTTTAATTAATTAAGTTCCCTAATCTTATTAGGGATAATTAATTAAACTCTTTTAATTAATTTGCCTCCTAATCCTATTAGGATATTTGAGAGTACTTTTATTAATTAATTCCCAAACTCCTTTAGGAATTAAATAATAATAATCATAATAATAATAATAAGACTCCTCTTATTAATTTATATTTAATATTTCCAAAATATTAAATAATAAATATTAAGCTATTTAATTTATTCTATCACCATAGATTAAATTAAATATACTTAACTTATTATTACGATTATGCCATTAACTTCTTAAATAATTATTCTTCTTTTTATGGTGTGACCCTTTAGGTTCTCCATATTAAACCGGTTGTGAATAAATCAATTAGAACAATTCTAATCTTATTTAAATAAATAAATTAAACTAATAATTTATTTAAATAAATAATATTTATTCTACAATAGAGATAAGCCTCCCTAGCGATCAACGACTTTCCAGATAATATAGATTTCAACATTAATCATAAAAGAACCTTTGAGTAAATAGTTACCGTACAATTCAATCCTTCCACCATACAATGTCCCAATTAAATATAAGACATGGAATTACTGTCAAGTCTTATTTTATTTAATTATATGTATTTCGACTCTTAAATGCACAACTCCAAATAATGCAAATTAGAAACTCCTTTCTAATTTCATTCTGCCTTGGCCAAGGACTACTGAGTTGTCATTTATCGAATCACATAGGACATTTCTCTTCTTTTACTAGAAGTGGTATATTCTTTATTGATCATACATTATCTCCATGTACAACTTATTATACCCAAGCATACCCTTTGATATACCCTAAGGGTCTTAAGGAATAAGTCAAAGTATAACTCATCATACACAAGATACTATGATGATCTCAAGTCCAAGGATCACTTGTACTACTATCACTACAGGAATTCCTATTGACATGCAAGTAAAACTCCATTAGGTATTCCTTAGCGAGCCACGTTCAGTGAACTTATTCTCTAATAAGCACCTACATACTTGCTTTAGTGTCTCCACACAAATGATCATGAGATCAATCATCCTCATCCAATGAGCAAGCAACGTATGTACCAATCTATCCGGATTCACTAATCCCCAATTTAGTAATCCAACGATTGGGAACTATTTTAGTTTTAAGCTTTCTAAGAATTTAGATCTCATTAGAATGATCATCATCATTATTCTAAAAGCATTGCTTAAAACTATGGGTTTATCACATATTATAAAACAACATCATGTAGATAATTAAAAGCCTTTAATAAATTAATACTTTTTATTAATAAATAAATAAGATTGTTTACAAAGTATATGCTTTATCATCAAACATGATTGGCTTGTGTGCATACTACTTTCAATAAATAGTACGAAAATCAATAAAAAGTAAACGATTGGGTTACCTCCCAATTAGCGCTTGATTTTAAGTCGTTCAGCCTGACTACTCCCTGTTTATGGTGCGTCGGTTAGAGTGACTGCTGTGACTTCCCAATTGGACTTGCCACCCCAATAGTGTTTCAACCATTGACCATTGACCTTGAACATTTCGAAAGGATTTTGACTGTAGAGTTCAATGGCGCCATGAGGGAAAATGGTTTTGATAGTAAATGGTCCCGACCACCGCGACTTAAGCTTGCCTGGGAACAACCTCAATCATGAGTTGAACAGCAATACTTATTGTCCTGGCTTGAATTTTCGGTGCATGATCTTCTTGTCGTGCCATTTCTTGACTTTATCCTTGTATAATTTAGAGTTCTCGTATGCAAGAAGTCGAAATTCATTGAGCTCATTTAGTTGGAGTAGCCTTTTTTCACCCACCGTTGCTTGATCAAAGTTTAGTTTCTGAATGGCCCAGTAGTCCTTGTGGTGTAGCTCTATAGGTAGGTGACACGCTTTCCCGTATAGTAGTTGGTATGGTGACATACCAATCGGTGTTTTGTACGTAGTCCAGTCCGCCCATAGTGCATCATCCAACCTGAAAGACCAATCCTTTCGAGTTGGATTCACTACTTTTTCCAGAATTCTCTTCACCTCCATGTTAGAAACTTCAGCTTGCCAACTTGTTTGGGGATGATATGCAGTAGCGACCTTGTGGTTGACCCCATACTTTGCCAAGAGAGCAATAAAAGATTTATTACAGAAGTGACTACCTTCATCACTTATAATGGCTCTTGGCGTGCCAAACCTTGTAAAAATATTTTTCCGCAAGAATTTGAGAACCACTTTGGCATCGTTAGTCATGAGTGCTACTGCTTCAACCCACTTTGACACATAGTCCACCGCAAGCAAAATATACTGAATGGTAAATGAGGACGGGAATGGTCCCATGAAATCAATGCCCTATACATCAAAAATTTCAACTTCTAGAATTGTTTGTAGGGGTATATCATTCCTTTTCGATATGTTGCCTACCCTTTGACATCGATCACATGTTTTAACAAACTGGTGGGCGTCTTTGAACAATGTAGGCTAATAAAACCCGGGTTGAAGTACTTTTTCCGATGTGCGCTCACTCCCATAATGTCCCCCATATGCTGATGAGTGGCATTCCTGCAGTATGTTATGTACTTCACTGTGGGGGATACACCTTCTAATCATCTTGTCGGCGCACTATTTGAATAAATAAGGCTCATCCCACATATACCACTTGACGTCATAAAGAAACTTCTTTTTCTGTTGTCGTGTAAGATCAGGGGGAAGCATATTGCTCACTAGATAATTCTCAAAATCTGCATACCATGGAAATTCTACATTTAACCCTAATAGTTGCTCATCCGGGAATGACTCGTTGATTACACATTTGTCTTCTTCCTTTTTATCTTGATTTTCCAGCCTCAATAAATGGTCGGCAACTTGATTCTCTGTACCCTTCCTATCTTTTATTTCCAAATCGAATTCTTGGATAAAGAGAATCCATCTAATAAGGCATGGCTTAGCATCTTTTTTCAAAATTAGGTACCTAATCGCCGAGTGTTCCATATAAACTACTACCTTTGTGTCGATCAAGTATGCCCAAAATTTATCGAACGCATATACCACTACAAGTAACTCCTTTTCCATAGTTGTGTAATTCATTTTTAAGTCTCTGTGAGTGTCTTACTTGTATAATATATGGCGTGAAAGACCTTTTCTCGGCGTTGACCCAAAACAGCCCCAACAGCATAGTCGCCTGCATCACACATTAACTAGAAGGGCATTGACCAATCTGGTGCGACGATGACGGGAGTTCTGGTCAATTTCTTCTTTAACAACTCGAATGCCAATTCACACTCTTCGTCAAACTTGAAAACCGAATCCTTCTCTAAAAGACTGCATAAAGGTTTTGCAATTTTAGAAAAGTCCTTTATAAATCTTCTATAAAACCCGGCATGTCCCAAGAAACATCGAATTCCCTTAACTGAGCATGGTGGAGGAAGTTTTTCAATAGTTTCCAGCTTCGCCTTATCTACCTCTAATCCTTGAACCGAGACCTTGTGACCCAAAATTATGCCTTCCTCAACCATGAAGTGGCATTTTTCCCAGTTAAGTACAAGATTCGTGTCTTTGCATCTTTGTAACACCATTATCAAATTCTCTAGGCAAACATCAAAATTGTCCCCATATACCGAAAAGTCATCCACGAAGACTTCCACGTTTTTCTCCACCATATCTGAGGAAATTTCCATCATACACCGTTGGAAGGTAGTGGGTGCATTACATAGACCGAACGATATTCTCTTGAATGCGAATGTGCCGTATGGACACGTGAACGTAGTCTTCTCTTGATCTTCAGGAGCAACGATGATCTGATTGTAACCCGAATATCCATCCAATAAGCAGTAGTACGCATGTCCCACTAATCTGTCCAACATTTGATCGATAAAGGGAAAAGGAAAGTGATCTTTACGGGTCGCCTTATTCAGCTTCATGTAGTCCATGTAGACCCTCCAACCAGTCACTGTCCTTATCGGAATTAGTTCGTTGTCATCATTCTGTACCACAGTCATTCCTCCTTTTTTTGGCACACACTGAACTGGACTAACCCACTTACTGTCGGAAATTGGGTATATGATACCGGCATCCAACAATTTCAGAATTTCTTTCTTTATAACTTCCTTCATGATTGGGTTGAGTCGTTGCTCCACCGTCAATTTTGTATCATCTTCCATCAGAATTTTGTGCATGCAAAAGGATGAGCTAATTCCTTTGATATCTGCGATTGTCCATCTTATAGCCGACTTGTGTTCCCTAAGCACCCTCAGCAACTTTTCTTCCTGCAAATCGTTAAGTGCAGCAAAAATAATAACAGGTAAAGAATTTGAATTGCCTAAATACGCATACCTGAGGTATTTAGGTAGTGGTTTAAGTTCAAGAGTCGGTGGCTCCTCCAATGACGGTTTCATTCTGATTGTTGATCTTTCCTCCGTGTGCAATGGTTCAAATGGCGCTCTAAATCTGCTGACTCGTGGCAGGGAGTCTAGCATATGCAGGTAGTCCACAAATTCTGGATCATCTGATTCTTCATCTCCCAATAAAGTTGTTTTCAATGGATCGTTAACCAAACTCTTCCCAATAAAGTTGTCTTCACTTACTATTTGATCAATGATATCCATCCAAAAACACTCTTCTTCATCCGTAGGAAATTTCATGGCTTTAAAAACGTTAAACTTAACTTCTTGATCTTGGACCCTCATCGTTAGTTCACCTTTTTTTGTACGTCGATGATTGTCCTACCCGTAGCCAAAAATGGTCTCCCTAGGATAATCGGGATGTTTTTATCTTCCTCAAAATCTAGAATGATGAAATCTGTGGGGAATATAAACTTGTCAACCTTGACCAATATGTCATCTACAATGCCTCGCAGGTACGTGACTGACCTATCCGCTAACTGCAATGAGATGTTCATAGGCTTTGGAGCTGGCAAACCCAATTCTGTGTAAACTGAAAACGGCATAAGGTTCACACTCGCCCCCAAATCACATAAACGTTTATTAAACGACATGTTCCCGATCGTGCATGAAATGGTGAAACTCCCCGGATCTTTCAACTTTGGTGGCAACTTTCACTGTAAAACCACGCTACACTCCTCTGTTAGTGCCATTGTCTCGAAATCTTCTAACTTCTTTTTCCTAGACAAGATCCCTTTCATGAATTTTGCATAACTTAGCATTTGCTCTAGGGCTTCTGCGAACGGGATGTTAATCTGAAGTTTCTTAAAAACTTCCAAAAAAATCGCAAACTGCTTATCTAATTTCTGCTTTTGGACTCTCTGCTGAAACGGTGGTGGAGGATACACAACTGGCTTGTCATCTAACTTTTTTCTCAATTTGCGTATTCTTACCCTATTTTTCTTCAACCACCTTGTTGTCATTAATTTTATCATCCGAGATAGCTAAATTTTCTACATCTTTCCCATCTAAATGTTTTCCACTTCTCAAGGTGATTGCTTGACACTGTTCATGATTTCCCTTTGGATTTCTTTCGGTGTCACTCGGTAGAGTCCCTTGTGGTCTATTGTTCAATTCTAAGGCAATTTTTCCCATCTAATTTTCCAAATTCTTGATGGTCATTGCTTGGTTTTTCATTGCTGCCTCATTGCATGTTATGTATTTTGATGAGTGCATATTATTCATTTATTTTGATTCCATTATATTTAGTTTTATTGCATGTTTCATGTGTATATGAACTTATTAACGTGTTTATTGATTTCAGGAAGAATTGGAGCTGAAATGAGGAAAAAGAGAAAATTGCATAATTTTTAACATTAAGTTGGATGCATGTTCTTAGCTTGGGACTTGGATTTTATTGTAGAGCTCTTCCTTAGCTTTCCATAACATCTTGAATCGTCCCAATCGGAGATTATATGAAAAAGTTATGATATTTTTACTAAACGGACGTTGAACCTCAAAGTTTGGAAATTGCAATTTACACAGCAGTCACTTGGACACAGATTTCGACCTTGATTCTGAAAGATTCTGTCAATGCTCAAAGAATAAAAGTTGTAGATCTCGTCGATATCTTCGTTTTGATAGGTAGCAGGTCCCGTAACTCCTCCTGGATCAAAAGTTATGCTTGTTTTACCAAAGGACGTCGCAGCAGAAAATGGAAATTCGCCCCAGCGAATTTGAGCGCGAAAATTAGAAAATCTTGGATTTTTGGAAAGTTTCTAAATGCAGATTTTGGCAGATTTCAACATGGAATGGGATTATTATTTCTATTAGCTTTAGGATTTACTTTATACTAAGATTTATTTCCAAATTAGATTCTATTTCTTTATGGAAACTAGTTACGATATGTAATTCCTTTTAGGATTTGGATTTCTACTTCCTATAGGCTTTAGGACTTTGTCTAGCACTATAAATAGAGGATGCTAGTCAGGGTTTTAGACATTCAATCATCTACTACATTCTCTCATCTACATCATTGGAGGATTGAAGATATGAGCTAAGTTATTTTTATTCAGTTCTAAGGGATGTTGAACCTTATTTATAATTAATGGTTAATTGAGTATTCATTATTTACTCCTTCTCACATGAAATTCATTCTTGATAATCTGATTTAATTTCTGAATGCTATTTGGCTTAACTAATTTGATTTCTGCAGGATTGAGTTGGTTAACGAATATCATATGCTAGATCAAGGAATAATATTACGTGTAATTGATATTGTTTCTAATCACAAGTAGTAATTAGTAATACCTAATTGTGGACAAGCTTTTGAGTATTGCTATGATTATCAGAAGACAAGTTAAACAATCCGAGCCTATGTGTTTGTTGCTTGGAATAGTCTAATTCCCTAGTTCTTAATGCTGCTATTATATTAAATCTAGAGAGCTTGTTCTATGTTATATAATTGTTAGAATCTTGTGAAGAGCTTGTTTCATTGAGTGACAATCTAAGGGGATTTTCGGGTAGCAGAGCTTGTTGTTACCTAGGACTATTAGTTTCATTGAAGGATAAATAATGTTACACTTGATTAATCTATTATTGTACAAAGGTGATACTGAACTGAAGAACTGAAGTTTTTTATTCATTGTTTATTCTTATTAGTTTATTCTTGTTAATTTAGTTAATTAATTCACAATCCCCTTTTCATTAGAAATCATAGGATAAATATAAAACAAATCACTCTCTGTGGGATCGATCCTTGCTTACTACTGTGCTAATTGTTTAAATTTGTAAAGTGAAAGTGAGGTTAATTTAGGAGTGTAAACGACAGCTCCCAAATTTTGGCGCCGTTGCCGGGGAGTGTTATTTGTTTTGTTTATTCTTTGTTTTCGTTTATTTTTATTATTTATTATTTTGTTTTTGTTTTTATTTTATAACTTAATCTTCTCACTCTATTGACTTAAATTTTGTTCAAGAGATAGAGAAAACTGCAGATATAGAAGA
This sequence comes from Panax japonicus, assembly GCA_020205505.1. Taxonomy (NCBI): domain Eukaryota; kingdom Viridiplantae; phylum Streptophyta; class Magnoliopsida; order Apiales; family Araliaceae; genus Panax; species Panax japonicus. The sequence goes on along the minus strand of CM035101.1, from coordinate 15,908,902 downwards.
AACTCTTGTTCCATCACTTGAAGAGAAGATGGTGGTGCCAAACAAAAATAGGACTTTAAAAGAACTGGATACTCTCGATCTTGATCAATCATCATTTTGTATTGAGTATCCTATTTTAGATGTTTCTTTGAACTTAACTCTAGACTAATTCATCTTTTGCCTACTTTTTGTGGTCTTACAGGTGAAAATCCATATAAGCATCTAAAGGAGTTCCATGTGGTGTGTTCCACGATGAAAGCACAAGGAGTGGCAGAGGAGCAGATCAAGCTTAGACTTTTTCCATTCTCATTAGCAGATTTGGCTAAAGACTGGTTATACTATCTACCTTCTGGATCAATACGATCATGGACTGATATGCAAAGGTTATTCTTGGAGAGGTATTTTCCTGCATCAAGAGTTACCGATATAAGAAAGGAGATATGTGGAATCAGGCAGTTCAATGGAGAGACTCTCTATGAGTATTGGGAAAGGTTCAAGAAGTTGTGTTCCAGCTGTCCACCTCATGGAATTGATGAACATTACTTGATCCAGTACTTCTATGAGGGGTTGCTACCAATGGAAAGAAGCATGATTGATGTAGCAAGTGGAGGAGCACTGGTAAACAAGACTCCAGAAGCGGCAAGGAACTTAATTGCAAACATGGTAGCTAACTCACAGCAGTATGGAACAAAGATGGATCACACACTACAAAGGGTAAATGGGATAAGCACGAGAGACTTAGAGCAACAGATTTTTGAATTAACGGCTATAGTTCGACAAATGGCTACAAGGAAGACGCAAGGTTTTCAGCAAGCTCAACCTCAGTATCACATAGAAAACCAAGAAGTACCTATCAATTCTGTGACATCTATTGAGGATATGTTCAAGGCATTCATGAACCAAACACAACAGTTCATGTGTCAAACACAACAATTCCAGCAGGAGACAAGAACTTCTGTTCAAGATCTGAGGGACCAAGTTGGTCAACTTGCAACCACGGTAGGAATGTCACTTTCTCACACTGTTGAAAATATAAGTTTCCATAACATTGAGATGTGGTGCAGAGGATCAGCAGCAAGAAAAGTTAATACAAAGCAAGTCCAACAATAGTGAAATAGGCAGCAGTGATGTACTCAAGCACAAATTTCCACCTCTTTCTGCTTATGAACCGAAACTACCTTTTCCCCAAGTTCTAACAAGGAATTGGAAAGTTGGAAAGAATTCAACGTGGTATAGAGAGTCTAATGAAAAATTCCTAGAAGAAATGGCGAATAGGGAACAAGAACTTAAAGATGATGAGGTTTTCACTAGTGGAAACCATTTGGAAGTGCTCAAGACTACTGCTAAATTTGAAGAAAAAATCAGGTATTCAAAGTCTGAAAAGAATGAAAAAGAGGTAGAGATGGAAGAATTAATAATTCCTGCAGATTTCTATAAGGATGACATAGAAGATTATACTTTCCTTGTACCAGCAACAACACATAATGATAAACACCATGGGTCCTTACACATGGAATTTGACGACGCACATGTCCAGTTCAACATATATAAAGTTAAGGGGTATCTTGGTAATGTTAATTCTATTTTTACTATTGATGTTGTTGAGTCTATAGTGCAGGAATCTCTTGAGTAAATATATAAGGAGGATTTAAGGGCTGGAATAGAGCAAAATCAGGATCTGAAAGATGCTCCTAATGAAGAATTGAAATTGTTACCAGTCCACTTGAAGTACACAAGTCCAATTACATAGGATGAGAAAGATGATGTCAAGCCAATGACAATAAACAAGGGCAGCTGCTTGGGAGGCAACCCAATATTCCAGATTTGATTTTTCTAGCCCTTTACTTTTTAATTTTTTTTATTGCATGTTAGGTAGTAGTATTTTCTTCTTTGCATGATTTTCTTACATTGGGGACAATGTAAGGTTTGAGTGTGGGGGGGGATGTAGGTTTTATTTTATGTAGAAATAAAAAATCCAATTTTGATGGGAAGTTGAAAAAAAAATTGAAAAAAAAAAACTGAAAATTTGGGTTCCATGGTTCTATTTGCTTATGTGTTCGAAGGTTAAAGTCAAAGATTGAAAATTGATGCTAAAATTCAGAATCTGTTTGATGCTTAATTTGTTAATGAATGATAACAACTAAGTCATGATCCTTAGTAATTGATTTGAATTGAATTTGTGATACATGAGTACTTGAATATAAGAAGCATGTTTATTGGGCTAAGTTATTTGTGGAGTTGTCTATGTGCACTGATTTCACGACTTAGAACTGTTTAACTTGCTTATATTGTTTCAGAGCCATGTGAAAAAAAATGATGAATGAAAAAAGGAAAAAAAACAAGAAAATTGAAAATCTGCTTCAATGTCCATTGTGCGAAATAACTGGGTATCTAAGCCTCGGGAAGCATCGGTATTCACGCTGAAAAGTGCGATGGATAAAAGCAGCTTGACTAGTCAACTTTTGTGGCCTTTGTTACTTGAATAAGTAAGCCCTTAGGGGTGTCTCTACACCTAGCGCCCTAAGATCATCTGGTTTGGGAGTCGTTGGTGGAAAGTTCGCTAATGGGTAACTCTGAAAAGCCTAAGAAAAGGAGACATTGCACTTGTCAAGAAAAAAAAAATACGAAAAAAAAGAAGCATGAAAATACATTCATATATGCTAAAAAGAAGGTTCTATGAAAAAAATTAAAAAGCAAGAAAAATTTGTTCTTGGTTATGAGTCAGTGTGCACGGTTTTTGCTCCATGGTAACTAAGTTGAGTAAGTATGATGATTTTGGGAAAGTTACTTATGTGGCTACAATTTGATTTAATGAAATTCATTGGTGAAATGATAAAGTTGGTAATTGTGAGTTAATTGATAAGGCGTTGATTAGATTTCTGCAAATTTAGTGTTGATAGTCAATATTTGTATCTTGAAATCTTTTGTCACTATGGTTGAATAGAATTTTTTGGAAATCAAACTTTTGGTTTACACGAGGACGTGTAAAAGGCTAAGTGTGGGGGAATTTGATGAGTGCATATTATTCATTTATTTTGATTCCATTATATTTAGTTTTATTGCATGTTTCATGTGTATATGAACTTATTAACGTGTTTAATGATTTCAGGAAGAATTGGAGCTGAAATGAGGAAAAAGAGAAAATTGCATAATTTTTAGCATTAAGTTGGATGCATGTTCTTAACTTGGGACTTGGATTTTATTGTAGAGCTCTTCCTTAGCTTTCCATAACATCTTGAATCGTCCCAATCGGAGATCATATGAAAAAGTTATGATATTTTTACTAAACGGACGTTGAACCTCAAAGTTTGGAAATTGCAATTTACACAGCAGTCACTTGGAGACAGATTTCGACCTTGATTCTGAAAGATTCTGTCAATGCTCAAAGAATAAAAGTTGTATATCTCGTCGATATCTTCGTTTTGATAGGTAGCAGGTCCCGTAACTCCTCCTGGATCAAAAGTTATGCTCATTTTACCAAAGGACGTCGCAGCAGAAAATGGAAATTCGCCCCAGCGAATTTGAGCGCGAAAATTAGAAAATCTTGGATTTTTGGAAAGTTTCTAAATGCAGATTTTGGCAGATTTCAACATGAAATGGGATTATTATTTCTATTAGCTTTAGAATTTACTTTATACTAAGATTTATTTCCAAATTAGATTCTATTTCTTTATGGAAACTAGTTATGATATGTAATTCCTTTTAGGATTTGGATTTCTACTTCCTATAGGCTTTAGGACTTTGTCTAGCACTATAAATAGAGGATGCTAGTCAGGGTTTTAGACATTCAATCATCTACTACATTCTCTCATCTACATCATTGGAGGATTGAAGATATGAGCTAAGTTATTTTTATTCAGTTCTAAGGGATGTTGAACCTTATTTATAATTAATGGTTAATTGAGTATTCATTATTTATTCCTTCTCACATGAAATTCATTCTTGATAATCTGATTTAATTTCTGAATGCTATTTGGCTTAACTAATTTGATTTCTGCAGGATTGAGTTGGTTAACGAATATCATATGCTAGATCAAGGAATAATATTACGTGTAATTGATATTGTTTCTAATCACAAGTAGTAATTAGTAATACCTAATTGTGGACAAGCTTTTGAGTATTGCTATGATTATCAGAAGACAAGTTAAACAATCCGAGCCTATGTGTTTGTTGCTTGGAATAGTCTAATTCCCTAGTTCTTAATGCTGCTATTATATTAAATCTAGAGAGCTTGTTCTATGTTATATAATTGTTAGAATCTTGTGAAGAGCTTGTTTCATTGAGTGACAATCTAAGGGGATTTTCGGGTAGCAGAGCTTGTTGTTACCTAGGACTATTAGTTTCATTGAAGGATAAATAATGTTACACTTGATTAATCTATTATTGTACAAAGGTGATACTGAACTGAAGAACTGAAGTTTTTTATTCATTGTTTATTCTTATTAGTTTATTCTTGTTAATTTAGTTAATTAATTCACAATCCCCTTTTCATTAGAAATCATAGGATAAATATAAAACAAATCACTCTCTGTGGGATCGATCCTTGCTTACTACTGTGCTAATTGTTTAAATTTGTAAAGTGAAAGTGAGGTTAATTTAGGAGTGTAAACGACAGCTCCCAAATTTTGATAGCAATTCCTCTAAATATGATTTCCTCTCTTGACGTTGAACTAGTTGTTGCTGATTCTGAAATCTAGGGGGTACGATGGTCGTGGAGCTTGCTAATTCTGATCATTATTCTATGACAAATTCGGATGATTCCTATTCCCCTGATTATATGCATTCTGATATATATTCTGAGGAATTCTGTGACGCCCCCAAATCCGGGTATCTTCCAACCCGACAGATGGTGATACACGGTGCTACAGTTCACACAATCATTCAATTGAAATACCTCAAAAGAATGAATATGTCTTATATATATTCAAAATGAAATTAACATTCTCATAGGTTCTTTATAATCGTTACATTTGTTCTTGTCATAATATAAAATATTATCATTACAAAACCTATACTATTATATAGGTAATCTACGAGTTCGCCTTAGCCTTCCCTTTATCCTTGCCGGATCCGTCGGTCCGTTATGTCTTAGCTACATTCATATGATTCAAGCAAGAGTGAGCCTAACTAGCTCAGCAACTACAACAATTCTAGGAAAATAGCATGCTTGAGTCATAGGAATCATATATCTTCAATAACTAAACAATAGTTACGAAGTACTATTGATAATTTAAAATAACACTTCTTTTCTTTCAAAACGTTTTACAACAACAATATTCAGTAAAACATCAATTTCGGTTCAAAACAGTGAGCATTTCATAAGTACTTTGAAAACGACATCCCGGCACTAAGTCAGTAAGTCCGGCATAGCTTACGAGCATGTCTAGGTGATCAGCCTATAGTACTCTATGTTGATCAACACTACATTCCTTAAGCGTGTATACATTTAAGTTGTGGCAACTTCATGTGCCTGTCGTTTGACGACAAAACAATTTAGCATACTAAGTCTCCTTTTGAAAACCACAACAATATTAGTTTGGTAAATCATTGCACATACTTGAAAGATTAAAAGAATCCAACATATTTCAAGTCTAGCCGAGGGAATTAGCGTTGACTTCATCAGACATTAACTCATGCGAAGAATACATGAATCACAAAGACTTGTCCAGAACGAACTGGAACAAGGGTTAGAGTACTTGCCGTTAGCGTCTGCTTACAGATATAACACGTGCACTTTAAGTCTTTAAGGTCTCTACAGTAAATGATAACATCACATAGCACATTAGGTCATGAATAAACATACATGGTTTCTAAAGAATCTTACCCTTCTTCTCAATCTAATTATGTAGTAGATTTGTTATTATTGGTTACGGCTTTCCGTTACGTCATTCTTACATTTACATGTAACTGACTTTCTTTAACCCTAAATGGTCATACTTAAGGCTAAATTATGTCTTAATAATGTTTCATTAAGATATTTAAACATCTACTATCCATGCTCAACATGGAAACCTTGTTCATGATCTAGACCCTAAGGTTGACGTTGCGACGCCGACTATTACCCTTTGTGCCGCGCTGCGGCGCCACATATTAATGCCTTGAAACCGGACTCAACGTTGTGGCGTGAGTCCCTTTGTTACTTGTCGCGCTGCGGCACCGGACTTTTGACAGATTTTTAAACTTGTGAGACTCCCGGACTCGTAACTTCTTCGTTATAAGTCTGAATTGGCTCGTTCAAGAGCCTACAGTTCACAAATTACATACTCTACATGTTAATGCAAGAATTTTATCTATTCGACTTCGTTTGCTAAAATTTCACCAATTAGTCCATTTTTAACGAAAATGATAAACGTTCGCGAACGTTCAATGCTCGTTTCTTCGTTCTAAGTTGGAACCCGACCATTTTCGAGTCCGTAACTCTATAACGCCAACTACGGCTTGTCTCCATCGAAACCAATATTTTCGAGTTCAAATACAAAATATAACTTCTATTCCGAGAATTTCACGAATTCAACAATTATCGTCCAATCGTGTGAATTCCGGCAAAACTTCATTACTAGTGATTTGTTCATCATTCCAAATACATTCATTTCATTATCTAGACATCTCAACTTATATGATACAACAACTTATATTAAAATTAGGTTATGGCTTATTCTTCATAAGTTCATAATTAACAATTTCTTCAATACATGATTTTTATTTCATGATGACTTATTCTTAATTAAGTTATTTAAGTTACATGCTTACATCTTATTATCCATACAAAATTCTTAAGTTAATCATATGACAAGTTCATATGTGTATTCCATAAGTTCATGACTTATTTAAGTTTAAGTTACTTATTTACGACTTACTCGGCTTAAGTCCATTGCTTATTCACTTCTCATATGTTCTTAGCATATAAGTTCATTAAGTTACACTTCTCTTATCACCCTACTATGATAGAGATAGAAGAGACAAGATCAATTACCTTTGAAGACTAACTTCTCTTTCTTTGGAAATCTAACAATGGAAGGTTAAGCTTCAAAGTGCTTATTAGCTCTAACAAATAAGTTATTTGTAAGGAAAGTTTGTTGGATAAAATAACGAGCAACAATAGAAATGTGAGCTAGCTATTTATAGAAGTCTCTAAGCTAGGGCATAATGGTCATTAGGACCATCCACCTCCTTAAATAACCTCCTTACTATTCCTTCCTTAATCCCTAAGTAAACTTGGCCATCACCCTTAATTCTTGCCCATCACACAAAGTACTTGGTTACCACTTCACCCATGGGTTGCCCCATGGATCCTACTTTACCCATTGGGTCATCCTATGGGCTTAGACTTAACTAATTAGATTATTCTTGTGGGCTTGTATTAATTTACATAGGGCTTCTCTTTAATTTTCTTTGGACTTTATATTAACCCACACTTGGACTAAACATTAGTACCCCCTTGGACTTGTCCCTTAAAGCTTATGGACATGCACTTCATACACAATCCACAAGTTTAATTCATTTGAATTTTTAATCCTTAACGTTCTCAATTTAAGTCCGCATGCAAAATATTGTGTATTCCATACTTAGATTATTATTACATAATCCATTTTGCCTTGATATTATAACGTTACGTATTTCTCGAAAGTTCAAAAATAATTCCCGAGCTGTAAACGGTGAATAGTGTTTTTCAAAAACTTTCTCGGAAAACTTTTATTTTTGTCTTGGAAATTCAAACACTTTAATTTCTTCACATGGTTCAAATACTACGATGTTCCGACGTTTCTAGGTTATAGAACGACATACATCTGATTAACACATAATAATAACCAATAATATTGTTTTATTCCTTATTTAATTCTTTTAAGTATTTTACAAAGGATCCGAATTTCTCGGTCGTTACATTCTTCCCCCCTTATAAAGAATATGTCCCCCAGAATCTCGCCTTACACTACACAAACAAATGAGGGTAATCCTCCATTATATTCTCTTCTAATTCTCACGTTGCTTCTTCAGCATCGTGGTTCTTCTATAATACCTTTACTGACGATATAACATTGTTTCGCAGAACTTGCTCTTTTCTATCGATGATTTGAATCGGCATCTCTTCGTATGTTAAGTCCTTCTCGATTTGAATAGGCTCAAATTCTATCACATATTTATAATCCGGTTTGTAAGGATGTAGCACTGAAACGTGAAATACGTTATGTATTCGCTCTAGGTCTAGAGGTAATGCTACCATATACACTACCTCACCTACTCGTTTTAATACCTCAAAAGGTCTTATAAACCTTGGGCTTAGTTTTCCCTTCTTTCCAAAGCGTATCTTTCCTTTCTAGGCAAATACCTTTAGAAAGACATACGAGCCTACCTCAATTCCCTATTCTCTCGATGTAAGTCTTCGTATTTCTTTTGTCTGTCTTAAGCTGCTATGAGACGCATATGTATCAACTTCACCACTTCCGTTGTTTGCTGCACCAATTATGGTCCTAGCATTCTGCTTTCTCCTACTTCATCCCAATACAATGGTGTTCTGCATTTCCTTCCATACAAAGCTTCGTACGGCGGCATACCTATGCTTGCATGATAACTGTTGTATACGCAAACTCTACTAATGGTAGATGATCATTCCAACTACCCTTGAAATCCATGACGCAAGATCTTAACATATCTTCTAACGTTTGAATTGTCATCTCGCTCTGTCCATCGGTTTGTGGATGATATGTCGTACTCAACTTCAACTGCGTCCCCAACTACTCTTGAAGACTTCTCCAAAAGTTTGATGTGAATCGTGGATCACGATCTGACACAATCAAAACTGGTGCTCCATGTCCGGAAACAATTTCCTTAACATAAAGTTTAGCAAATTGATCTAGATTATACTTAACTCGAATTGGCAAAACGTGAGCCGACTTCGTCAACCGGTCCACTATTACCCAAATCGCATCATACCCCTTCTGAGTAGTCAGAAGTCCCACCACAAAGTCCATCGTGATATGCTCCCACTTCCACTCCGGAATCTCCAATGACTGTAACAAGCCACTTGGTCGTTGATGTTCGGCCTTAACTTTCTGACAAGTTAAGCACCAACTCACATACTCGACTATTTCTCTCTTCATGTTCGGCCACCAAAAACTTTGTCGAAGGTTTTGATACATCTTAGTGTTAGCAGGATGAATCGAGTACCTCGAACTGTGAGTCTCTTGTAATACTTGCTCCTTTAATTCCGTCTCATTCGAAACCCAAATTCTTCCTTTAAATCTTAATAATCCCTCATTACCAAGACTAAAGTTAATATTTTTTTCATTGGTCAACCGCTTCTTCATTTGGTCACACGCACCAATTTTGAGTTGCACCTTCTTAACTCTCTCTACGATGGTAGATTGTATCTCCGTCGTAAACAGTCTCTGATCCGCCGCACTCAGAAACTTCGCCTCTATCTCTATACTAGTCATCTCTGTTATTAACTCAGTTTGAGCTGTTAACATAGACAACTTCTCCCGACCCTTTCTACTTAAGGCGTCGGCCACTACATTAGCTTTTCCAAGGTGATATAGGATTTCACAGTAGTAATCCCTTATCAACTCCAGCCATCTCCTCTATCTCATATTCAACTCCTTCTGTGTGAAAATATATTTTAGACTCTTATGGTCTGTGTATATCTCACACTTTTCCCCGTAAAGATAATGTCGCCATATCATTAAGGTAAACACCACCGCGGCCAGTTCCAGATCATGAGTAAGGTAAACTTTCTCATAATCCTTCAACTGTCTAGATGCATACGCAATGACCTTGCCATGCTGCATGAGCACGCAACCAAGTCCTCTATGCGAAGCATCGCTATAAACTACGAAATTTCTTGTGTCATCGGGTAATGACAAAACAGGCGCTTCACTCAATCTTTTCTTCAGTTCTTGAAAACTGTCTTCGCACTTCTCCGTCCACACGTACTTCACCGTCTTCCTTGTTAAATAAGTTAATGGAGTAGCTATCTTTGAAAAATCCTGAATAAATCTCCGACTGGATCTACTGAAATCCCCTCCTGGTCAATGACATGTCCTAAGAAGTTATCTCAGTTTTATTTTATATATATATATATATATATATATATATATATATATATATATATATATATATTAAAAATGTTAACTTGGGGGAGGGGAATGGGAAGTCACAGGGTGACTTGTTTTATTATTATATTATATATATATATATATATATATATATATATTATAATAAGTTTTGTTTTTTATGTAAAAAAGAATATATTATATTTTATTATGCATAGTGTCTGCATAGTATTTGCATAGTAAAAATTAGAAAATTTTAGAATTCGTCCTTAATAATTATTGTTCACCCGTGATTTCTCCTACTGTGCGTCCAAATAGTATCATGTCATTCTCCTATAAATAGGATATTCAATTTAGAAATGAAAATCACACCAGAATCAGAAAATTCGTCTTCTATAATATTGAGCGTATTTCTTTAGAGTTTAAGGAAGCTTTGAGTATAGAAAATAGTGTAAGTTTTCTTCAAGAATATATCCGTTATACCAGTCAGAATTGCTCTCTTTTTTAGGTAAGGGGTATTATTTATTTCATGTTTGCTTACGATATTATTTTTCGTATTCGTAAGAAATTTTATTTTGTTTAATATTCGCAAGAAATATTATCTTCGTTTAATATTCATAAGGAATATTATCTTCGTTCAATATTCGTAAGGAATATTATTTTCGTTCAACAGTTGTAAGGGATGTTATTTTTGTTCAATATTCGTAAGAAATAATATTTTCTTCCATACTATGAAAAATTATTTTGTTAAGTATTGCTTCTATACTCCGTGAAATTAATAGAATATCCTTGAAATTTGCGCTTCATCTAGTATCTTTTCACAGAAATATTATTCTGAATATTCTTGATAATTTTTAATCTTTTTATGCTGGGGTACTATTCACGGGGGACTATTCACGAAGTACTATTCACGGGGTACTATTCACTCAGATACTATTCATCCGGGGTACTATTCATGACAAAAATTCATTTCTTTTCTGTCCAAATTATTTTTGATACAATATTATTCTTGAATTTTACTCCACAAAGCAGTATCATGTTGACAATTTGGACATTATTGAATTCTTGATAAATTAAATTATAAAGCTTTAAAATTTATCCTTGCTCTCAATTAATTAAATTCTTATATCATTCTCATCATCCTCATGCTTATATTATGATGAAAGTCATCTTTGGCCTGTAGTGCATAGATGGACTGTTGATTGTTATGATTATGACCTGGGATTATTTGGTATAATCATGACCTTTAATGTTACAAATGATGTGGTAAAAGTCCTCATTGGCCCGTAATGCATTGATGGACAGGTGTTGGTATGATCATGACCATGTGTTCTCTTCGGCCAAGGGAGCAAAGATGAATTGTTGTTTGGCATGATCATGACCATTGATGATAACTAGAATATCATTGGCCCGTAGTACATGGATAATTCGTGGATGTGATACTAATGAATATCATTGGCCCGTAGTGTATAGATAATTCAGTGATGTGGATTATTTATTAAGTTGAGTCTTAGCAATAAAATTGATGATAAACTTTTAAATCATAGAAGATAGTAGATATCATGCTCTAATTGACTCTTCTAATGGATTGTTATTTTCGCTGCAGTTGTTGATCTAAAACTTGTTGTCTATTGTATTCTATCAGTTGTTATACTGTTGAAGGTTAACGATAATTTATTTTGCATTATCTTAGTCATAATATTCTTTACTGGGATAGTTGAGCTCACCCTTTTCTTTCATTGTTCTTTCCAAGAAATGAGAATATAGCTGGAACTAGTCAGAGAATGGAGTGATGGTCCAAGATGATTGTTATAGTAGTCATCACTATTCTATAAGAATAGTGTGATAATATTTTTAACGAGGACTTATTTTGAATTTGGATATTGTCTAGGAGACAATTTTTGTATTAAAACTCACAACTTATATTTTGTCATATTCTGCACGACACTTAACAGTTGTATAAATTAAGTTTGTATTTGGATTATGTACCATATATTTGGTGACTCAAGATGGGTGATGTATACCTATTTTGGGGGCGTCACAATTATAACATAAGCAGTTCAGAAACATGAATCAAGCCTACAACATGAATTGTGGATCAAAATAAACACAGAAGATAACAGGGTAATAGTGCCAAAATATTTCTAATTTTATTATACATATAAGAGTCTCAAATATAATACTTTAACAAAAAGAAATTGGTTATATAGCTTGGTACTACCTAACTCTACATGATTGAAGTACCTGTGTGTTAGGTCCCTGAATAGTTTCTTTTAAATAAGAACAACAATGTACAAACCAACTGATCCTTTCTGGAAATAAAGAATAAACAAGCAGAAAAAAATAATAGTAAAATAGTATATGCAATTAAAAAATGTTTACTGCAAATATAGCATGCTCACTCTGCATCTTCCAAGACAATATCAACTCTCTTAGTGATTTTTTCTTCCTTTGTACTTTGAATAAGATCACTAGTTTCTACAATCTCCCCAATAATATCTAAAAAAATAAAAGAATCAGACGCTTACAAATAACAGATTGAGGTAAAAATAAAATCAAGGCCGAATTATATCATGATCATACTAATAAGATACGACTCATCGATCCATATTCGAGCTTAAATCAGCAAATGAAACAAATAAGAATCCTTCCTTTGGGGATATTCAGCTTTAGTTATTGGAGGAGATACATCAGTTGTTGTCATAAAATTTAACTTAAACTTATGACGGGTGGATTTAAATTTAGCATTGTTGTAACCAACAATAAAATTTGTCATACAGTATCCAACACCCTCTACAAGAATTTCTTTGAACCTTCCTAGTAAAGAACTCTTGACTGATGCATGAATTCTACCACACTATTTTGAAGAAAGGAACACAGATGATTAACTAAATATGATTATTTTAACAAATAAAGGGAACTAAATTTTGATTTACACTTAGTATATGAAATATTATAAAAAAAATGATACATTTTCATCGAGTAATATCATCTCAATCATATTAATATATTGAGGATTCACAAAATTTGGGATTGTCCACAGGCAGATTATTCGGACTCTCAACTTCTAATCCTGTTTGTCTAGAGTTATAGAAGAAATGAAGTCCACTCTTCGAGTCATTAACAATAAAAAATGGCAATAGAAGAAGAAGAAAAAAATATAAGTTGGTAGTTAGACTGGATCCAATCATCATATATATACATAGCTCATATACAAATGTAAGACCCCAATTTTTTTTAATAAAGATGATTTTTCTATAAATATCATTTTTGAATATTATGGATGAATTTGATATAATGTTATAGTTGTGGGTAATATTTATAAATTTTGCAAAGTATGCAAATTATTATATAATATTCGATTGGTCGGGGAATATTCATTTTAACAGGGAATATTCGTACAACAGCGCAATCATTGGTGGACCCCACAACGGAATTATTGTCGGATTGAGAAAACGACAAAAAAAATTATGAAAATAACTGCGAAAGTTTTACCGTTAACTGTTGAAACACCCGATGTTAAAAGTACAGTAATACGCGTGGTTGCATAGTAGTACACGGTATTGATTATTGATGCTTACGTGAGAAGTCGCTTAGTTGTATTCAATTATTGTCGATATTTTATATATTGAGATGACATAGTTATTAATATTATTATTTGCAATATTAGCGATGTCTAGAAGTTCTGCCAAAGAGAGGTTTGGTCACCTAATTGCGCGCCAATAGGGAGAAATCCTTATTGGAAAGCCCCCTCTTTCTTGGGAACGACCTGGTCGATTAATAGTGTGAATTATAATAATGATGATGAGTTTTGTTTTATTAGTATTATTAATGTAATAAAACAGAAAAGATTTTTATATAAAATAGAATACTTTTATAAAGTTATTCATTTTATTAGACTATAAATAGAATATATAATATTCTATTATGCATAGTATTTTGCATAGTAAAATCTTTTTATATAAAATAAAATACTTTTATAAAGTTATTTGTTTTATTAGACAATAATTAGAATATATTATATTTTATTATGCATAGTGTTGCATAGTATTTTGTATAGTAAAATCTTTTTATATAAAACAGAATACTTTTATAAAGTTATTTGTTTTATTAGATTTTAAATAATATATATATAATATATTATATTTTATTGTATAGTGTAGCATAGTATCCTTCCTATTTTCCTATAAATAGGATGTTTAGTTAGAATTAAAAATCACACCAGAAGTTCAGAGAATTCTTCGATAATCTTGAGCGTATTTATTATTCTGCTGGAATATCCTGTCTGTGCATTTACGCATGACCTGGTTCCGTTATTTATTATTCTGTTGGAATAACCTATCTGTGCGGTCTATTGCATGCCTAGTGATTTCTTTTGTTATTCCATTCTTTATTATACTCAGTTGGTTAAAGTTTTGACTTCTATACTCCATGAAATTAGTGGAATATTCTTGATATTTGCGCTTCATTCAGTATCTTTTCATGAAAATATTCTTCTGAGCATTCTTGAGTGTTACTCTACAAAGAAGTATCATGTTGACAATTTGGACGTTATTAGTTCCTGGATAAATTAATTCTTGAACTTGTTTTATTGAATTCTTATATCATTGTCATCATCCTCATGTTTATATTATGTTGAAAGTCATCTGTGGCCTGTAGTGTATAGATGGACTTGGTATGATTATGATCAGGGATTATTCGGTGTAATCATTACTGTAATGTTACAAATGATGTGGAAAAAATCCTTGTCAGGAATAAGCATGTGAATGCAATTCTTATTTATATATGATTTGATTATGATATATATATATATATATATATGAATGAACAATATACAAGTATGCTTGCATTAAGAAAAGCTGTAAAGTCCTTTGATAGATGATAGAAGTATATGTACAAGGACTTAGAATGAATTGATCAAATATGTTAGGTTGATCCTACATAAGCAAAACAGCTTTGTAAAGTCCTTAAAAAAAATAATGTACAAGGACTATAAATATAGAAAGATCAAGCTTGTTAGGTTGATCTTATGATGTAATAGATAGGCTAGTCTGATCGTCGAGCACTGTACCAAAAGTCGTAGTCTGCCAGGTGAGTCAAGGATAACTCGAGAGCTATCAAGGCAGAATAGGAGTATGCAAGATAGTAGATCTCGGAGTTCATAGACTGCCAGGGGAAACGAAGAAGGATCGTAGTGTGTCAAGAAGAGCTTCCTCGGGATCGTAGTGTGCTGAGGAAGTCATGTTCAGAATCGTAGAGACAGCCTGCCTACGAGTCGACCAGTCATCTGCCGAAGCCAAGACATAAACATAGACTACACTCAGAGTCGTAGAGTCTACTGATGCCAAAGCCAAGTCAAGGATAGTAGATCACAATCTGAGTTCGTAGAGTCTATTGATTACATGCGGAGATCGTAGTCAAGCAAGATCAGATGAAGACAACAAGCACAAGGCAGAAATTGTAGTGTCAAGATCTGATCTCGGAATCGTAGTGTCTGTACAAGCCGAAGCTGAATCGTAGAATGCAGAACCACGATCTAAGAATAAGTGCTCACAATGCCAAGGATGAATCATAGAGCATATACGGTTCTCAACAAATGAGCACTCCCAGAACATTCAAAGGAACGATGCCTCTTGTTCAAGCTGCAAGCTACATCCAAGGAAACCAGAGAGCACTCAACGAATGGCATACAGGCTAACAGAAGATCTAAGAACCAACCCAATCAGCATCAAGGTTGAGTTGTAAGGCCATTCGTGATGAAGTCTTCCACAAGGAGATCCAAAGAAGACTTCAGAAGCTGACTAAGGAAAGTCAGCTAATGCAGTAGCTATCAAGTGAACAGAAGACAACGATCTTGGAAGCAACCAAGATTGTAGTGTTTTCCAAACAAAGAAGGAACTGATGGAAGGTGAACCGAGATACATGTCAGCTTCTGAAGAGCAAGGCTAAAGTGATTAAGTGCAGGGTCAGTTCATTGATGATAAGTGAACGGGAGATCACAAAGAGAAAGGAAACTGGATGCGCCACAAATCTGAAGTGTCTTGATATTCAGAAGGGGACCAGAGCAAGGAATTAGGCCATCAGTCTTTGAGAACAGTCGAAGCAAACAGAAGTATTGAAGCACTGCACAATACAAGGAAGAGGTGTTCTACATTGAAGATCTAATCAACACTCTTCAAGATCGTAGTGTTAACTCTTCTGGTCAACGAGCAACACTCAACAAGACAGTACGATCAGGTCCTTGAAGACGTGCATCAGAATCATAGAGTTCAAATAGCTGAAGAATGAAGCATTTACAAAGGTTCAATCTGAAGGGTAATATTCGGACAAGTGCTTATTGAGAGCATCGATGCAATAGGACAACCTCTGATCGAGAAATCAGAAAAAGGTAATAAAGTCTTCGACCTGCCCAAGACATTAAAGTGATACATCTGACAGGGTAGGTGAAACAGTAGACTGCAGTATCAGAAAAAGTATGACTAGTCACATCAAGCAGTCTACCTCAAGCAACTCGAGATCTGTAAAGATATTTGAATAACCTTCAACGGTTACTTTCCAATGGAAGGATTGGGAATGAGTATAAATGAGAAAGAGCTTCAAAGATCAAAGGTTGCTGGAGTTGCCGAGTTTGGAAAGAAGGTGGACTGATCTAAACCATATGAAATAGTGAGTCTGAAGGCTTAGAATTCAGATAAAGAAAGAAGTAGAAGTGTGAGTTCTACTATGTAGAAGTGAGAGCTCTACTACATGAAGAGTGTTCAAAACTGAAGAGCATCATGACATCTTGATGTCCATCATGGGAAGACTCTAAGTACAATAGAGAAGAGCCTACAGTCATCTTAGCAAGTCCATCATGAGAAGGCATCAAGTAGCAAAAGGGAGATCACAAAAGCCATCTTGGTGTCAAGCATGAGAAAGCTTCCAAGTACCTAAAAGAAGAGCCTACTGTCAGCTTGGAAGCCTCTTATGTGCAGACATCAAGTACCAATAAGAAGGATCTTCAAGGCAGTCCACAAAGGGGTCATCCGGAGTAGTTGAGCAACCTAAGAAGCTGAGCATCATGCAACACTCAACTACTCTTCAAGGTATAGACACTCGAAATTTTCTTCTACTGTTACTAACATTGCAGGAGGACAGATTCGTCTTTTAAGAGGGAACCCTGAAAGACAATCCAAATCTATACCGGATACTATCGAAAGTTCATCATCAAACCCTTGATTGCAATCTGGGAGTAACCAAATCCAACCTCGAAGATAACCCCGAGGCCTGCAGATACAATACCGTACCACACACCGGAGAAGACCGATTAATCTCAGAGATGACCTCGAGGTATCCAGTCTCAGTCCCAACCATGGGAATAGGTCAAGAAAACCTCAGAGATGACCCTGAGGATAGTCAAAGTCAACAGCAAGCCAACCTCAGAGATAAACCTGAGAAACGACTGCTACAACTGCGCAAAAATTAGAGATAACCCCGGGAGGGGCAAAATGGTCATTTTGCCAACTCAAATTCAACTCACATCAAATCAACTCATCTCAACTCAAAGTACTTCAAAGAAAGTCCCACAAGAACCATATCTTAACTTCCGAGCGCAAACTACGCAAAACGGCTCAACGAACTGCCTAACGGAAACCCGGGAATGCCATTTCAGTCATGGACCCATCTTTCTGGAATAAAAAAGGGTCAAATCATATATCATTGTGTAGCTCTCGGAAAGAGCTTTCCGAAATGGTATGGAACGCTTCCATCAGACTCCCGGATTGAAAGTTATGAGCGACCAAGCGAACAGCGCGTACGTACTTCGACACGGCGGGACCCACACTGCCCGGGGCACCCCGGGCAGCCGGAGGTACACCTGCTACTAGGTGCCGTAGGTAGACCTGCGGCTCCCACCTCTATAAATATGGGGCTTGGGGTGCTAATTTTCTAAGAAAAAAGACGGGGAAACCTTGCATAATTCGCTCTACACTCGCCTATAGAGTGTATTTTCCCACTTTTAAACACTTGTGAGCTCATATATAGCCTCTTTTGTACCCACAAAAGCCCAGTGTTTACCCACTCTAAAGATATAGAAGCCCTTTTTATCAGTCAGCTGTAAGCCTTCTCATACACTTTAGAGTCTTTCTCTTCATCTTTGCACACACCCTTCTACACGTTGAGAGTCGTGTTGCGTGCTTTTGCCCGGACTTCGGTCCTTGGTTTCATTCTAGTCTGTATAAATTATATATATATATATATATATTTATATATATATTGACTAACATTATCGAGTTATGCCTCGATTGAGCCTAGACTTCGGTCTGGAGCGTTTACTGTTTTAATATATATATACTTATATATATTAACTATCTGTCGGACTTTGTTCGATGAGCCTAGACTTCGGTCTGGTGTGTTTATTTGCTTTTATATATATATATATATACTTATATATATTAACTGTGTGTCGGACTTTGTTCGATGAGCCTAGACTTCGGTCTGGTGCGTTTACTCGCTTTTATATATATATATATATATATATATATATATATATATTTTTATTTTGTCCTGCCTGGAGTTTACTTCGTGGAAGTTACCGCATTTACAGCTTTATTTACATTTTGTCCTGCCTGGAGTTTACTTTGTGGCAGTTGAACGCATTTACAGCTTTATTTATATTCTGTCCCGCCTGGAGTTTCCTTCGTGGCGGTTGACCGTATCTACAGCTTTATTTACATTTTTGATCCCCTATGGAGGTACTTCGTGGTTGGTGATCCTGTCTGTGTATATATATATTTATCGCTTTTATATATATACCTGCTTATTGTTTTTATACAAATTGCAATATTCTGTGCGCCTAGGAATCATGTGATCACAGATTCATCTCATTGGATCTAGATTCGATTCCCGTGATGGACATTTTCAGCTGTAAGCAGCTTGTAAATTATTCTGCGATGTCTGTATTTCCTCAGATGGTTTCCATACCAACGAGGAAGTCGGCATTATTTTTGGATGTATTATTTTTCATACGGATGCCTCGCATCCATCAAATAAAATCAATTCAGCCGTTCACTTAATAAAAATGGAAGTGTAAAAGGTCTCAATTCCTATTGAGCATCAGGGTTTGAAAAACCTCTTTTATAAAACATTATTGCCATATCTTGCTAAAAATTGAATTTTTACATAAATTCAAACCCTGTGTATATAGGTTCGAACGAGGCCTCGCACAACTTCTATATAACAGCACATTGACCCACACATACACACTCAGATAATAGTTTCTTGAAAAGAGGCGGTCACCGTGGTAACACGGATGTCGGGGGGTGCCTAACACCTTCCCCCCTCATAACCAAGTCCCCGGACCCTAAATGAATCTCGGTTTCGCCGACCCGTATATCAGTGTCACATCACTGGGTCAATGTGCAAACCTTTTCTCGGTTGTGTTGGTACAACCATTTAAAAAACCAACTGGCGACTCTTAACAGTCCCATCGTCGACATCATACATGTCGGACCTTTTTCACTTGTTTTTTCAAACAAATCTCACCTAAAATGAGAACACCAAAGAACAAGTAACGGAAAGGGACACCCAAAAATCCCGACGTCGACAGGTGGCGACTCTGCTGGGGACTTCAGTAAGAGGACTTAAGCCGCTATTACAATCTTTTCAAAACTGTTATCTGCTTGTGTGTGGATGTTGCATTTACATTTGATGAATGTATACGAATGCATTTCCTTATTGCACTTAGTGCTTCGCACCATAATTGCTTGTGATGCTAGTGCTTCTCACCATAACTGATTGTGATATTAGTGCTTCGCACCATATCTGCTTGTGATATTAGTGCTTCGCACATGTCATCATTTTCATACGGTGAGACGCGATGTATGTGAATGTATGTTGTGTGGTCCCTCCACCAGGAGGCTATCCCGTTGGTGTTTGATTACTGGACTCGTGAGAAGACTAATTCTCCGAGGCTCAGGAAAGGCACCACCCAAATTCGCTCCAGTTGAAAGACCGGATTAACTTCCCGTCAAGTAGATTGCGATGATTTGGGAACCTTCATGCCAAAAAGCCGCGAGAGTAACCTAAGGTAGGTCAGCCTCTGATAAACCCAAAACGAAGGAAAGTCTCTTCATGCTCTCTCATTTCAATTACTTGTAAACACAATTACTTGTAATTTCATTCCATATCTATCTCCATGTAATGAGAAATATGAAGAAATGTGTACACATACATATTTAACATGCTACAAATAGCTGACATCAGTTTTGCAGGATAAAATTCCTAAAATGAACACGACACATAGCATGTTATTATATACATTCCCTAAAGACTAAACTATGTAAGTCTTTCGCATGGAAGCAATCGGTCCTGTTACCCATTCAAAGTCCAAGAAGGCACTGATCCCACCGTTAGGCATGGCTACACCGGGCCAACTTGTTCCTACTCCTGTTTCCCGAGAGGAGTTTGAAGGATTAAGGAATCAGATAGCAGAATTGGTTGTCTTTCTAAAAGAACAAAGAAAAAATATGTAGGGCCAAACAATGCCTACTCAACCAGAGTCCTTCACACCAGGGGGCAGTCAGGGCATTGGTAAAAAGATGGAAACCTGGATACCTAAACCTCATTCCAATAAAGAAATCACAAATCTCAGGGATGATCGAGAAACTGGGGATATAAGAAAGAAAGTCCAACAAATGGATGATACCATCCGGTCAATTAAAGGAACTGGAAATTATGGGAGTGTCACCTATTCAGATCTCTGTATATTCCCAGGGGCTCAATATCCTACCAAATTCAAAGTCCCAGAGTTTGAAAAGTACAATGGGGCGGGCGATCCCTATACGCACCTAAAAGTGTACATTGGCGAACTGGGGTCTTATGCTGAAAATGAAAGCCTCAGAATGCAACTTTTTCAAAAGAGCCTCACTGGAGAAGCTAAAGCCTGGTATGCTCGACTTGACAATGCCAAAATCCATAACTGAGAAGAATTGGCCCACGCCTTCCTAAATCAATACAATTTTCAGTCACAAATGGCACCAGATCGATATCAAGTGACTAAAGTGAAAAAGCAAAGTACTGAATCTTTTCGAGAATATGCCCAAAGGTGGAGACATCTAGCAGCGCAAGTCATTCCATCAATGACAGAAACTGAGATGGTAATGACATTTATTGATATCCAAGAGGCTCCTTACTAGGAGAGGATCCTAGCAGGCATAGGAAAGCCATTTGCGGAAATGATCAAACACGGCGAAATGGCAGAGATGGGCCTGAAGGCAGGCAAGATTAAAGACTTCACTGCCATGGAAGCAGTCGCCAAACATATACAGACTGGCAAGTATGCGAGCGATCCCAAAGGGGTACCCGATAAAGGCAATGATGATGTATCCCTTGTTGTACAGGGGCAAGCTAGGAGGTCAAACTACAGTCCCCCCATTTGGAAAATGCAAGACAATATGCCATCTCAACAACAGACTGCATTCAACCAATACCCAGACAGGAAAAGAAAATTTGAAAGAACGAAAAATCGGGTATTCACTCCACTGGGCGATTCCCTTGAACATGTATTGGCGATATTAATGGATCACAAGAGATGTGCTTACCACTCAGGGTCTCCAGGACACGATACACAGGATTGTTGGTCCTTAAAACATAAGATTCAAAATCTGATCGAAAGTAAAAGTATTATGGTCGAACAACCTGACCAACAAAATGTTAACACCAACCTTCCGTTGTGACATTATACAGAAGAAGTAAACATGATCGGGTCAGGAGGTGCTGAAATGTATCCAATTCGTAAGTACATACGAAGGATGGAGGAATACCCCCAAAAGCACATAACAAATGTCCTAAAGTGGGAAAACTCGGAGGAGGGTATACCAGTAATGAAAAAATTGGATGCGATCTAGAATCAAGTGAACCTGCTGGCTAAGCTGATAGTCCGCCAACATCAGGAAACAAGGCAATTTTTCACTCAACTATCAGAAAGCCAAGAGAAAAAGGACTCCACGATGAGCCAGCTAAATGAAGAAGATCAAAGCAGGTTAGAAATAAAAGAAAATGGGGATGATAAAATTGCTAGAAGATCTCGCCAACGGAAGAACCAATCGAGGGAATGCGAATTCTCAAAGATGAAAGATCAAACATCCTCCAAAAGAGTCCAAAAATTCACCCCTCTGAGCAAATCCAAAGAAGAAATGATACACTATCTGATAAGCAAAGGAAGGATTACTGAGTTGTTGCCTCCTATAAAACCCAAGATAAAGAGTTATGACTCCACCAAGATATGTCTCTACTATTCTAACTCACTTGGGCATACGACAGAAGAATGCTGGTCTTTGCGACATAAAATCCAGGATCTCATTGAAAATGGAGAGCTGGATATAGAATTTCCCATGACCAAAAAAGGCGAAGAGGAATTAAAAAGCTTAAGATGTCCATTCGAGACAGGCAATTCAAATGAGGTGAAGGCTATGAGCGACAATTCTACCAGAGCACAAGGTGGACTGATCCTAATGCAAGAAGTGACAGAAGAGACAAAGGCATCCATAAAGGAGATTCCCCCGCCAACATCAAACGTCCCATGGTTCCAAGATATCAACCACATTCCTGATCTTATCACCTTGGATGATGCGGAGGAAATACTAATCATTTCCAAGGAAGAAAAAACCAAAAAGGAAAGTTCTTTGCAAGAAATGACACAACCGTTCGAGGGAGATTTCATGGTTGAATCCTTTGAAACCCATGAAGAAGGTGAAGGAATAGATGAAGGGAAATGTGGTGAGATTGTCGGGGAGTCCAACCCATTAGAGAATCCAGAGTTCATCCCTTTTTGCGATGCGTCCATTGCAAACGTCACTGAGGAATGTACTGAATCAGGAAGCAATCAAGTTATGGCCACAAGCGAAGACATTTAGAATCAAGGGGTAACCTCTATCACGAGCCCTGAAGGCAACATAACCGCTGACAACTGGACTATCAAGCCTCAACTAGCCAAGAAGATATAGATCCAGGGGATAAAGTTGTGAGTTCCAGAAAATGTTGGAACGGTATCACTTTCTTCGTAGTATGCCTTTTATTTTTCATGCATGTAAATACATAAAAAAACAAAACAAAACAAAACAAAAAAACATCTCTGCACTCTTTTCACCACTTACCCCTTTGAACCTTTTCAAACCAAAGCCTGAACTACGAAAGACCTGATCTCCTCTTCAATAGGAGTACGTAGGCAGCCATCAATGGTGCTGTCAAACCAAACAAAAACCCAAACAAACCCTTCTCAAATACATACACCCCAGACGATGATTGCCCAGACGTAATGGTCATCATTCGGGAGAAGGAGGTTGATGATAGCCCCTCCATCATTGCAGTCCACCAAGACTTTGTCCTTGACAATTGAAGCACCACTCCTCGCATTAGCCGACGAGGGTAGAAAGGGAAGACACTCTCTACCTTGTAGATAGTAATAACTGCTTACTTTTTCTGAACAGTATTAGCAGTTACTTTTGTCATTACAGGCTAACACTTTGTGTGATTGAACAGTGTTATATACTAAGTGAAAGCATATTTTGTTTCAGGACTCTGAATTTAGATGTGCCTGTACTTGCTGATGAGGTGCCTATTCTCCACAAGGACTGTAACTTTGATGTAAAGTTGGACTCAGACTTGATGGAAATACAAGAGGACTATGAGATACCTCAGGAGATCAAAGAATGGATCGAAGACAAACCCAAGCTAAATCTTGATCAAACCACCTCTTTTAAACCTTGGAACCTTAGAAAACCCCAAACAAGTCCAGATTGGTACGGACCTCACTCCAAAACCAAAGGAATGACATGGTTACTCTATTGGCCCTATTCCATGATGTGTTTGAATGGTCTCACGAAGACATGGTCGGTTTATACACGGACATTATCATTCATCGCCTTCCCATCAAAGGGGGATTCAAGCCATTCAGGCAAAAGCTCAGGCGATTGAAACCTGAGTAGAAGTTAAAAGTTAAAGAAGAAATTGTGTAACAATTTGAAGATGGCATCATCATGATGTCAACATACCCTAAATGGCTATCCAACATAGTACTTGTGACGAAACCGAGAAGGGAGGTGCGAGTTTGTGTGGATTACAGAGATTTGAATAAAGCTTGCCTCAAAGATAGCTTTCACGTGCCGGTCATCCACATACTCATTGACAATACAGCTCGATACGACATGTACTCCTTCGTTGATTGCTCCGCGGGGTACCATTAAATCATGGTTTCTGAAGATGATCATAAGAAAACTTCATTCATCACGCCTTGGGGAGCCCTTTGCTACAGACGATTGTCATTCGGCCTCATCAATGCCAGAGCTACCTATCAGTGAGCCATATGACTCTTTTCCACGATCTAATAGAAAAAAAAAGAAAAAAGAAAATAAAAAGAAAATAAAAAGAAAAAAGAAAATTAAAAGAGAAAAAAGAAAAAGAAAAAATCTCTTCAAAAGGTTCTACAGTTGCTGCCTTACCATCGGCAGGTTCTACAGATGGCTTCGGAGTTTGAAGAAAAATCCTTCCTCCACATTCCTCAGAATAGGAATGATTTTGCAGATGCTCTAGTAACTTGGGACTCCTTGATCAACATACATGACAAGGAAGACATGCCAACCCTCACATTTGCGCAACAAAAAGCTCCAGCCTATAGAAATTCCATTGAAAAGTATCAGATGACCTACCTCCCATCCAGCATCCTTGGTATCAACACATCAAGAAGTACTTACGAGATGGATCTACACCCGCTGAGGCGAGCCCGACTGAGAAAGGGCGGATCCATCAACTTGCTATAAAATTCTACTTGAACGGAGATGCACTATACGAAAAGAGATGCAGAACAGGTCTCCTCAGATGTCTGGACAAGGACCAAGCTCAGAGGCTCATGGATAAAATCCATGGGGGAGTATGTGGCCCACACATGAGCGTTCCTCTACTTGTAAAGAAGATCCTACAATAGAAAAGTCCGACTACGGCAGTTTAAATAACACGACTTGGTTTTGAAAAAGATCATTGATAACCAAGCTCAGTTTAAAGGAAAATGCTCCCTGAACTGGGAAGGACCATTTGTTGTCAAGGAAATATTGACAGGAGGCGTTTTCAGATTACAGGAAATGGATGGCGATGAATTTCCACAGCTTATCATGTCGGACACCGTGAAACGGTACTATGTCTAAGTTTACCATCAAGTGAACATCCTGATTTTGGATTATCAGATCACCAGTCATTCCGGTTCTTTAACCCTTTACCACATACAACTTTCTTACACTTTGCCCCTCACGGAAACATACTTTTCAAGCCAGCAGCCTGGCTTTCTCCTTTGCGTTCCTACGACTTAGGTCATCCCATCGGGGATTGAACCTTTCACACTTGCAGTTTGGCTACCCATACCTGGGATCAAACTTCTCATACCTATCGTTTATCCTCAACCTAGGATTAAACTTTCTCCTCCCCGCACTCTGACGTGCTCATGGGATCACGTTTTTCAATTCGCCTTGAAGGGCGAACTACGTCGACCTGATCTCCCCAATACACAGGAGTACGTAGGCAGCCATGTTATATGGTCCGGTCTCACCACAGAAAAACAAAAACAAACATACTCTTATCCATAACTACATACAGAAACAAGTCCCGAGACACCAAAGATGGTAGGGAATACACACAGATCAACGATCCGTTCTGAAAATCCTGAGACATCTCACTGTCCATCCATCAAGGAGGAGTTCAGAATACATCCAGATCACAAAGTCCTGGAGAAATAAGCGAATATCAAGCAAGTAGCAAGGCACAACTAAAAGGGAAGTGAATCAACATATATTTCCCTGCCATATAAAATGTTGTTTGATATATACAATGTGTACTGTACATGACAAAATGGCTAATCTAGTCTGTACAGGAAAATACAAGCCCATCTACAAATCAGTGTATATACGGGCTATCAAGTCCAACATGAATTCCCTCTCAGAAGAAGGAGGTAACACTGTGATATCCTACCCAAGGGTTTCTACACGAGCCAACAGATCCACTGCCAACTACATGCGATATCTCGGATGGATATAACGTCATCCCGCTCAGCAACAACAATATCCCTATGAGTTAGAGCATCATCTCTCTGCCAACAGCAAAGCCCACATCCACTACCTGTTCACCAGATGGTACAGATGTAAAAGGCTCTTGCGATCTCGACATCTTATCAGCTCATAGATCGCGTCTTATCAGCTCATCTATCAAAGCAACTATCCCAGACAACAAGCGAGGCTGGGGCAATTTCAAAATTGGCGACAACCGAATAGTGGATCCCTTACAACAAGATTGGGGGCAATCTCGAAAGCAGCGACAACTCAACACTGGGGAATTTATCAATCATCCTAAAATGGAAAAAGAACCAGTTAGCGCCATCAACATGGTCCATCAGCATCTCAATGGCGATTCAGATATTATTCACTTGCGACTTCATCAACAAAGAGAGTTTATCATATGAACCCTCGGCATCAACATGCGAAAGGACTGGGGCATTTGTCCAATTCCAAGAAATGGAATGATCATAAGGCGGGATCAAGTCTCTCAATAAAAGCAGGAGCCCAATAGTAAAAAGTCTAGCGAAAGAAATCCTCATCATCAAATTTGTCAACCGGCGCCAAATTCTCACAAATCGAGACCTCTACACCGACGTTCAAATCTGGGCAGCGAAAGAATGAATTACACCCTCCAGGGATTTTAGCGACATTCAGGCCATCAGTTCAACCGAGTTGCGAATCAAATGCTTAAGAAAATGGGGCAAAAGTACCCAACAGCGAAATGAGACTCTAAATCACCTCAAAAAGGATGAGACATCTGGTGGTTGTCATCAATCTAACATCAGGCGAAGTCTAGTGAAGTAATTCATGGAATATTACTTCAGCAAAGATATCGAAAGATCTGGTATTCTAAACCATTGCCATCAATACAACGCAACATCAATACAGTTCAGCGATGAAAGCTTCATATACCACCGTTCGAGTGGGAGCTGGAAAAGTTTGGCGATCAACAGGATAGTCACCGTTGCAACTACCAGCGAATACATCGGGAGGGTCTGGTGATTTCAGAACGTCATCCCCATCAGAGATGTGAAAAACATCTCAACTTATCTTCATCAAACAAGCATCAGTAATTAAATGCCAAACCGTTGGAGTCAACACCAGCATAGGCATCAGCAATGATCGGTAAAGGTAAAGCGATTTACGAATACATTTTAACATGCATCATAATATTCATTACATTGCGATTTGTGATATGCGATATGCGGTTTGCGATATGCGATTTGCGATGCGATATACGAAATACAATATGCAAAATGCGATGTGCGAGTTGCGAAGTGCGATTTGGCCAAATGCGAAATGCGATGTGCGATGTGCGATGTGCGAAATGCGATGTGCGAAATGCGATTTACAAAAACATTGTCACATTCATTATAAACATTCACTACATTGTGATTTACATCATTGAAAATACCTTATCATGTTTCAAGTGTCTACTAATCTTTATCATGTCCATTCCATTGCATTGCATGAACATGATAAAGAGGGGCATATGTAAACACTCAAAATTTTCTTCTACTGTTACTAACATTGCAGGAGGACAGATTCGTCTTTTAAGAGGGAACCCTGAAAGACAATCCAAATCCATATCAGATACTATCGTAATTTCATCATCAAACCCTGGATCGCAATCTGGGAGTAACCAAATCCAACCTCGAAGATAACCCCGAGGCCTGTAGATACAATACCGGACCACACACCGGAGAAGACCGATTAATCTCAGAGATGACCCCTAGGTATCCAGTCTCAGTCCCAACCATGGGAATAGGTCAAGCTAACCTCAGAGATGACCCTGAGGATAGTCAAAGTCAACAGCAAGCCAACCTCAGAGATAAACCTGAGAAACGACTGCTACAACTGTGCAAAAACCGGAGATAACCCCGGGAGGGGCAAAATGGTCATTTTGCCAACTCAACTTCAACTCACATCAAATCAACTCATCTCAACTCAAATTACTTCAAATGAAGTCCCACAAGAACCATATCTTAACTTCCGAGCGCAAACTACACAAAACGGCTCAACGAACTGCCTGACGGAAACCCGGGAATGCCATTTCGGTAATGGACCCATCTTTCTGAAATTAAAAAGGGTCAAATCATATATCATTGTGTAGCTCTCGGAAAGAGATTCCCAGAATGGTATGGCACGCTTCCATCGGACTCCCGGATTGAAAGTTATGAGCGACCGAGCGAACAGCGCGTACGTACTTCGACACGACAGGACCCACACTGCCCGGGGCACCCCGGGAAGCCACAGGTACACCTGCTACTAGGTGCCATAGGTAGACCTGTGGCTCCTACCTCAATAAATATGGGGCTTGGGGTGCTAATTTTCTAAGGAATAAGACGGGGAAACCCTGCACAATTTGCTCTGCATTCGCCATACAGTGTATTTTCCCACTTTCAAACACATGTGAGCTCATATATAGCCTCTTTTGTACCCACAAAATCTGAGTGTTTATCCACTCTAAAGATATAGAAGCCCTTTTTATCAGTCAGCTGTAAGCCTTCTCATACACTTTAGAGTCTTTCTCTTCATCTTTGCACACACCCTTCTACACGTTGAGAGTCGTGTTGCGTGCTTTTGCCCGAACTTCGGTCCTTGGTTTCATTCCAGTCTGTATAAATTATATATATATATATATATATATATATATATATATTGACTAACATTATCGAGTTATGC
This sequence comes from Panax japonicus, assembly GCA_020205505.1. Lineage (NCBI taxonomy): Eukaryota > Viridiplantae > Streptophyta > Magnoliopsida > Apiales > Araliaceae > Panax > Panax japonicus. The sequence continues at coordinate 15,880,113 of CM035101.1, read as the reverse complement.
CTCGATTGAGCCTAGACTTCGGTCTGGAGCGTTTACTGTTTTAATATATATATATATATATATATATATATATATATATATATATATATATATATATATATATATATATATATCAACTGTGTGTCGGACTTTGTTCGATGAGCCTAGACTTCGGTCTGGTGCGTTTACTCGCTTTTATTCGCTTATATATATATATATATATATATATATATATATATATATATATACACGGGAAGGATCAAGAGCATAATTTTTAAATAGCATAATGCCTTAAGTAGCATAATTTCATCAAAACGACGTCGTTTTCATGGGACGCGGTGGCATTTTTGTAAATACCATGCCACCGCGTATTTACAAAAATGCCACCGCGTCCCATGAAAACGACGTCGTTTTGATGAAATTATGCTACTTAAGGCATTATGCTATTTAAGAATTATGCTCTTGATCCTTTCTGTATATATATATATATATATATATATATATATATATATATATATATTTATTTTGTCCTACCTGGAGTTTCCTTCGTGGCTGTTGACTGTATCTATAGTTTTATTTACATTTCTGATCCCCCATGGAGGTGTTTCGTGGTTGGTGATCCTGTCTGTATATATATATTTACTACTTTTATATATATACCTGCTTATTTCTTTTATACAAATTGCAATATTATGTGCGCCTAGGAATCATGTGATCACAGATTCATCTCATTGGATCTAGATTCAATTCCCGTGATGGACATTTTCAGCTGTAAGCAGCTTGTAAATTATTCTGCGATGTCTGTATTTCCTCAGATGGTTTCCATACCCACGAGGAAGTCAGCATTATTTTTGGATGTATTATTTTTCATACAGATGCCTCGCATCCGTCAAATGAAATCAATTCATCCGCTAACTTAATAAAAATGGAAGTGTAAAAGGTCTCAATTCCTATTGAACATCAGGGTTTTAAAAACCTCTTTTATAAAACATTATTGCCATATCTTGCTAAAAACTGAATTTTTACATAAATTCAAATCCTGTGTATATAGGTTCGAACGAGGCCTCGCACAACTTTCATATAATAACACATTGACCCACACACACACACACACTCAGATAATAGTTTTTTGAAAAGAAGCGGTCACCGTGGTAACACGGATGTCGGGGGGTGCCTAACATCTTCCCCCCGCATAACCAAGTCCCCGGACCCTAAATGAATCTCGATTTTGCCGACCCGTATATCAGTGTCACATCACTGGGTCAATGTGCAAACCTTTTCTCGGTTGTGTTGGCACAACCATTTGAAAAACCAATAGGCGACTCTTAACAGTCCCATCGTCGACATTATACATGTCGGACCTTTTTAACTTGTTTTTTCAAACAAATCTCACCTAAAATGAGAACACCAAAGAACAAGTAATGGAAAAGGACACCCAAAAATCCCGACGTCGACACAAGGTTGATCAAGCAAAGCTGCTAAGGATAGAAGATGTTCAGAGCATGAAGATATCTTAGCAGCTCAGCATCGACTCCAACAACAACAAACAAACAACTCAACAAAGCCAGGGCCTGAGGGGTCCTTGTCCAGAGGGACTAAACAAAGCAGGGCCAAATGGTCCTTGTCCGGAGGGACTAAATGAAGTTCCAAGCCTGCTAGGCTTGAAGAGTTCCTAGGGAACTAGTGGAGTTCCAAGGCTGCTGGCCTTGAAGAGTTCTTAGTGAACTGAAGTCCCAAGGCTGTTGGCCTTGAAGGAATCTTAGTGATTCAGGGTGCTGCCCTTCCTTAGTGGAAATCCTGCTAGTTGAAAGCAGAAGAGTGGATTAGGAGTTTGAGTCTCTGAACCACTTAAAACCCCTTGTGTCTTTTACATTATGTCATTTACATTATGTACTATAACTGCTATAATTGCTATGTATGTTTTAACTGCTTACAACTAAACTTACTCTACGAATAATGTATGTATGATTATGGATATATCAATGAAGGGGATCTTTTATTTATTCCTCTGTGCTTGAAAAGATTCTTATGTTTGTCATATGTCACTTATGAACAAAATAATATAAACCAGAAAAGTCTTTGAAAGAAAAAGGATCTATTCAACCGCCCCCTTCTAGATCTATTGTGCCCTCTGGGAACTAACAGTCCTCATTAGCCCATAGTGCATTGATGGACAGTTGTTGGCATGATCATGACCATTGATGAATACACGAATATCCTTGTCCCATAGTGCATGGATAATTTGTGGTCGTGATACTAATGAATATCCTTGGCCGTAGTGTAGGGATGATGTGGATTATTTATTAAGCTGAGTCTCAGCGATAAAAGTAATGAAAAACCTTTTAAATCATAGAAGATAGTAGATTTTATTCTCTACTTGACTCTTCTAATGGATTGCTTGTTCCGCTGCAGTTAAACTTGATGTTTGTTATATTTTATCAGTTTAACACTGTTGAAGGCTAATGATAATTTATTCTGCATTATCTTAGTCATAATATTTCTTACTGGGCTAGTTGAGCTCACCCTTTTGCTTTCATTGTTCTCTTCAGGAAATGAGTACGTAGCAGGGACTAGTCGGGGAACGGAGTGACGGTCCAGATGATAGCATTAGTAGTCTTCACTATTCTATGAAATAGTGTGATAATAAATGTATTAAGGACTTAATTTGAGTTTGAATATTGTCTAGAAGACAATATTTGTATTAAAACTCACAGCTCATGTTGTATATTTAAGGTTGTTTTTGTATTCTGTACCATGTATTTAGCGACTCAGAATATGTGATGTATACCTATTTTGGGGGCGTCACAGTTGGTATCAAAGCTTAGGGATATGATCCCTGGCTGAGATGTGAGACAAGAACTAGGAGGGGAGAGACGGAGAATTCCTTCGCTAGTATGATCTTCCTAAGTTTATTTGGTATTTAATTGGTCGGTCAGAGTATAGGGATAATATGTGATATGATAACTAACCCTTATTTTGTGGCAGTATCTGAAAATGACATCCGAGAATGTTGAGAATATCAATGGAACACAAGAGACCGTTGAGTCTCCACATATCAATAATCAGGAGAATGTGCATCAGGAAGGCAACAATCCTCATGCAAACAATAACACTGACCAAATGATGAATGATGGAATGTTCAGAGGCTTTATGCAATTCATGCAACATCAGGCGAGAGTGGCTCCTATCCAAAATGTAGGTGGAAACACTGGAAACTCTCGGACGGTCACCGCTAAACAGTTCAAGGAGCTGGGACCACCGGAGTTTATTGGAGAGTCAAAACCACTTAAGGCGGAGACGTGGATAAAGTAGATCACCAAGATATTTGATGTCTTGGGATGCTCCGAGGAGCAAAAGGTTCCCTATGCCATCTTTATGTTGCAAGGAGAGGCAGATTACTGGTGAGAATCAGTAAAGCGTACTCAACCTGCCGCACTGAAAATGTATTGGGAGAAGTTCCAAGAAGTATTCAACGACAAGTACTTTCCCGAAAGTATTCGTCACATGAAAGAGGTAAGTTCATCAAGTTGGAACAGAACAATATGACCGTGTCGCAGTACGAAGCTAAGTTTGCCGAGTTGTCCCGGTTTGCATCTCACTTGGTTGATAATGAGGAAAGAATGACGCGGATGTTTCTAAGAGGTTTGAAACCCGAAATACGTTAATATCTAATTTTTCATAAACTGTGTTTGTATTCAGATGTTGTAAATAGGGCTCAGTTATTGGAGCGCAATAACGAATCAACTCAACCAAGAGAAAGCAGACGGTAAAATGATAATACCAGTGGTAGTAGTCATCGAAGCGTTGACAACAAACGTGGAGGGAATCAACATGCTAGAAATAGTAACCACTTCGGTGGTAATCATGGCCAAGACAATAAGAATGGACATTTCAAGAAGAGGAGATTCAACAATGATGGAAAGACGTCAGCATCAGCACCCGTGGTTAAGGAATGAAAACGACCACCTATCATATGCTTCAAATACGGAGGGGAGGGACATATCAGTCCAAACTGTGCAATGCCATCCAAAGCTTGTTATAATTGTGGAAGAGAAGGTCACCTAGCCCAATTTTGTCGTGCACCGAAGATAAGTCCAGTTGGAACAGTGACACAAAATACCGTCCCAGACAAGTCAAAACTAGTAGTTCAAGGGAGAGCTTGTGTTGTGACCTCCCAGAAAGCAAGGAACCCGAACGAGGTCATCACGGGTAAGCTTATCATAAACTCTAGCGAAGTCTATATCTTATTTGATACCGGTTCTACCCATTCTTTTATTTCTCCTACTTGCGCTCAACAATTAAATTTGACTCCGGAGAAATTAGACTTTAACTTATATGTGGAAACTCCGTTGGGAGAAACTTTCATTACATCCACTGTTTATAAGTCTTTTTTGGTTCAAATCGGTACCCTCACATTACCTGTCGATCTTATTTCATTAAAAATACTTCCATTTGATGTGATTCTAGGGATTGATTGGTTAACTACTCATCATATAAAAATTGATTATTTTCGTAAGGTTATTAGCGTTCATATTCCTAACCAACCTATTATGCGAATTCAAGCAACCAAACCATTAAAATCAATCGATATCATCTCAAGCCATAAAGCTATTCGTTTATTGAAAAATGAATGTCAAGCTTTCTTAGCTCATGTCACAGATTTAAACAAAAATACGTCAGATTTGAACGATATTTCTATTGTTAATAAATTTCCTAACGTATTCCCTAAAGAACTTCTTGGCCTACCCCCAGAGCGTGAAATTGAATATTGTATCGACCTGGAACCTGGTACAAAACCCATTTCTAAAGCCCCATATCGAATGGCTCCTATTGAACTTCAGGAGTTAAAGACCCAATTACTGGAATTGTTAGACATTGGTTTCATTCATCCTAGTACGTCTCCTTAGGGTGCTCCTGTTCTATTCGTGAAGAAGAAAGATAGGAGTATGCGACTTTGTATTGATTATTGGGAGTTGAATCATGTCACCATCAAAAATAGATACCCATTTCCACGTATTAATGACCTGTTTGACCAGTTGCAAGGAGCCAAATTCTTTTCAAAGATTGATCTTCGTTCCGGATATCACCAATTGAAGATTAGAACCGATGACATTCCAAAGACAGCTTTCAAAACTCGGTACGGATATTATGAATTCCTAATCATGTCCTTTGGATTGACTAATGCTCCTGTTGCCTTCATGGATATGATGAACCGAGTATTCAAGGAATATTTGGATCACTTTGTGGCCATCTTTATTGATGACATCCTTATTTATTCTAAAATTCGTGAAGATCATGAGCAAGACTTGCGGCTGATACTCCAAAAGCTTCGTGAATACAAGCTTTTATGCCAAGTTGAAGAAATGAGAGTTCTGGCTTGAGGAAGTAGCATTCTTTGGGAACGTAGTATCAAATCATGGAATATCTGTTTACCCAGATAAGATTGAAGCTATTCAAAGCTGGGAGCAACCTAAATCAGTGACTGAAGTACGTAGCTTTCTCAGTTTAGCTAGTTATTATTGCCTATGCATCAAGACAACTGAAGGATTATGAGAAAGGTTATCCGACTCATGATTTGGAATTGGCTGCAGTAGTATTTGCTCTCAAGATATGGAGATACTATCTTTATGGAGAGAAATTTGAGATCTATACAGACCACAAAAGTCTGAAGTATATTTTCACTCAGAAGGATCTGAACATGCGTCAGAGAAGGTGGATGGAATTGATAAAACATTATGATTGTGAGATCTTTTATCATCCAGGTAAAGCGAATGTGGGTGTAGATGCTTTAAGCAGGAAAGGTCGGGAGAAGTTGATGCTGATAACAACTCAGGAGGAGCTCATTTCAGCAATGACAAAGCTAGAGCTGGTAATCAAATTTCCACAGGAATCCGACGAACGCCTATTCCAGTTAAAAGCCAGTCCAACTTTACTGGACAAGGTGAAGAACGCTCAGTTACAAGATGAAGAATGTGGGAAGATAAAAGAGAATATGGTTAATGGTAGCGATACGAAATACAAGATCAATACCGAAGGATTACTACGGTACGAGGGAAGAATCTGGGTCCCAGCAACACCAGAGCTGAAAGACGAAATTTTAACCGAAGCTCATAGCTCAAAATATTCAATTCATCCGGGAAGCACGAAGATGTATCAAGATTTACGCCAATATTTTTGGCGGTCGAATATGAAAAGGGATGTTGCAGAATGCGTGGCGAAATGTTTGACATGTCAAAGAGTAAAAGTCGAACATCAAAGACCCAGCGGATTACTTCAACCGTTGGAAATACTGGAATGGAAGTGGGACCACATCACGATGGATTTTGTGGTGGGTCTTTCAACTACTCAGAGACGATGCGATGCGATTTGGGTGATAGTGGACAGACTGACCAAATCAGCGCACTTTTTACTAATAAAGATTAGGTTCAATCTTGATCAGTTGGCAAGATTGTACATTAAGGAGATCGTTTCGAGACATGGAGTGCCAGTGTCAATTGTGTCCAATAGAGACTCGCGATTCACGTCAAACTTCTGGAAGAGACTACAAGAAAGCATGGGAACTCAGTTGCAAATGAGTACGGCTTATCATCCACAAACAGATGGCTAAAGCGAACGAACGATCCAGACATTGGAAGATATACTGAGAGCATGCGTCATGGATTTCAAAGGAAGCTAGGAAGAACAATTACCATTGGTGGAATTTACCTACAATAATAGTTATCACGCGAGCATCGGCATGCCGCCTTACGAAGCGTTATACGGCAGAAAGTGCCGAACTCCACTGTGTTGAGATGAAATTGGTGAACGTCAACTGCTAGGATCAGAACTAGTGCAACAAACTACTGAGGTTATCAAACTCATCAGGACAAGATTGGTAGCAGCTCAAGACCGACAGAAGAAGTATGTTGATCAACACAGGCAAGATCGTGCATTTGACGTAGGAAGCTATGTATTCCTAAAAGTTTCTCCTTGGAAGGAGAAAATTCATTTCGGTAAGAAGGGAAAACTAAGCCTGAGGTTTATTTTACCCTTTGAAGTGCTGCGAAGATTTGGAGAGGTAGCTTATGAAGTAGCTCTACCTCCAGAGTTGGAAAACATTCACAATTTTTTTCATATTTCGGTGTTACGACCATATAAACCCGATTACAAACACGTGATCGAGTACGAACCGTTGCAATTTGAGAAAGATTTATCTTATGAATAGATTCTTATCCAGATAGTCGACAGGAAAGAACAAGTGCTCAGGAATAAAGTAATACCTTCTGTGAGGTGATATGGAGGAACCATAATGCTGAAGAAGCTACGTGGGAACTCAAATAGAAAATGTTGAAAGAGTACCCTGAGTTATTTATTTAATCTATGTCTTCGATTCAGGGGACAGAATCTTTATAAGTAGGAAAGAATGTAACGAATGTGTTGTTTGAGTTGTGATTCTGGGGACAGGATCCTTATAAGAGGGGAATGATGTAACATTTCATATTTTTTTAAATTTAAATTATAAATATTATTGATTTATATAAATATTTATTGGATGTGTTTATTATTGGATAAATAAATTTTCAATTTGATTGATTTGATTTAGTTAATTATTTATTTGTTAAATAATTAATGTGTTATGTGGATTGAGTTATGTGATTAAGTGAATTATTTAATAAATTATTATTAAATAAAGTGTGACAAATAACTATGTTATAAAGAGTTATTAAAATAAATTAAAGTAATTTTAATTTAGTTTTGCCAAACAAGGTTTAAGTATATTAATCCTTTATTTTAAATGGTTTGCCAAACAAAGCCCTATGGGTTTTGGTTTTAATTTTTGAATTATTGTTATATAAATAAAATACGTATAATATATATATATATATATATATATATATATATTAATTTTTATAACCGATAACTTATTAGCATTATTTATTAAGGCATCAGTTTTTACGTTTCAAAGGTTAGCATTGATTTTTAGTTAATATTAAGTATAGTGTATTTTGGCTTAAGCCTAAGAAAGGTTTACAGGGTAAAGAAAAGAAAGAAGTTCAAAGAGAGTTTAAGAGAGAATTCCAAAAACAAGTTCGGTGTTCGTCAAAAACTATTCTCAGTGAAAGGTTTTCTAAAATAAACAAAAATGTATGTTTTATAATCTTAACATAGGTTTTATAATATAACTATTTAGCCTCTGTGTTTCTTGAAACTCAACTTCACTGTAAATGAGTTTTTACAAAGGTTGTCTATAAATCATGTTTATGTAATTGATTTTGAAATCCTGAATAATTATAAATATAATTGATACAACTAGCATTTATATATGTATATATGTGTTGTATGATAAAATACGTTTTGAAAGATAGGAAATTTTGTTTTACAGTATATATATACATACATGAACTGTAGGAACTGTGATTGTTAATTTTGTATGATAACAAAGTTAGTGTATGCTAAATGGGAAATTAAATTATGCATGTTAATTGGTTTATATGTTAGTATGTTTGTATTTTAAAGGAATCAAATTGGATTTTATATGAACTTACAGTGTTCAATGTGTTTACCAATTATCAGTAATGGAGTTTTGATGTAAAACAGGGTTTTCAAAGAACTAAGTTTTCTAAAAAAATCGTTGTTTAATTGTTGGTCGTTGGTATATGAATGATTGTTAGGGTTTATGTGTAAATTACGTGAAGATATACATGTTAATTGGGGTTAATTGCTGTTAAAAATAAAGACATTAGCTTTGTTCTGTTCTTGGTTTGGTTTCTGTGAGTTTCGGCGTCCCAGCGCCAAAATCCACGCTCCAGCGTCATGTCTTGAGCCTCAGCGCCAAAATTAGGCCAGAAGTTCGTACCCCAGCACTGGAATTTGTGCCCCAGCGTTGGAAAAGTGGCCTGGGTCGGACAATTTTGACCTCCTGAAGTAAAATAACCATAACTTTTTCATACAAACTCCGATTGAGGTGATTCAAGATGATTCGGAATGAGGACGAATAGGCAACTTTTATTCTTTAAGGTTTTCAATTTGAAATCGTTGTGAAGGGTCACAATGGTCATCTTTAGGACTGTTGTGTATTTGGAGCCAATCGAAGGGCGTCGGGATGCGCGAATGCAAGCGCAATCCTTTGAGTATTAGTATAACCTAATGATAACATGTTGGACATGTAATAGGATGTTGTATCAAGTTTTTAATGTGTATGTGGTGCAATGACATGATCACTTAAGTAGTTGTAATAAAGCTAAAAAGTAATGTTCATGAAAAAATGCAATGTTATTTAAACTTAAACTTAGTTGGTAGCTATACTAAAAGTAAGAAAGCAACTCATGAAGGTAATGTTAGTGTAACTAATATGTATTGTCAATATATATGGTAAGTGTAGGACTTGGGGTGAACGTGAGTAGTGATTGTTTAACCTACGTACGAGGCAAGTTCCCTAACCTTTGTTACTTTATTATTCAGCAAGGTTACTTTTCACTGTTATGTTATACTTATACAAATTCTCTATTTCTAATCTCTTGTTTAATGATTTATTGTCATACAAGGTCTTTAACTCTACTTTTATAATAGTTGAGCAAGTTTTCTTATCCTAAATCTTCGTCATGCAAGTTTCTAAATCTATTGTTTACATTGAGTAAATCTTCTAACTCCATACCTTCGTTGAGTTAGTTTGTTATGATTATGCAAGTTTTTCCTAAATCTAAACTTGTTATATTAGCATGCAAATATCTTTATTCTGTTGAACAATTTACCGTTAAAAGTTATTATTTGTTATGCATGTTTAATATTAAATTCTAAGATGTAACCTTAACTTAATGTAGTTCAAAGCAAGGTATGATAAATTATTCCATTGTTATGCTATTAGATTATTCCTAAAGCATGAACTTAGAACGAAATGTTTATTCAGTTATGATTATTCAATAACATAGTGTTATTATCTTTTATTCAACTAATCCTTAGTTGATGTCCGTTGAATTCTAAATTACATTGAAGTGTATCCAAACCAAACTGACTTTGGTGCGGACTTGTACTCTAAATACTGAGATGAACAACCCTATTATTAGGGGTTACACTTAGTTTTATACTTTGTGCTGAAATGTTTGTATACAATACATGTACGAAAGATTGATCCCCCTAAGTACCTTTGAGTCCTTATAGTCGTATGACTGTTAGAGTTAAAGTTGAAAGATTACTTATAAACGTGGGCATGGTTCGTTGTCATTAGACCCTCAGTGAATGTTATGATTTTTCGAATGTTAATAGAACGTATTGTTTAGTTCTATTAAGCCTAGTATATGGCAAGTGATGTAAAGGTTAAAGTTTTATTTATTGTTATTCCAAGTGAGCCTTGTTTGCTCACTCTTGCCTGTAAAATTTTTTACAGCTAAAGCTGAAAAGGGTGACGTACCTAGCACCAGTAAGGGAAAGGGAAAGATAAACAAGTACTGAAGACATGTAATAGTTTTGCTAGTTTTATTATCAGACTTTGGTTTAAAGATTGTAATGAAGTTTATTTAATTTTTCGCATGAATTCTTTTTGTAAAGGTTAGATAACCTGTAAGATTTTATTGAATGTAATCCTGTATAGGCAGGTTTATTTATTCAATTATATTATGATTGGGTAGTTAGATATGAATGTTTTGATTAAGTGAACACCAAATCTTGAGGTAATGACGTACCGGGATTTGGGGGTGTCACAGATTGGTATCAAAGCTTTAGGTTATGAACCTTAGGTGGGGTAAAAGCCTTAGGAAGTAACCTTTGAAAAGATAGTGGAGATAACTCTTATCAAGTTTTAAGGAAGAAGTAATAACACACTTATGTGCTAATGTGTTTATAACTTATATGCTCGTGAGTGTCGAGTAAAATGATTAATAATTAAAATTTTAAAAACTTTGTTGTCAGGATGACTAATGTCGGAGAATCCAGACAGGCTAGAGAGGAAGGACCTCAGATGCCTATAGAGGAGGAGCCTCACGACATTCAGGTTGTTTGGGAACAACTACTGCCACGGGAGTCAGCCCCGTTGGTCACAGTGGTTGAAGATGAGGATGATGATGTGGAGACGGATGAGGAGGATCCCGTGGAGTTGCCACAGGAGGATGAGGATGACGAGGACGAGGAGGAAGAGACTCCACTAACCTCGATGGCTGCTCGTATGTATGATGAAGTCTACGACCGTAACGTGGAACTTCAGGACACAGTTGAGGAGTTGCAGGAGATAGTAGCTGAACAACAGACTGCAATGACACAGAAGGACGACGATATCCAGGATCAAGATGAACGTCTAACTAATGTTGAAGAGAAGCTGATGCAGACTGAAGGAGAGAAGGAACAACTGGTCGAGATGGTCGTGGAACTGAAGAACAAGCTGAAGGAAGAAGCTACCAAGAGGGAGAGAGCTGAAGACGCATACGAGGAAGCTTATCAACGAACTGGAAGAGCAGTAAAGGACGCACAAACAAAGAGGATGAAGATGGAAGAGATGGATAAAGTATTCAATACCATGATCAATCGAGCTCAAGATTGGGTCATGGGTTATCCAATTCAGTTCGAGACTCTGCCATCATACGTGTTAGATCGCCGAACAATGTTCCGAGTTATGGAAGAAGAGCATCGAAAGGCTACAGAGTATCTTAATAGATCATCGTAGGAAATGTTCCTGTTATGCACGTAATAAGTGTTAAATAATGTGTAAATCCCTAGTGTTAAGTTACCATGGGATATGAGAATGATGATGATGTCTTGTAACTTTTGTAGTTCAGGGAAGGAATGTAAATAGCAGTGATGCTATTATTTTTATGTTTTTCAAAGTAATGATGAATAAATAAAAGTTATTATTTTATTCAAAGTGTTATGTGTTATGTGGTTATTTCTTTTATGGAGGCAAGTAATTAGCAAATACTTAAAGAAGTTGAGTAATAGTCTAATAGATGTTTTTTTAACAGAAAATACCTCCCAGACATGAACCACCCCGACAGAGAACCAATGAGAGAACTAACAATAACGATGTTGAAGATAATCCCGTCCAATAACTAGTAACATTACTAATAGGAGCGTTGCAGAATCAACCTCAAAACCAAGGCACAGTGTTTAAGGATTTCAAGGCGGTTGGACCACCTGAATTCCGTGGGTCCATGAATCCGGTCGAGGCACGGACCCGGATTATGGAAATTGAGAAGGTGTTTAAAGTTACTAGGGTAGGGGATGAACAGAAGACTGCTTTTGCAATGTTCATGTTGAAAGCAGAAGCTAGTTATTGGTGGCATGCCAATAAAACCCGGGAAAGACCAGGAGTGATGACCTGGGATAGGTTCAAGGAGTTATTCTTCGAGACCTATTTCCCAGAGAGTTTGAAGAGTCAGTTAGAGGTTAAAATTTTGGAACTGAAGCAAAGAACGATGACGGTATCTGAGTATGTCGCGAAATTCAACAAACTGGCGAGGTTTGCGCCATATCAAGTCAGCACAGACGAGCGTAAAGCAAAGAGATTTGAACAGGGACTGAAGCCCTGGCTGTACAGTAGAGTTTCCATGTTCCAGTTGAAGACGTTTGCAGCAGTGATGGAGAAGGCAGTTCTCACTGAAGGTGGAGGCGAGGCAGTGACAAAATTTAATCAAGAACAGAAGAAGAAGAAGAATGAGGGGGAAGTGAAGAATGGTAGCAGAGGCAATGGAAATGGCAACAACAACAACAACAATTTGAAGAGGAAGTGGAACGGAAACGGGGGTACTGGAAACCAGCAGGGTAACCAGCAATTTAGGAAGTTTGAAGCATGTGTTACATGCGGGAGGTTTCATAAGGGGGTGTGCTTGATGGGGAAACATGCATATTTCAACTGTGGCTAGGAAGGTCACATGGCCCCAAATTGCACCCAACCTAAGAAGAATGTCTGTTTCACGTGTGGATCCAAGGATCACTTTGCTCGTGAATGCCCTCAGAAGAAGGTTGGAGAAACAAAAAGAAGCAAGGGAGGCAGCAATGGAGGAACATGGGCCATTGCTGGACCTACAGCATCAAACAAACACATAGCCAGAACATTCAACATGACTGTGAAGGTTGCTGTGCAATCGAAAGATGTGGTGTCAGGTATTATCCCAATCAACGATATTAATGCTTATGTATTATTTGATTCAAGTGCTACTTGCTCGTTTATATCTGATGAATTTGCTAAGAGATTAGAATTTCCTAGAGAAGAACTGAATTTCTTTTTGAACATAGAAATTGCGAATAGGGAAGTGATTCCTGTTAGGTTTGTATACAAGAAATGTAGGGTGAACATTAAAGGGAATATCCTAATGGTAGATTTAATCCCAATTGGACTTGGAGAATTTGATGTTATTTTGGGAATGGATTAGTTGTTCAAATATGGAGCAGTAATTGATTGCCACAAGAAGTGTGTAAACCTTATGACTCCGTCAAAGGTAGTTTACTATGGTAGCAAATCGCCTAGACAAATGAAATGTCTGACGATTATGCAGGACAAGAAGTTGTTAAGTAAAGACTGTGTGGGTTATTTGGCTTACATAGTTGATACTCAAAAAAATGGTGTGAAACTGGAGGAGATACCAGTGGTTAGGGAATTCGTAGATGTATTTCCGGAGGATTTTCCAGGACTTCCGCCTGACAGAGAGATTGAGTTCGTAATCGACTTAGCGCCAAGAACTGCACCGATATCGAAGGCCTCGTACAGAATGGCTCCGATAGAAATGAAGGAACTGATGGTGCAACTGCAAGAACTACTGGACAAGAAATATATTCAACCAAATGTATCACCGTGGGGAGCACCAGTATTATTCGTGAAGAAGAAGGACGGATCAATGTGTCTTTGCATTGATTATAGGGAGTTAAACAAGGTCACTATTAAGAATAGGTATTTGTTGTCTAAAATAGATGACTTGTTTGACCAGTTGAAGGGTGCTAAGTACTTCTCGAAAATAGATTTAAGAAGTGGGTATCACCAATTGAAGGTAATAAAGGAGGATATACCTAGAACGGCATTCAGAACTTGATATGGACATTACGAGTTTCTGGAGATGTCCTTTGGTTTAACAAATGCCCCTGCTGCGTTCATGGATTTGATAAAAAGGGTATTTAAACTATTCTTAGACAAGTTCGTAGTGGTATTTATCGACGAAATTCTACTGTATTCCAAAACTCAAGAAGAATACGTGGAACATTTACGTTTGATATTGGAGACACTAAGAAAGGAAAAGATGTACGTGAAATTCTCTAAGTGCGAATTTTGGCTCGATCGTGTATAATTTTTGGGTCATGTGATTGACAAAGATGGGATTTCAGTGGATCCATCGAAAGTGGAAGCTATAATAAATTGGGAACAACCAAGGACACCTTCGGAGGTGAGGAGTTTCTTGGGACTGGTCGGTTATTATAGAAGATTCATTCAAGATTTTTCCAAGATAGCCACTCTGTTAACAAATTTGACATGAAAAGCTGTTAAATTCGTTTAGAAGGAGAAATGTGAGGAGTACTTCCAAGATTTGAAGAAGAAGCTAAGTGTGGCACCTGTGTTAACCTTGCCGGATAATACAGGAAATTTTGTGGTATATAGTGATGCCTCACACAAAGGATTGGGTTATGTTCTTATGCAGAACGGCAAAGTTATTGTCTATGCATCAAGACAACTGAAGGATTATGAGAAAGGTTATCCGACTCATGATTTGGAATTAGATGCAATAGTATTTGCTCTCAAGATATGGAGACACTATCTTTATGGAGAGAAATTTGAGATCTACACAGACCACAAAAGTCTGAAGTATGTTTTCACTCAGAAGGATCTGAACATGCGTTAGAGAAGGTGGATGGAATTGATAAAAGATTATGATTATGAGATCTTTTATCATCCAGGCAAAGCGAATGTGGTTGCAGATGCTTTAAGCAGGAAAGGTTGGGAGAAGTTGATGATGATAAAAACTCAGGAGGAGCTCATTTCAGCAATAACAAAGCTAGAGTTGGTAATCAAATTTCCACAGGAATCCAACGAATGCCTATTCCAGTTAGAAGCCATTCCAACTTTACTAGACAAGGTGAAGAACGCTCAGTTACAAGATGAAGAATGTGGGAAGATAAAAGAGATTATGGTTAACGATAGCAATACAAAATACAAGATCGATACCGAAGGATTACTACGGTACGAGGGAAGAATCTGGGACCCCGCAACACCAGAGCTGAAAGACGAAATTTTGACCGAAGCTCATAGCTCAAAATATTCAATTCATCCGGGAAGCACGAAGATGTATCAAGATTTACGCTGACATTTTTGGTGGCCGAATATGAAAAGGGATGTTGCAGAATGCAAGGCGAAATGTTTGACATGTCAAAGAGTAAAAGCCGAACATCAAAGACCCAGCGGATTACTTCAACCATTGGAAATACTGGAATGGAAGTGGGACCACATCACGATGGATTTTTTGGTGGGTCTTCCAACTACTCAGAGATGATGCGATGCGATTTGGGTAATAGTGGACAGACTGACGAAATCAGCGCACTTTTTACCAATAAAGATTAGGTTCAATCTTGATCAGTTGGCAAGATTGTACATTAAGGAGATCGTTTCGAGACATGGAGTGCCAGTGTCAATTGTGTCCAATAGAGACCCGCGATTCACGTCAAACTTCTGGAAGAGACTACAAGAAAGCATGGGAACTCAGTTGCGAATGAGTACGGCTTATCATCCACAAACAGATGGCCAAAGCGAACGAACGATCCAGACATTGGAAGATATACTAAGAGCATGCGTCATGGATTTCAAAAGAAGCTAGGAAGAACAATTATCGTTGGTGGAATTCGCCTACAATAATAGTTATCATGCGAGCATCGGCATGCCGCCTTACGAAGCGTTATATTGTAGAAAGTGCAGAACTCCACTGTACTGGGATGAAGTTGGTGAACATCAACTGCTAGGACCAGAACTAGTGCAATAAACTGCTGAGGTTATCAAACTCATCAGGACAAGATTGGTAGCAGCTAAAGATCGACAAAAAAAGTATGCTGATCAACACAGGCAAGATCGTGCATTTGACGTATCGTGCATTTGACGTTGGAAGCTACGTATTACTAAAAGTTTCTCCTTGGAAGGGAAAAATTCATTTTGGTAAGAAGGGAAAACTAAGCCCGAGGTTTATTGGACCCTTTGAAGTGCTGCGAAGATTTGGAGAGGTAGCTTACGAAGTAGCTCTACCTCCAGAGTTGGAAAACATTCACAATGTTTTTCATATTTCAGTGTTACGACCATATAAACCCGATTACAAACACGTGATCGAGTACGAACCATTGCAATTCGAGAAAGATTTGTCTTATGAAGAGATTCCTATCCAGATAGTCGACAGGAAAGAACAAGTGCTCAGGAATAAAGTAATACCTTCTGTGAAGGTGATATGGAGGAACCACAATGCTGAAGAAGCTACGTTGGAACTCGAAGAGAAAATGTTGAAAGAGTACCCTGAGTTATTTGTTTAATCTGTGTCTTCGATTCTGGGGACATAATCTTTGTAAGTAGGGAAGAATGTAACGAATGTGTTGTTTGAGTTGTGCTTCTAGGGACAGAATCCTTATAAGAGGGGAATGATGTAACATTCCATATTTTTTTAAATGTAAATTATAAATATTATTGATTTATATAAATATTTATTGGATATGTTTATTATTGGATAAATAATTGTTCAATTTGATTGATTTGATTTAGTTAATTATTTATTTGTTAAATAATTAATGTGTTATGTGGATTGAGTTATGTGATTAAGTGAATTATTTAATAAATTGTTATTAAATAAAGTGTGACAAATAACTATGTTATAAAGAGTTATTAAAATTAATTAAAGTAATTTTAATTTAGTTTTGCCAAACAAGGTTTAAGTATATTAATCCTTTATTTTAATTGGTTTGCCAAATAAAGCCATATGGCTTTTGGTTTTAATTTTTGAATTATTGTTATATAAATAAAATACGTATAATATATATATATATATATATATATATATATTAATTTTTATAACCGATAACTTATTAGCATTATTTATTAAGGCGTCGGTTTTTACGTTTCAAAGGTAAGCGTTGGTTTTTAGTTAATATTACGTATAGTGTATTTTGGCTTAAGCCTAAGAAAGGTTTACAGGGTAAAGAAAAGAAAGAAGTTCAGAGAGAGTTTGAGAGAGAATTCCAAAAACAAGTTCGGTGTTCGTCAAAAGCTATTCTCAGTGAAAGGTTTTCTAAAAGCAACAAAAAGGTATGTTTTATAATCTTAACATAGGTTTTATAGTATAACTATTTAGCCTCTGTGTTTCTTGAAACTCAACTTCACTGTAAATGAGTTTTTACAAAGGTCGTCTATAAATCATGTTTATGTTATTGATTTTGAAATCCTGAATAATTATAATTGTAATTGATACAACTAGCATGTATATATGTATATATGTGTTGTATTATAAATTACGTTTTAAAACATAGGAAATTTTGTTTTACAGTATATATATACATACATGAACTGTAGGAACTGTGATTGTTAATTTTGTATGATAACAAAGTTAATGTATGCTAATTGGGAAATTGAATTATGCATGTTAATTGGTTTATATATTAGTATGTTTGTGTTTTAAAGGAATCAAATTGGATTTTATATGAACTTACAGTGTACACTGTGTTTACCAATTATCAGTAATGGAGTTTTGATGTAAAACAGTGTTTTCAAAGAACTAAGTTTTCTAAAAAATTCGTTGTTTAATTGTTGGTCGTTGGTATATAAATGATTATTAGCGTTTATGTGTAAATTACGTGAAGATATATACATGTTAATTGGGGTTAATTGCTATTAAAAATAAAGACATTAGCTTTGTTCTGTTCTTGGTTTGGTTTTTGTGAGTTTCGGCGTCCCAGCGCCAAAATCCACGCTCCAACGTCAAGTCTCGCGCCTCAATGCCAAAAATAGGCCAGAAGTTCGCGCACCAGCGCTGGAATTTACGCCCCGACACTGGAATTCGCGCCCCAGCGCTGGATAAATAGTCTGGGTCGAACAGTTTTGACCTCATGTAGTAAAATGGCCATAACGTTTTCATACGAACTCCGATTAAGGTGATTCAAGATGATTCATAATAAGGACGAATAGACCTATAACTTTTATTCTTTAAGGTTTTCAATTTGAAATCGTTATGAAGGGTCAAAATGGCCATCTTTAGGTCTGTTGTGTATTTGGAGCCAATCGGAGGGCGTCGGGATACGCGAATACAAGTGCAATCCTTTGAGTATTAGTATAACCTAATGATAACATGTTGGACATGTAATAGGATGTTGTATCAAGTTGTTACTGTGTATGTGGTGCAATGACATGATCGCTTAAGTAGTTGTAATAAAGCTAAAAAGTAATGTTCATGAAAAGATGCAATGTTATTTAAACTTAAACTTAGTTGGTAGCTATACTAAAAGTAAGAAAGCAACTCATGAAGGTAATGTTAGTGTAACTAATGTGTATTGTCAATACATATGGTATGTGTAGGACTTGGGGTGAACGTGAGTAGTGATTGTTTAACCTACGCACGAGGCAAGTTCCTAACCTTTGCTACTTTATTATTCAGCAAGGTTATTTTTCATTGTTATGTTATACTTATGCAAATTCTATATTTCTAATCTCTTGTTTAACGATTTATTGTCATGCAAGTTCTTTAACTCTACTTTTATAATAGTTGAGCATGTTTTCTTATCCTAAATCTTCGTTATGCAAGTTTCTAAATCTATTGTTTACATTGAGTAAATCTTTTAACTCCATACCTTCGTTGAGTTAGTTTGTTATGATTATGCAAGTTTTTCCTAAATCTAAACTTGTTATATTAGCATGCAAATATCTTTATTCTGTTGAGCAATTTATCGTTAAAAAGTTATTATTTGTTATGCATGCTTAATATTAAATTCTAAGATGTAACCTCAACTTAATGTTGTTCAAAGCAAGGTATGATAAATTATTCCATTGTTATGCTATTAGATTATTCCTAAAGCATGAACTTGGAACGAAATGTTTATTCAGTTATGATTATTCAATAACATAATGTTATTATCTTTTATTCAACTAATCCTTAGTTGATGTCCGTTGAATTCTAAATTACATTGAAGTGTATCCAAACCAAACTGACTTTGGTGCGGACTTATATTCTAAATACTGAGATGAACAACCCTATTATTAGGGGTTGCACTTAGTTTTATACTTTGTGCTGAAATGTTTGTATACAATACATGTACGAAAGATTGATCCCCCTAAGTACCTTTGAGTCCTTATAGTTGTATGACTGTTAGAGTTAAAGTTAAAAGATTACTTATAAATGTGGGCATGGTTCGTGGTCATTAGACCCTCAGTGAATGTTATGATTTTTTGAATGTTAATAGAACGTATTGTTCAGTTCTATTAAGCCTAGTCTATGGCAAGTGATGTAAAGGTTAAAGTTTTATTTATTGTTATTCCAAGTGAGCCTTGTTTGCTCACTCTTGCCTGTAAAATTTCTTATAGCTAAAGCTGAAAAGGGTGACGTACCTAGCACCAGTAAGGAAAAGGGAAAGATAAACAAGTACTAAAGACTTTTAATAGTTTTGATAGTTTTATTATCAGACTTTGGTTTAAAGATTGTAATGAAGTTTATTTAATTTTCCGCATGAATGCTTTTTGTAAAGGTTAGATAACCTGGGAGATTTTATTTAATGTAATCCTGTATGGGCAGGTTTATTTATTCAATTATATTATGATTGGGTAGTTAGATATGAATGTTTTGATTAAGTGAACACCAAATCTTGAGGTAATAACGTACCGGGATTTGGGGGTGTCACACATAGCCTATGCCTCAAGACAACTCAAAGAATGTGAGAGGAATTATCCTACTCATGATCTAGAGTTGGCAGCTGTTGTCTTCGCACTTAAAATTTGGAGACATTACTTATATGGAGAGAAAGTGGAGATCTTTACGGATCATAAAAGCCTCAAATATTTTTTCACTCAAAAAGAACTCAACATGCGACAACAACGTTGGCTTGAACTGTTAAAATATTACCATCCTAGAAAAGCGAACGTGGTAGCTGACGCATTGAGTAGAAGATCATATGCAAGTACAAGTGCGATATTGTCAACGTAAAGGTCCATTTTGTGTGACTTGCAAAGGATGGAGATAGAGTTAAAGACTCCAGGGACCCATGTGATGATTGCAAATATACGAGTAGAACTGACTTTAATTGATAAAGTTAAAGCTGCTCAAGCTACAAACCTGGAGTTGATGCATATGAGGAAGAAAGTGCAAGAAGGTGATATGCCAGAAGTAAGAATCGATGAAGAAGGAATATTTCGAGTCAACTCCAGACTTTGTGTTCCTAACGACCCTGGTTTAAATTATAAAATCATGATGGAGGCGCACAATACACCGTTTTCAATCCATCCTAGGAGTACCAAAATATATCATGATTTTCGACATACATTTTGGTGGGGCAATATGAAAAGAGAGATAGCGTTGTTTATCTCAAGGTATCTAACATGTCAATGAGTCAAGGCGGAGCATCAAGTATCAAAACTTCCATTGCAACCACTTGAAATTCCAGAATAGAAGTGGGAGCACATTACCATGCATTTCGTTACTGGTCTTCACAAGGTTTCTCAAGGCATAGATGCAATTTGGGTCATTGTTGATAGATTGACCAAGTCTGCTCACTTCTTACCTATACGAGAAAATTATACACTTGAACGTCTTGGTCGTATATACATAAACGAGGTTATAAGATTGCATGGTATGCCAGTATCCATAGTTTCTGATCGAGACCAAAGATTCACTTCACGATTTTGGGTTAGTTTGCAAAAAGCTATGGGCACGGACTTACGATTTAGTTCGGCATATCATCCTCAGACGAACAGACAATCAGAGAGGACTATTCAAACTCTGGAAGATTTATTAAGACTCTGTGTCCTTGACTTCAAGGGAAGTTGAGACAAGTTCTTACCATTGGTGGAGTTTTCCTACAATAACAGTTATCAAGCAAGTATTGACATGGCTCCATTTGAGGCGTTGTATGGAAGAAAGTTTCATTCTCCAGTATGCTGGGATGAGGTGGGTGAAGAAACGTTGTTGGAGCCGGAGTTGGTACGTATGACTACGGAAAAGATTCAAACGATCCGACAACGTATAAAAACCTCACAAGATCGACGAAATAGTTATGATGATCTTCATCGAAAGGACGTGGAATTCGATATAGGAAATCATGTGTTGTTACGTGTTGCTCCATGACAGAGTTATTAATATTATTATTTAAAATATTAACGATGTCTAGAAGTTCTGCCAATGAGAGGTATGGTCACCTAATTGCGCGTCAATAGAGAGAAATTCTTATCGGAAAGCCCCTTCTTTCCTAGGAACGACCTGGTCGATTAATAGTATGAATTATAATAATGATGATGAGTTTTGTTTTATTAGTATTATTAATGTAATAAAACAGAAAAACTTTTTATATAAAGTAGAATACTTTTATAAAGTTATTCATTTTATTATATTATAAATAGAATATATAATATTAGATTATGCATAGTGTTTTATATAGTAAAATCTTTTTATATAAAACAGAATACTTTTATAAAGTTATTTATTTTATTAGACAATAATTAGAATATATTATATTTTATTATGAATAGTGTTACATAGTGTCTGCATAGTATTTTGCATAGTAAAATCTTTTTATATAAAACAGAATACTTTTATAAAGTTATTTGTTTTATTAGATTTTAAATAATATATATATATAATATATTATATTTTATTGCATAGTGTAGCATAGTATCCCTTTTATTTTCCTATAAATAGGATGCTTACTTATAATTAAAAACCACACCAGAAGTTCGGAGAATTCTTCTATAATCTTGAGCATATTTCTTTAGAGTTTTAAGAAACTTTGAGCGTAGTGCAAGTTTTCTTCAAGAATATCCTCGCCCTACCAGTCGGAATACTCTTCTTTTACAGTAAAGGATATTATTTGTTGTACTCGTAAGGGGTATTATTTCTTTCTTATTCATTAAGAGAACTTCTATTATTCCATTCTTTATTATTCTGTTGGAATAACCTGTACACACGGGCTACCCTATACTTGGTGAAATTCTTCTGTTATTCCATTCTTTATTATTATGTTGGAATAACCTGTCTATGAAAAGTACTGCATACATGGTGAAATTCTTCTGTTATTCCATTCTTTATTATTCTGTTGGAACATCCTGTCTGTGCGTTTACGCATGACCTGGTTCCGTTGTTTATTATTCTGCTGGAATATTATGTCTGTGCGTTTACGCATGACCTGGTTCCATTATTTATTATTCTGTTGGAATATCCTATTTGTGCGTTTACGCATGACCTGGTTCCGTTATTTATTATTCTGTTGGAATAACCTGTCTGTGCGGTCTATCGCATGCCTGGTGATTTCTTTTGTTATTTCATTCTTTATTATACTCAGTTGGTTAAAGTTTTGACTTCTATACTCCATGAAATTAGTGGAATATCCTTAATATTTGCGCTTCATCTAGTATCTTTTCATGGAAGTATTCTTCTGAGCATTCTTGAGTGTTACTCTACAAAGAAGTATCATGTTGACAATTTGGACGTTATTAGTTCCTGGATAAATTAATTCTTGAACTTGTTTTATTGAATTCTTATATCATTGTCATCATCCTCATGTTTATATTATGTTGAAAGTTATATGTGGCCTGTAGTGCATAGATGGAATTGGTATGATTATGACCAGGGATTATTCGGTGTAATCATGACCGTAATGTTACAAATGATGTGAAAAAAGTCATCATTGGCCCGTAGTGCATTGATGGACAGTTGTTGGCATGATCATGACCATTGATGAATACACGAATATCCTTGGCCCGTAGTGCATGGATAATTTGTGGTCATGATACTAATGAATATCATTGGCCGTAGGGCAGGGATGATGTGGATAATTTATTAAGCTGAGTCTCAGGGATAAAAGTAATGAAAACCCTTTTAAATCATAGAAGATAGTAGATTTTATTCTCTGCTTGACTCTTCTAATGGATTGCTTGTTCCGCTGCAGTTAAACTTGATATTTGTTATATTTTATCAGTTTAACACTGTTGAAGGTTAATGATAATTTATTCTGCATTATCTTAGTCATAATATTTCTTACTGGGCTAGTTGAGCTCACCCTTTTTCTTTCATTGTTCTCTTCAGGAAATGAGAACGTAGCAGGGACTAGTCGGGGAATGGAGTAACGGTCCAGATGATAGCATTAGTAGTCCTCACTATTCTATGAAATAGTGTGATAATAAATGTATTGAGGACTTATTTTGAGTTTGAATACTGTCTAGAAGACAATATTTATATTAAAACTCACAGCTCATGTTGTATATTTAAGGTTGTATTTGTATTCTGTACCATGTATTTGGCGACTCAGAATAGGTGATGTATACCTATTTTGGGGGCGTCACAACAAATATCGAGGGATTTTTAGAAAACTCCTCCGAATTAAAGATAGAAGACTAATAGAATAGATCATTTCATCTAAAGATTGATTCAAAATACACAAAATTATCTAACAGAATACCCCTTTGTATTCTCGACAATAAATATTATGCAAGAAGAGAAGATGAAAAGATTTGTGAATGAGGCTAATTGAGTTAGGAAATCTTCAAAAATGAAATGTATAAGTCAAATGTGAAAGGATTGTGGTTGAGTTAGGGCAATGAAGAGTTAATAACGTGTAAGCCAAATCATCAAATAACCAATTTGTGTTGAATTCATCAGAAAAAGAGAATCTGGTTATAAATGCTATTGATGGTGATAAATACTATTAAGTAAGGGAGTGTGATATTTTCTTGTAAAATGGGAAATGATATAAAAGAAATAAAGAATTTTTTTTTAAACGTGTAAAAGTACATCAGATGATTTTGGAGGGAAAATTGTGTGTCAATTGTTTTTTTTTTATTTTGGAGGGAATTGATTTTGATTTGGAGGGAAAAATAAAGAAAGGATTTTGGGGGGGGGGGGGAATTGTATGTCAACTGTATTTTTTTGTTTTGGAGGGAAAAATAAAGCTCAAGTGTATTCTACTTTTATACTCCCTCCTATTCAGATTAAATGATATTTTAGAGTTAAGCACACTTATTAAGAAATAACACAAAATGTCTTGTGTCCGTAATTAATTATTACACTCTCCACAATTGTCTCTTCTCATTCTCCACAAGTATCCCTAATTAATTATTTCTCTCTCCACAATTGCATTTACTAAGCATATTAAATAGAGGGGTAAATTAGGAAAAAATAGTGCAATATTGCATAGAGATTCCAAAACGACACTTATATAGAATACAATTAAACTCCCTAAAACGTCATTTAATCTTAATAGGAGTGAGTATATAGTACTCCCTTCGTTCCTAAAAGATTGTCATTTTGGAAGAAAAAATTTGTTCCAAAATATTTGTCGTTTATAAATTTCGAGAAGAATAAATTATTTACTTTCCTATATTACCCCTATCATCTCTCATTGTCTCAAGAAATTCTCTCCCTTGTATTAATAGTTTTCAACTTACCATAAAAAGGTAATGATGAAATTTCAAATAAATTTTACTTGGTAAATGACACTTTCTTAATCCATGTGCCAAAACCTTAAACGACAATCTTTTAAGAACGGAGGTAGTATGAAGTATGATTACAAATTCTCGTTTCCTTATAAAACTACGATATTAACCCTCATCTCTTTATAAAATATGATACTAATTCTAATTTTTAAATAAACTTGTCACATATATATATATATATATATATATAAGAATAATAATAAAATAATATTATATAAGATGATCTTATTTTGATTGTTTCTTATAATGCTATACTACTAATTTTCTTATTTTTATAAAACTACAATATGTCTAATTCCTGTTTCTAATTTAGATTTTTAAATAATAAAGGTGAACTTAATTTAATAAAAGTCAAATGTCTAATAAAAAAAGAAAGAAGAACCAAATTGTCTATTTAATTATAATATAGATATTGATAAAGTGTAATATTATTAAATTGTGTAAGATAATAAGTTTACAAAACAATATGTTCAAACAGGTAATATTTTTTGACATGATCGAATTTAAAAATATAATAAAATTAAATTAAATTGTATCACTATTGATTTCTTAATGGACCTTTTGTCTTCATTGGACAAAAAGATAATATCAATACCGTAATTTTTGACAGGAAATGGGACCGTGGGTCCCATAACATTTAAAAAAAAGTAACCCCTTCTCATTCCAAACTTACTTTAACAACCCCTTCCCATTCTTAACTTAATTTAATATTTCATTCCTAAATCAACCTGTTAACGCCAAGATCTTCTGCCACGTCCCAATTACGTAAGACGTTCTGATCCTACACAATAAACACAGTCAACATCAAAAGCTTGACGGCTTGACCGTCGGGGGATAGCTCCGGCGTGAGAGTCAGTATCGGCGATC
Organism: Panax japonicus; assembly: GCA_020205505.1. NCBI lineage: Eukaryota > Viridiplantae > Streptophyta > Magnoliopsida > Apiales > Araliaceae > Panax > Panax japonicus. Next base: position 15,854,666 of record CM035101.1, on the reverse strand, counting down.
ACAAGGTTAACAATGGAGGAATAAATATCTAGTGACTTGAAAGCAATAATGAATTAGTTACCTTTCACCGTGTGTCATCCTTGCTTTATATCTCCAAAGTCCAGTTTGTCCTGTATGCAACTGACTTTCCCGGGCCCACAGCCTTTTGCCGATTAAGCCCTGTCCAATCCTCATTAAATGCAATGCAGAGATGACAGTCAAAGTTTTATCTCCAATCTACATTGGTCAAAGCCCAAGTGAAACCATACTCATCTAGTAAATCGGCCCACTGCTCCAGCCCAATACTTCATAAGTCCCAAAATAAAGATAATATCCACCCAATGGGCTGGCCCAATGAACCGACCTAATACTTTCAAGACCCACCTCAACATGTCTAAAGTATTATGGCCCAACATTGCCCCCCAGTCTTTTATTAAACAAGAGGTTTAATGAAAGAGTATAAGTGGAATCGGTCCAGAATAAAAGGAATTATAATGAGATCAACAAAGGTCCAAGATACAACTTGCTGAGGCCCAATAGGTAAATCTCAAACAACAATTCAAATAGAAACCAGAAGCCCAATAGAGAAGCCCACCCCAGTTAACAATGAAGGCCAAAATCGCACGCTACCTCTTCAAATTCACAATCACTGCTGACATTAAATGAGCCACCCTTGAACCTCGTGAAAAGTTGAAGAGAACTCTAGTATAAAAGCTGCTTTCTCCCAAATCTGACAGTTTTACCAACTCAATTTGAAATTCAGATATTCCTTGCTCTTCTTCTTCTCCAAATTTCTCTCTGCAACTAATTAACAATGGCTTCTCAGAATACTAATCAAAGTTCCCACTTCGCATAACCCCCATTACCACTGTTCTTCCCAATCCAAGCTCTAGCAAAAAAGAGGCTCCGAGTTCAAATCCCAAATCTGTTGATACTCACAGTCAGAATCAACCACTAAAAACTATTCCCAATCCTTCAAAATTCTTCAAGAGTGAAGAATACTTCCCCCAAGCCAACACTCCTTCCACCGTCACTGAGATTGAGTTGGGTAACCTTCGGACCCGCTACTAGATTTCGAACACCCATATGGTAAGGGCTCCATCTCCCTACGAACGAATGTACCAGCTACCCGAAGGCTGGACCGCCATGCCGGTGACCCTTCTCGAAAAGGGAGTTCACCTACCTCTCCATGCCTTCGTCATCATTTTACTAGGGTTTGTAGGCGTAGGATTCGCCCAGTTAGTGCTGAACTCCTATATCCACATCCTGGCATTTATCGCCTTCTGCCACAAACAAGGGATTCCACTTGATGTCGACTTCTTCTTCACCATGTTCATAGCCGGTAAATCCCGAGAACGAGGCTTCAAGATGCTGAGCAAACAATCTCCCAAACCTAATGCCAGGTTCGAGAAGCGACCCCTAATGGACACTCCCTCGAGCAACCAGGGATGACATAAGGAGTGGTTCTTTGTTAAAGGACCCAAAATCTCCTCCATACCCGATTAGACCATTTCTGACCGTATCTCTGCAAACTTCAGAGATATTTCAAAGGAACGTGTAAGAGAAATGGCAAGCTTTCTAGAGAAGATCCATCTCAAAGAATGGAGCTTCGTACTTCTAAGCAAGCAAGCATGGTTGTACGACATAAATGTAAGTTCCGAACCCAAAGTAATGTATAACTTAACCAATTTTCGTCAGTAATTTATTCTGAATAATTGTTCTTCATCTTTCGTAGTAACTCTGATCGAACCGTCGTCGATTGACCGAAGGGATCTAGACAGATTCTTTTCGGGTTTATCTTCACCGACCCCTACCGAAGTACCAACTGAAGAGCCTTTAACTTCCGAAGCTCAAGCAACCGAATCAACTCCTACTGAAGGTACAAGCCAACCTCGCCGAAGAAAGCATGCTGGCCGAAAACACAAAACCACCACACAAACTCATACCGAGTGCCTCCTCGATAAACCTCACGACAAACGGATCCAAATCCTTCGTGCCAAAAAGAGGAAAACACAAGCGAATCCTTCGGCCTCCGAAGAGCCACAAGTACCTTTAACAGACACCGCTCCTCCACCGGATATTCCGGTTGAAATCGTTGTTTCTGACGAAGAGGCCGAAGAACAGGTAGAGAAAACACCCAAACATGATCGCAAAAGAAAACCAAACTCTTTGGAATCTAGGCCTGAAGCCATGGGATACCCCACTCTCTGGCTAGAATTCAATGAGAAATTCTCATTTCAGCTCTACAACTCCTTCGTCCGTGACACAGATGATCATCGGTTCGGCAACAGCTCTATCATGGACCTAATCGACGAGGAAATGAAGTACCAAGCTAGAGTAAGCTTAACTTATTTATTTGCATCCCGGCCCATTAATTTTGAACTGTTTGACTAACATTGATCATTTACAGGCAAACGCTGTCTTCGGACGCCTCCGTCCAAAATATAAAGAGGCCAAAGCCGAAGAGGAAGTCGCTCGAAGAGAGAATACCCTGCTTAAATCTGTTTTGGCGAAAGATAGAAGTAATCTCAAAGTAGCTCTTCGCGATAAAGAGTGCCTTCAGAAAGACCTTGCCCAAACCAAAGAAGATTTGAAGACATCCCGGGCCACTCATCAAGTCATCACTGATATAAATATCGATTTTCTGAAGAAAAATGAAATTCTGGCGAAGAAAATCGAAGATCTGGCCCAATCCAACTCAGTTCTGTCGAAGCAAAATAAAGATAATCAAGCTAAAGATGCAGAGCAAATGGCCTATCGTCAAAATCTTGAAGAGGAACTTTGAGAACTCCGAGCTATTAGGGATTTGGGCCCACCACTAACTGATCAGCTTCGTAAGCAAATCCAGGAAGAATATCGTCAGTCCAATGAGATGAATGAGAAGGTGGTCCAGATGTTTTTTGACGGGTACTATGAATGCCGAAGCAAGGACAAGGCAAATCTTGTCACAGCTAAGGTTGATCCGACCATACTCGATTCTTCCGAAGACGAAGCTGATGTCTGAAGACGAGTTTCCCTTCTTATAGCTTATAGGATTTCTGTAAAATTCTCCATCTTTTGTAATCATTTTAAATATTAATGAAATATGGGCTTCGTTCTTTATGACCTCGGTGCAGTTACTTGTTGTTAATACTTTAATATTAATGATTTTGAAAAATGTATAATCTTAAACTGTTAGTCAATAACTAAGCAAGTCATATAACAGATAAGATCAAGTAATAATGCGACCCGAACTCAACACTTAAAAATTAGGTAATAAAGTAATGCAATACTTATTCGCTACCGAAGTGTGAGGTAGATCTGCTTCATAGGGAATTTGTTTACCACGAAGGGCCTAACAAATCCACAGGATGACATTTTCCTACCACGAAGGGCCTGACAAAGTCTAAAGGATGACATTTGCCTACCACGAAGGGCCTGACAAAGTCTAAAAACCACCTTCCAATAAGGCTACCATCGAATGGTCAGCGAGTCCACCAGAACCTCCTTACACCGATGACGTTTGCCTACCACGAAGGGTCTGACAAACTCATAAGGACGACAATTGCCTACCACGAAGGGCCTGACAATGTCTAAAGGATGGCATTTGCCTACCACGAAGGGCCTGACAAACCCATAAGGATGACAATTGCCTACCACGAAGGGCCTGACAACGTCTAAAGGATGACATTTGCCTACCACGAAGGGCCTGACAAACCCATAAGGATGACAATTGCCTACCACGAAGGGCCTGACAACGTCTAAAGGATGGCATTTGCCTACCACGAAGGGCCTGACAAATCCATAAGGACCAGCTGCCAATAAGGCTACCATCGAATGGTCAGCGAGTCCACCCGAACCTCCTTACACCGAGGTGGCATTTGTTGTGCCTGTCAGACTACAGATGAGCTACTGAAATCCTTACTGAACGCTTCAAACTTCGATCCCATGAATTGGCGTCTGTTAACCTGATCCCTAGGCAATTCACCCCCCAGACAGCAAAAGGTATAGGAGATAAAATCGAATATAGCCTTCTTGGTGGCTGATGCAGGATCGAACTAATCAGCTGACACAAATACCCACATGAACCCTCCGAAGAACACCTGCAGCTTCGGATGGCACCCAAAATTCCTCAATAGTTGGAGATGAGTCCAAAGTAGAATACCCGTCTACAAACAACGCCCACGAGTTCTGATTCTGCCGAAGCACTGCAATGGTTTTGTCGGACTCATCTGCTTCTCCATAACTATCATCGTCTTATTTCTTCATCCCTAAGGACATGTCTTATATAGCAAACCGGGTGCTGCTTACTCCCAACTTCTCGCACCAAAACTGCTCCCACTGCCAACGAACTAGCTGCCAGATACAAATAATATAGCTCAGCAGGTGCGGGCTTCACCAACAAAGGCACCGAAGAAAGACAGGTCATTTATTCCCTGGAAGGCGTCTTCACAACCCGAAGTCCACTGGAACGTCTTAGCATTCTTCGGCCCTTTCCACGTACCAAAGATTGGAAAACATCTTTCTGCCGATTTGGACATAAACCTTCTCAAAGTCTCTTCTGAATAGTCTTGTCTTTTCCATTTGAACCTGCAGTTTTAGACAGACATCTCTGAAGACGAGTATCCACAGGGCAGTATACCCTCAGTAAATTCTCAAGAGTGCGACTTCTGGATCTGCTTCGACCATGATCCCGTGAACCGATAGGACGGAGTACCCTTCTTCGGGCAATCAGGAAAATGGCTGTTGGGTCTTCATCTACTCTGTATCGACCATAATCCCGAAGCCCAATAGGGCGAAATACCCTTCTTCAGTCAATCAGGAAAATGGTTGTTGGGTCTTCATCTACTCTGCTTCGACCATCATCCCGAAGACCAATAGGGCGGAATACCCTTCTTCGGCCAATCAGGAAAATGGCTGTTGGGTCTTTATCTACTCTGCTTCGACTATAATCCCGAAGACCAATAGGACGGAATACCCTTTTTCGGCCAATCAGGAAAATGGTTGTTGGGTCTTCATCTACTCTGCTTCGACCATAATCCCGAAGACCAATAGGGCGGAATACCCTTCTTCGGCCAATCAGAAAAATGGCTATTAGGTCTGCTTCGATCCCGAGGACGGCCTCGAGACATGTCTTTAAAGTGTAGACTTCTTTCTAACTTGATCGGTCTGTCAGTCTGACCACTTCGATATAGGATTCTAAGCAGTATGCCTTCTACCCTTTTCCGACTATGGTCAGGTCTTCTCTCATCAGCAAAAATCAATCTTCTTCTAGCATCACCTTGGGTTCTCGAACGAAAACCCTCAGAAACCTGCTTGTAAGCAGTACCAGCATGAGCACTCTTTGAACGACCCAATCAATCCTTGACAGATACTCATTGTGTAGACAAAGTCATAGCCATCAGCTATCCTTTAGAAGTAACTGTTCTACTCTTCTTCACCATGGATTCCGACGTAGAGCAGCTACAATTTGTGATTGAAAACTTCAAGAACACTAGAACACAACCCTCCTTCTAGCGCCAATGTTAACGCCAAGATCTTCTGCCACGTCCCAATCACGTAAGACGTTCTGATCCTGCACAATAAACACAGTCAACACCAAAAGCTTGACGGCTTGACCGTCGGGGGATAGCTCCGGCGTGAGTCAGTATCAGCGATCACAAGGTTAACAATGGAGGAATAAATATCTAGTGACTTGAGAGCAATAATGAATTAGTTACCTTTCACCGTGTGGAATCCTTGCTTTATATCTCCAAAGTCCGGTTTGTCCTGTATGCAACTGACTTTCCCGGGCCCACAGCCTTTTGCCGACTAAGCCCCGTCCAATCCTCATTAAATGCAATGCAGAGATGACAGTCAAAGTTCTATTCCCAATCTACACCAATCAAAGCCCAAGTGAAACCATACTCATCTAATAAATTGGCCCACTGCTCCAGCCCAATACTTCATAGGTCCCAAAATAAAGATAATATCCACCCAATGGGCTGGCCCAATGAACCGACCTAATACTTTCAAGACTCACCTCAACATGTCTAAAGTATTATGGCCCAACACAACCCATAAAAGTGAATGACATTTATTTAATTTAAAATTTCACTCGATTATTTTCCGAAAATACATGGGAGAAAATTATAGTTATTCAACATTTTCTTATGTTCCGAAATATAGAATTAAATTAATATAAAATAGTTTCAAATATTACAAAATAAGAAATAAACTTTATGTAAAAAAATAAAATAAATAGAATAAAAATATAAGAGTCACATGATCTTATTCTTAACTATCAACCTAAGACTTCATGGATAAATTTATTAAATCCAACTTTAATTGCTATCCTAAGAGCATAAAATTGTATATGCTTGTTTCCGCCCTATAATATTAAATCATGCACACTTCAGTTAAAGGTAAATGAAATATTCAGTACTCCCATACATGTACTTCAATTCAAAACTTTGATAAATTTTTCAAAAGCGTGACACTTTTAAGGAATTTATATGAGAAGGCGTATATTACTATTGTAAATATTCTTTTAAACGTCTCTCTTTTGGAGAGGAAGGATGATAGTGTTTCTGTGAAAATGCATGATATAACACTACAAGATGATCTTTGTGACGGCTAAAGTTATCACAAAAACTTTTTGTGATGATTTTTTGAATTTATATGATGAATATGAGCCATCACAGTCCATTTTTTTTGTAGTGTAATTCGGGAATTAGCATTAGTGATTATGTCACCAGAAGAAGAATGCCAGTTTTTGGTACGTACTGATATAAGATTGACATTGGAACTTGAGGACCCTAATTGTAGCGCTGTTAATGTCAACGTTGAAAGTGAACTACTCCCTTCATCCCAAATTAATTGCTCAATTTTAATTTTTTAAAATCAAATTGACCATTTTTAAAACTAATCTTTTTACTATTTTTGCTAAAATATAGGTGAAGAGATTATAACCAAAAGAAAGTATATACAATTTATTACTAATCACAATTTTTAGAATTTTAGAAATATATTTATATATGCTTAATTATTAATTCTAAAAATAGTCAATTTGACTTAAAAAAGTCAAAACTGAGCAATTAATATAGAACGGATGAAGTATTAAATAGGTCTGCTTTAGAAGGCCTTCAATTCTTGTTGGGGGCTAGTGCAGGATTAACAGAACCACCAGCAAATGATAAATGGGATTCTGGGAACAAGCCAAGATGATATATATTTTTGATGGACAATGACTTATCCAGTCTACCTAATAATCTATTTGGCCCCAAGATATTGACTATGTGTTTCCAAAGAAACAATCGGTCGAGAGTAGGCAAATTCTGAATCTATCTGGAACCATAATCAATTCCCTGCCACCATCACTCTTCAAGGTTAAGCTACTCAAAGGATCCTTTTACATGATTGTAAACGTTTTTCCTGCACGCTTTATTGGAGCTCTACAACATCTTGAGTTGCTTGATCTCCGAGAAACTGAGATCTATAACTTGCCCAATGCTATTGCTAGTTTGACTTGTCTAAAGCATTTGCTTGTATCTTTCTACGGAACTAGCAACAGTAGCGAGTTTGCCAAGCTGCCAACCGAATTAATTTCTAAAGGAATTATTTCAAGGCTTCTTCAGCTGAATGAACTGAGCATTGATGTCTATCCAGGAGATCAACGGTGGCGTGGAATCCGTGGCAAAGGAGGTGCTCAATTTGAAGGAGTTGAAGAATCTTAGTTTCTACTTTCCTGAAGTAAAATTTTCTTGAGTTGTTTATCCAAGAAAGCCCTTCATGGAAAAATAAAGCTTGACCAAGTTCAAATTTATTGTAGGTCATAACGTGAAGCGCATTGTGGCTCGTGTTACAGTAGATGTGGAGTTTGCATGATTTAATATTTTAGGGCGGAAACAAACCTATACAATTTTATGCTCTCAGGATAACAAATATTAAAGTTGGATTTAATAAATTTATCCACAGTCTTAAGTTGATTGTTAAAAATAAGATCATGTGACCCTTATATCTTTATTTCATTTATTTTTTTTCTTTTATATAAAATTTATTTCTTATGTTGTAGTAATATTTAAAAATATTTTAAATTAATTTAATTCTATATTTTGAAACATAGAAAAATATTGAATAATTATAGTTTTCTCCCATGTTTTTTTGGGAAATAATTGGGTGAAATGTTAAATTAAGTAAATGTCATTAACCTTCAGGAGTTTATTTAGGACTGAAATATTAAATTAAGTTAGGAATGGGAAGTTAGGAATGGGAAGGGGTTGCTTTTTTTAATGTTATGGGACCCACGGTCCCATTTCCTTTCCAAAATCCCGCGTAGAAGCACTAAGTACATTCCCTAATAATAACCACGCCTCTCTTTGTATATAATACCAGAGTGAAATCCAAAATCCTTACAATTGCCTCATCCCCCAGTCTTCCAACATTAAAACCCCTACTGTCTCTCCCCCTCCTAATCTCCTCTTCAGAAGCCCCAAGCGAAAATGGCACCAAAGCGATACCCTCAAATTGATGACCTACCTGCTGCTGCTGCTTCATCTGCTTCATCTGATGATGAAATAGAAGAACAAGAGGAAGACTCCAGCGATCAAGAACAACAACATGAAGAATCCAAGCCCCAAAAAACTGACTCTGAACAAGATGAAGACGAATCGGAAGAGTCTGATAATGAAACAGAAGAAGAACAAGAGGAAGACTCCAGTGATGAAGAGCAACAACAACAACCTGATCAAGATGAAGACGAACCCGAAGAGTCTAATGATGAAGAAGAACCCGAAGAGTCTAATGATGAAGAAGAACCCGTTCTTCACAAACACTCCGTTCAAAAGCACCCATCACCTTCACAATCCGAACCAAGCGAAGGGTCCGGTTCTGATTCTGATTCTGACGGAACCCAAAACTCTCCGACTGCCTATGCTTTTACGATCAAACCAATTGCTTCTAAGCCAATGGAAATTTCCCCAAAACTCAAGAAACCCATATCGAAATCCATCCAATTAAAGCAACCATCTGCCAAGCGCCCAGTTGAGACTGAGCAAAATGGTAGTGGTTCAATGAATAAGAAGAGTAGAGTCTCAAATGGGGACGGTCCAGGGAAAAAGTCTACGCTTAATCTGCTATGGAGTGAGGATGATGAAATTGTGATATTAAAAGGGATGATTGATTACCAGACACAGAAAGATGCTGACCCGTATTCTGATATGTCTGTGTTTCATGAGTTTGTTAAGGATTCACTTAGTGTTGATGTTTCGAAGAGTCAGTTGGCTGAAAAGATTAGGAGGTTGAAGAAAAAGTATCAAAACAATGCTGAGAAAGGGGAGAATGGCGAGGATCATGTCTTTTCTAAGTCACATGAACATAAGACTTTTGAGCTTTCGAAAAAGATTTGGGGTGGCAGAGTTAAAATTAATGGGGTGGATGGCAGTAAGGTTAAGAGTAGTAAGAGGAAAGATAAGAAGGATGAGAAAGTGGTTCATAACACCGTGCCAAAATTGATGGAAAACACGAAGGAAGAAGGAATGGAATTTTGGTCAATGTATCCGCGATTGAGCGAGTCTCTGGAGTCTGAGACATCTGTCTATTTATCACTGCCAAAGGATGTTAAGAATTTTGTGAAGGAAAGAATTAGCTTGCTTGGGAGAGAAAAGGTGAGCCAGTTGGAGGAGAAGTGGAAGGATATTCGTTTAATGGAATGTAATTTGTTTGCTAAGCGGTTAGAGTTGATTCACGATCAAACTCAAATGGTGTTAAATGAGATGAAGCCTTCAAAATCTTAGTTGTGGCCGACGTATTTGATAGATCTAAGTAAGAACTATGCCTTCAAAATCTTATTGTTTTTGATAGATCATGTTTCATGGGTTATATTCAATCTGGTCATGAAAGTTCCTTTTATTTTAAGTTATAATTTGGTTTTTATTATGTCCAAGCTACTTTTATTTAATGAATATTACTTTTATCCTTTGTTTCTGTGTTTTCTTAGTTTGCGACTGTGTGTGTATGATATGTTCATGTGTTGTTTTGTTACTCCTGCGCTAGCTAATGATAGATTATCACCATAGGAACCGGAAATATATTTCTAAAGGAGTATAATTTGTTAAGAAACAATGAAATAGAAACAACACAGTTATTACTAATATCAATTTTTTCAGAAAACGAAGAGGCCTCCACACATTGAATTCTGTACAAGAGATTAATTATGAAATTTTGTAAGCATGCATGTAAATTCTAGCTCACGTTGTTTCACTTCCCTAATGCAATTACAGTTTTTATTGATCCAAAATATCATGTTTCTCTATTTGAAGTTCTTCGCTATTCCTGTAAGCTTTTTCAGAGATATCCAAACATCGGGTCCCGGGGGCGTCCGGTACACATTGTACAGTGTTTTTGCAATAAAAAATATACTTTCTTTTACAGTTTTTTGTTCAAACTTGTTCTATTATTTTTTATTTATTATTTTGATAACAGTAGTTGAAAAAAAAAGTTAAAATAAATAAATAAATAAATAACACTATACCGGTTAAAGACCGGTAGAGCACCTCCCCCCAATTACCAAACATCTGCATGTGTTTGGCTTTGTCTTCAGACACTACCTCCTGCAAGCTCCAAAGAACTGTATCTATTTTCTCACTTGGAATAGTGACCTTTGACCCACTAATTAATAACTCCCTCCCTTCCTTAATATAAGTTGTTTTAGATATGTGCACAAGAATTAAGAAAATGATTGAAAAACATAAACTATAGTATCAATTGTCTATAATACCCTTCACCTCACTTATCTCATAAATATGGATCAAAAAATTAGGTGAAGTAATAAGGGGTAATTTGGAAAAAATAGTAATCAATTCTCCTAAATAACCATAAACGACAAATAATTCAAAATAAAAAAGAGAGTCTAAAACGATCTACATATAGGAATGGAGGGAGTAATGAAGAAGGCCTTTTTTATGTGAGGACTAATTGGTAAGAATCCATTTTATCGATTCATTAATTAAAAATAGATACAAAGGAAAACACGTGTATAAAATTAAGACAACTGTTACGTAGGGCTGTAAATGGTAACCGGAAAATTCGTATTCGTCCGCATCCGTATTCGAAAAAAAGCGGATATTATTCGTATTCGAAAAAAAACGGATATATCCGTATTCGGTTTAAAGGTATCCGTAAATAAACGGATACGAATACGGATATAGGCGTATTCGTATTCGATTAACATCCGTCCGTAAATATATCCGGCAAATACGGATATCTGGATTCCGATATCTGAAATCCGTATCCGAATAACTTATATATATATATATATATATATATATATATATATACACACACACACACACACACTTAATATTTACATTAATTAAGTTATTAATTAATGTAAATTATTAATTAATAATTTACCTATATAAGTTGTTAATAATTTAATATATATATATATAATATGTATTTATTAATAACTTACATTCATTGATTAATCACTTACATTTATTTATATAAGTTATTAATATATACGTGCATATATATATATATTAATAAATCATAACTTAGATTCATCAATTAATCACTTTAACTTATATTCATTAATTAATAACTTACATATACATTTATATATATAAGTTATTATATATACACACATATATATTAATAACTTGCATTAATTAATTAATAACTTATATATATATATATATATATATATATACACAATATACACACACACATATATATTAATAACTTATATTCATTAATTAATCACTTACATTCATTTATATAAGCTATTAATATATATTTTTATATATATATATATACACACACGTTTAAGGACAACGGTTGAGAGGCGGAAGCAATGGACAATATAATTTTATTGTTAAAATGTGTTAGGTCTGAATCAATTTAAAATTAATCTAGAAGGGAGAGTTAAATAAATTAATTCACGCTTATGAATTTTTGGGTGGAGAGAGTATTTATCACTTTCATTTGCCTAATTATTTAGAAACTAGAAGTCCAAATATGTAAAATAAGTTCAATGTCAATTTTGAATTAAGTTAGATTAACTAGTTGTCACACATTCATTATAACTCGTACTCTCCATAAATATAATGAAATCAAATAATTTCTTATAACCATGTAATTTATTTATTGAGGATAAATAATAAATAAATCTCCCATAAATATTACTATTCATTTATTAAATATTATTATTTCTCTTTTTTATTATTTAATAAAATTTGAAAGAATAATATTGAGATTTTAATTTCAATTTGATCCATCAAACAAAGTATCGGTTACATTATTGAATCTTTTTATTTTCACCCAAAACGTCAATTAGCATGTTCCTCCCTTTATGATTAGGATGTTTAATTAATATGTATGGTTTAAATATTAAATTGTGTTTAATTAATATGTATGATTTAAACTTTAATTTTTTTTTCGTAAATATTTTTAATGAATTTTATATTAGGTTACTGATAAACGAATTCGGATATTCGGATATCCGAATAATTTGTCTATTCGGATAAAATAAACGGTAACGGATATTATCCGTATTCGAATATTTTTTCGAATACCGGATACGGATAATTTTTTTAAAATCCGCCGGATACCGGATACGGATACGGATAGCGAATTAGTTTTCCGGATACGGATACGGATATACCTGTATCCGTATCCGTTTAATACCGTTTACACCCCTACTGTTACGTACATTGATCAGCCAAATCTAGAGTTTGTAAACCTAGTAGAATAACTGTATATGGAGAATGTTCAAAAATACCCCTGACGTTTATTGCAATGATTATCGAGCACCTTTTTTTGTCCAAAAGTACCTTTAACGTTACACTTTTTGGATCACCCGTGCCCCTGCCGTTAACAGAAGACAAACGGGGTTAAAATTGGCTAACGTGACAGACACATGGAGGCTTAAAAGGAGAAGGTTCAAAAATGACCCTCACATGTAAATATGTCATTTAATCAAACAAAAAAAAATACTAAAATAAAAAATAAAAAAGCATAACATATTTACATCATTTAATCAAAATACTAAAATTCAAATTATTTTGTTAACTAATTAAAACAACTAATTAAATAAAACAAGTTGTATAATATATTGACATCATTTAATTAAAATACTAAAATTCGAAACATAACATATTTACAACAAATACTAATTAAAAAAAATAAAATACTAATTAAAAAAAATACTAAAATACTAAAAAAATCAAATTAAAAAAATAATAAAATTCAAATTATTTTGTTAATTAATTAAAAAAAATTAACGCTAATATTTTTAATATTACTAAATAACGTTATCAAAATTAACGTTGAATATTACAAAATTAACGTTAATATTTTTAGTATTTTGAAAATTCAACTAATATTTTTAGTATTTTGATGATTAACGTTAATATTTTTAAAATTCAAAATTCAAAAATTCAACTAATTCAAAATTTCAAAACAATTAACGTTAATTCAACTAAAATCATCAAAAAATAGTTAACGTTAATATTTTTTTTACTAAATAACGTTAATTATTTTGAATTAGTTGAATTTTTGAATATTTTTAAAATTCAACTAAATAATATTTTTAAAATTCAACTAATTACATCATCAAAAAATATTAACGTTTTTTAACATATCAACTAATATTAAAAAATTTAACATTTTTTAATATCAAAAAATATAAATAATATATTAACGTTTTTTAATATAATTAAATATTAACGTTTTTTAATATTTTTAAGATCAAAAAATTAACGTTTTTAAAAAAATTTAAAATATTTTATAATTTTATATCAAAAAATATTAACGTTTTAATATTAACCTCATATCAAAATTTTTTAATATTTTTAAAATATTAACATTTTTTCATATAAAAAAATATTAATAAAATATTAAAAAATATTAACGTTTTTTAATTTCAAAAAATATTAACTTTTTTTAATATCAAAAAATATTAACTTTTTTTAATATAAAAAAATATTAACATTTTTTAATATTAGTTGATATGTTAAAAAACGTTAATATTTTGAGAACGTTAAAATTAGTATTTCAACACTAGATATTAGGCATGCACAACGGGCCGGCCTGGCCTGGACCGGCCCAAGCCTGCCAGGCTTTTATCGTTGACCAGGCCAGGCCAGGCCTTGACTTTTAGTCTACAGGCCGAGCCAGGCCAGGTTTAAAACAAAAAAGTGTGGCCTGTTAAGGCCTATAGGCCAGGCCGAGCCAGGCCCAAGTATTCACATAAAACTTCAAACTATTTTCCTCTATTTATTGAGGAAAAACAAGTACAAAAATCTTTTTATTAGACTATGTGGGACTATGCCAAGAATGGCAAAACCCATTATACTTCTCCTCCATTTATTGCTTGGCCAAACGACTCTACTTCTCCTCCATTTATTGAAGGAAAGCACGAACAAATATCTTTCACTAGACAATATGGGACTATGCCAAGCAAGCCAAACCCACAATACTTATCCTCTATTTATTAAAGGAAAGCAAGAACAAAAATCTTATACTAGACTATGTGGGACTAAGCAAAGCCAAACCCCACCCAATACAAGCTCAAGTACATTTTGCTTGAATTATTATGAGTTGAACTCTCCTCTATTTATAGAAGAAAATTAGGGACAAGAAATGTTAATTAGACTATGTGGGACTTTGAAACAAAAATGTAATTGAACTAAAAGTCCCACATTGTTCAATTTAAGAACTTTTCTTTGGTATATTAGTCAACTTTGTGTTGAGTATTCTAAAGTTGTTGAAAGAGGAGGTTGTCATGTGGGATGAGTATGACTATGGTAAAATTAGCTAACCAATGCATATAGTATGTTCTTTTCTGTAATGACTTAAGTTTAATTTCTTTATTTCAAAATAACCAAGTCCCACATTGTTCATTTTAAGAACTTTTCTTTGGTATATTACTCAACTTTGTGTTAAGTATTCTAAAGATGTTGAAAGAGGAGGTTGTCATAATAGTTGATAGTCATGTGGGTGTTTGAAATATAACCAAGTCCCACATAGTGCAAAAGACCTTTTATAATGATTTGAAGTAAAAAACCTTAGTCCCACATTGAGTTAAACTTGAATTGAACATTACACTTCACACTATTAAAAACAATCCTCACCACATTTATCTCTAAATAAATAACCAAGTCCCACATCAAATGTTTTCTAAAAGTCTATAAAAGGCCGAGCCAGGCCCAGCCTAAGTGCTTTAGTAGAGCAAGGCAGGGGCAAAAAATTTTAAATTAGACTATGTGGAATCTTGCTATGCATAGTTTATCCCAACACAAGCTCAAGTGCATTGAACTTGAAAGTGCATTGAACTTGAAAGTTTTGGAGTAGACCTCTCCTCTATTTATAGAAGAAAAGTAAGGACAAGAGATGTTAAATAGACTATGTGGGACTTTGAAACAAAAATATAATAATTGAAATTGTTATGAAATTACAACTATTAATCTCAAAGTCCCACATCGAATTGAACTTGAATTGAAGATAAGACTTCACTCTATAATAGCAATCCTAAATTCCAATATTTATTTTGCAAGTGTTAAGTCCCACATTGAAAGTGGGATGTAAGTATAAGGAGAATTTCCTTATAAAATGACTTGCTATTATAACCCAACTTAAGATTTTAGGCCCTTGTAAATGTTAAGTCCCACATTGAAAGTGGGATGCAAGTATAAGGAGGTTTTCCTTGTAAAAAGACTTGCTAGTATGACCAATCCACAGATTTTCGCAGGCCGGATTAGGGTGCACAGGCCGGTCCAGGCTGCAAACTAGGTTGTAGGCCAGGCCGGGCCAGGCTTTTTGGAAGGCCAGGCCAGGCCGGGTATGAGCTATTAATTCATGGTCTGTTCTTGGTTTAGCAGGCCGGGCCTGACCGGGCCAGGCTTTGACCAGGCCGAGCTTTGACCAGTTCGGGCTCAGGCCGGATCAAGGCCGGGCTCCAGGCCGCAGGCCATTTGTGCATGCCTACTAGATATGCAGTTATTTTGATACTAATTGATAACGTATTTTGATAACGTTAAAAATTAATTATATATTAACGTTAAAAATTGATAACGTTATTTAGTAATATTCAAAATTAGTAATTTTTTAATTAGTATTTGATATAAATATGCTATGTTTTGAATTTTAGTATTTTGATTAAATGATGTAAATATGTTATACAACTTATTTTATTTAATTAGTTGTTTTGATTAGTTAACAAAATAATTTGAATTTTAATATTTTGATTAAATGATGTAAATCTGTTATGTTTTTTTTTTGAATTTTAGTATTTTTTTTTTGATTAAATGACATATTTACATGTGTCAAGGGCATTTTTGAACTTTCTCCCTTTA
Source organism: Panax japonicus (assembly GCA_020205505.1). Taxonomy (NCBI): domain Eukaryota; kingdom Viridiplantae; phylum Streptophyta; class Magnoliopsida; order Apiales; family Araliaceae; genus Panax; species Panax japonicus. The sequence goes on along the minus strand of CM035101.1, from coordinate 15,838,374 downwards.
AGCCTCCATGTGTCTGTCACGTCAACCAATTTTAATCATGTGTACACTTCTGTTAACCGCAGAGGCACGGGTGACCCAAAAAGTGTAATGTTAAGTGTATTTTTGGATAAAAAAAAAGGTATAAGGTGTTTGATAAACATCGCATTAAACGTCATGACAATATGACATTTTTGAACCTTTTCTCTTTAATATTTTTACTAATTGTTTAACACACCTCAACGACTAGTGCTTAAAATCGCAGTACCAAAGCCCGGCCCAGCGTAGCGCGAAACCCTCTCTCAGTCTCTCTCGCCTCAATTGGAACTCGGAAGCAGCTATGTTGAGAAGGAACGTAAGGTTGAGGAGGGAGTTCCTCTACAGGAAGAGCTTGGAAGGGAAAGAGCGTGTGCTATACGAGAAAAAGCGTAAAATCAAAGAAGCTTTGGAAGGTTTTACATTTTTGTTCTTTTAATTCATCGTTCTTGATATTGTTTAGAACATTTACTCGTAATTTTTATGCAATTTACTCTATTGATTTTATGTTTTTGATTTTGGCAGAGGGTAAACCAATACCTACTGAGCTCAGAAATGAAGAGGCAACTCTTCGCCAAGAAATTGACCTCGAGGACGAACATACTGCTAGTAAGCTTTTATTCTGTGCAGATTGGTTGTATTACTACTATTTAGTTTTCATTTATTAACCCCATTTTATATGTTTCGAATCTATTTATTTACCTTTGAATGGCATTTAAACGTTTATTTTCAAAATTAAAGTGGCAAAAAAATACCCCCTTCTATTGGATATTTCTATGGCTTAAAGATGCTTCGAAAAGGATTAAATATTTCTATGGGGTAAAGAAGCTTCAAAAATGATTATTTTGGGTGTTGGTTTAGTATTGGTAGTTCTGAAATTGGAAAGCTCTGTTTTGTTAAAATGAAATTGCAAGCAAAAACATAGTAAAGTTTGTGATTGAATATGCAGTTGATCTACCTTGGGATGTGTTGGTCAAGTATTTTGGGTTTAAGGTTTCTAGAGAACATTTTGATAATTTAAAGACTATCATGATTTGTAAGAATGCGCAAGTATGTGCGGGAAACATATTAGCTAATGATTTTTTGTAGACACCAATGTTGATACTTGTTTATCTGTAATTCAAAAATAATGTTCTTAATATGGAAAGCGCTTCTTGTATGTTAGTTAACTATTAAGAACAAACATCTGAGGCTTACTTAGATTTTATTGTAATTTTGATTAGTATGCTTATTACGTAATCCGTTTACTTCACGAATTTATGATTGATGATATTACCAAAAAACCAGGACATATAAACTTTATTAGTGAGGTATTTCCTAAGAGGGCGAGTCCTCGTAACTTTTGGAAAAAGGATACAAATTCTTTTTAATTATTTGGGATAAGTTGACATATAAATGGTCAAATTTACATTGTTACATGATTACTCACACACAATTATGTTTGTCCTTTTTCTACCTCTATCTGACTTAGAGTTACTTGCACAGTGATTATGATCAATGTTCTAAAAGACGTTAGGCGGGAGGCGGGCGGCCGAGGGGGGCCTAGCGCCTAGGGGACCTGGGCGAGATTTTTTATTTTAAGCTAATTTTAATATTTTATCTTACATTTATCCAAACAAAACAATAATATAAAGCAAAACAATTTATAATAAAGATAATAAAAGCTTTTGCTTAAAGTTCAAACACATATCCATATTGCTAATGTCAAAGTTCAAACACAAACATGCAATTGTTCAAAATTCAAACATATTTTTAACGTATTAGTTTTATTCATAAACAAGATTACTATTAAATAATAAAATTTTAAATTTCAAGAATTTAATTCAATATTAAAACTTATGAAACTAAACATAAATTTAAGAATTATATTGAATTAAATTAAATATTACAAATGTATCATCATTTATATAATTTGAAGTTGGTACAAGTTCAAAAAATTACACTATAATAAAATTATCCATTTTGACTCGATATTTTTCATTTCTTATTGTGATTTGATATGCTACAACATGTATTATGAATATGGTAAATCATTTGAAAAATAAATATATTAAGCTTTGGTTTGGGTAGTTATTAAAATAAAAAAAACCTCTCCGCCTAGACTCCATCTAGGCCCCGCCTAATTTTCTGGAGGGATTTTTTTGCCGCCTTGGGCCTAGGTGAGGCGCCAGGGGGGCCTAGCGCTTAGGCGGTGCGCCAAGGGGGGCCTAGCGCCTAGGCTGGGATTTTTAGAACATTGATTATGATAAAATTTACAAGTTCTTTGAGAGTTTTATTTTGGTATCCCAAGGTACTATACTAGACTTCTTCTAAACAATTATGCTTGGTTGACATGTCTTTGTCCTACTTTTGTAGGATCTAGTATCTAATATGTTAATTGAGACTATGCCTTGTTCCATCTGTCTCAAATTTTCATATTTGTTTCCATAGATGGGAAAAAGAAATAAAAGTAGTTGTCTCTATGCTTCATCAGTTGTCGTAGTGAACTGCCAAACATCGACTAGTGTTGCTATAGCTGCTCTTGATGAAATTAGACGCTCAATAAATTGTGAACTAATAAAGATGTAGGCATCATGCTCCGCATTCAAGGTTTACCTGTACCACAAAATTTAATGCAAGAAAAATTCATTTTAAATGATGCTTCAGTATTAAAAGAATAAAAAAGAATATAGTTCTAGATTTAGTGTTTGTTTATGTATAAACAAGTTGTTGCATGATTTATGTAATAGTTTGCTTACCTATGTGGGCAATTGTTTTCTTATAAAATCACCTTTTTGTTTTTATCTCTATATCATGTTTAGTAGTTTTTATTTTGGTATTTGATTTCTGTATTACTTAACCTAGTTCCAAGGTCAACCATTGATGATGAGTATGCAAATGCGGCAGAAAAAAATCCTAAAATTTTCCTAACCACATCGCGCAACCCAAGTGCTCCTTTGACACAGTTTGTAAAGGTTGGTCTGGTTTTCATTCCTGAATTTTACATCTATCTATTCAAATCTGTTGTTGTTTCTCTTGTTGAGTTTTTGCCCCCTTTCCCCTCTCCTTTATTTCATTTCCCCAATCCTCATTCATTGGGATTTGGGAGTTACACTCCTTCTGTTTGGTAAAGATGGTCTGACTGATTACTTGCTTACCTTATGCAAAAGATGGTTTGCATAAGAAACACTTGGACATAATTTTGTTGGATGATTTCTTTTCATATTAAACTTTAAACTTCAAAGACTAAAATTTATTATTAAAAAATCATTGAAATTGATTATGTCTAAATGTGTCATAATGCAAATTTTAAGATAAAAAAATCACAGAAAAAGTAGGACTCTCATTTCCAGACGGGAGTACAATTTGGGGCAATTCTAATGCAGTTGCATTGCAGGAATTGAAGTACGTCTTTCCTAATGCCGAAAAGATTAACCGTGGTGGTCAGGTTTGTTTTTGCTGTTAATTTTTGTGATTGCACCAGATGAATAGTGACTCAGGCCCCTTCTATTGTTGATAAGATGGTTGGCTAGATATATGGTCTGTATAGGTATTTGTTGGAGTCAATACATGGTGAGATATGTGCCACTAAAATTTGTGTTTCACCATTTTCTTAGATTAATGATTGACTTAGCTATGGCTTGACACTTCTTAAAAGCTTCTCGTGATGTGCTGAAAAATGAAAACACATACAAGCCCCTCTTCTTTTGTTTTATTTTTCTAATTTCCCTTTTGTTCTGTATTCAACTTGATATCCAATACAAAAATGACGTATACCTTATCCCCCCAAAAAAGTATATTGATGTATAATTTGGTAGTTGGACATCTGCACATGCATGTTATTTGGTTCATAAGACCTGTCCTTGGATACATAATGATTTATTATGACATCTAGCTTATTGTTAGGTTTGCTGAGAATTAGCCCCATGGCTCAAAGTATAGGCCGCTACGCCGAAATTTCAGTGTATCGATTAGGTTTTAGTCAATACTGAACCGCAATCTTGGAACAAATCGTAAAATTAGGAATTATTCATGTAAAGGGTAATTTTCGGCGAAATTTTGGCAACTCGGCATAACGTAGAGGACCAAGAAATCACGGCCTAAAGGAGAGAAACACCACAAAAAAAATGAATATGTTGAAAGCTATAAAAGGGAGACGACAAAAGAGAACTAACTTTTCTCTATAAATTATACTTGATGTTGTATGGTATCTATGTAGTACCTAGTTAAGTACTCCCTCCGTCCCATAGTTATATGTTGATTTTTTTTGGCACATAGTTTAAGAAAATTAGTTAAGTGCCAATTTTTAACATAAATTTTTCACATATACCCCTTAATATGAAATTGATGAATAAGTTAATTACTCCTTACTTATCACATTGGAACTCTCAACTTCATTGATTGTCGTGTACTAACCATTAAAATCCATAAACTTTAACCAAAGAGAATACAACAACATTAAATGTGGTGATAAAAATAATGGTATTGAATGTTGTTTCTTCAAAAAAAAAGTAATGATTGAATATTTATTATAAGGGCATAAAAGTAAAACAATGAACAAACTAAATTTTATAAATAGTAAGTAGCCTATATATTGGGACATCTCAAAATGGAAAATCAGCCTATAACTATGTGACGGAGGGAGTATATTTTAAAAAATAAAAAACATTGTACTTCAAATATACAAATTTAAGTTAAATATTACTTAAAATGTACCTATCTAGCACCTATAACTTAAAAAATTATAAAAATACACTTAATATATCAGTAGTTAAGCTTAAGACTTAAATGCACTTTACATCCCCAAGTTTACACCATTTTGCACATTGCATTCTACACTTCAAAACGTGATACTTTACATCCTGCACTTTTAGCGAACCGACATATAATACCCTCCGACTCAAAATCCGTCGCTAAAAGTGCAAAATCCATCACTCTTTTAGTGTCACTTCTAAACTATTGGAAGTTCAAGCATTGATAATGAATGAAATCTGATTTGGTGTTTTTGTTGTGTCACTGCCTTTCCCTCCAATGTTTTTAATCCCCCTGAAAAGAGGTATGAACCCTTAAATATGAAAGAGGGGCGCGTGTTCAATGTGTGGATCTTAATGTATGCATGTTATTTGGTTCATAAGACCTGTCCTTAGATGCATAATGATTTATTATGACATCTAGCTTATTGTTAGGTTTGCTGAGAATTAGCCCCATCGTTCAAAGTATAGGCCGCTACGCCGAAATTATTAGGTCTTAGTCATTACTGAACTGCAATCTTGGGACAAATCGTAAAATTAGGAATTATTCATGTAAAAGGTAATTTTCGGTGAAATTTTGGCAACTGGGCATAACGTAGAGGACCAAGAAATCACGGCCTAAAGGAGAGAAACACCACAAAAAAATGAATATGTTGAAAGCTATAAAAGGGAGACGACAAAAGAGAACTAACTTTTCTCTATAAATTATACTTAATGTTGTATGGTATCTATGTAGTACCTAGTTAAGTATATTTTAAAAATTAAAAAACATTGTACTTCAAATATACAAATTTAAGTTAAATATTACTCCCTCCGTCCCAGGATAAAAGTCCTGCTGGACTTTTCACGCATATTAAGAAGAGGAATAAAATGTCAAAATTGTCCATAATAATGTCATTAAATATGGATAGAGAATTAGAATAAGAAAAGTATGAGATATTTAATGTTACGGGCATAATAGGAAAAAATGTGTAAAAGTTTGGTTATTAAAAGAAAGTGGACATTTAACATGAGACAACTCAAAATAGTAATAAGGACTTTTATCCTGGAACGGAGGAAGTACTTAAAATGTACCTATCTAGCACCTTTAACTTAAAAAAATTATAAAAATACACTTATATATCATTAGTTAAGCTTAAGACTTAAATGCACTTTACATCCCCAAGTTTACACCATTTTGCACATTGCATTCTACACTTCAAAACGTGATACTTTACATCCTGCACTTTTAGCGAACCGACACATAATACCCTCCGACTCAAAATCCGTCGCTAAAAGTGCAAAATCCATCACTCTTTTAGTGTCACTTCTAAACTATTGGAAGTTCAAGCATTGATAATGAATGAAATCTGATTTGGTGTTTTTGTTGTGTCACTGCCTTTCCCTCCAATGTTTTTAATCCCCCTGAAAAGAGGTATGAACCCTTAAATATGAAAGAGGGGCGCGTGTTCAATGTGCGGATCTTAATGTATGCATGTTATTTGGTTCATAAGACCTGTCCTTAGATACATAATGATTTATTATGACATCTAGCTTATTGTTAGGTTTGCTGAGAATTAGCCGCATGGCTCAAAGTATTGGCCGCTACGCCGAAATTTCAGTGTATCGATTAGGTTTTAGTCAATAATGAACCGGAATCTTGGGACAAATAGTAAAATTAGGAATTATTCATGTAAAGGGTAATTTTCGACGAAATTTTGGCAACTCGGCATAACGTAGACGACCAAGAAATCACGGCCTAAAGGAGAGAGACACCACAAAAAAAATGAATATGTTGAAAGCTATAAAAGGGAGACGACAAAAGAGAACTAACTTTTCTCTATAAATTATACTTAATGTTGTATGGTATCTACGTAGTACCTAGTTAAGTATATTTTAAAAAACAAAAAACGTTGTATTTCAAATATACAAATTTAAGTTAAATATTACTTAAAATGTACCTATCTAGCACCTATAACTTAAAAAATTATAAAAATACACAATATATCATTAGTTAAGCTTAAGACTTAAATGAACTTTACATCCCCAAGTTTATCCCATTTTGCACATTGCATTCTACACTTCAAAACGTGATACTTTACATCCTGCATTTTTAGCGAACCGACACATAATACCCTCCGACTCAAAATCCGTCGCTAATAGTGCAAAATCCATCACTCTTTTAGTGTCACTTCTAAACTATTGAAAGTTCAAGCATTGATAATGAATGAAATCTGATTTGGTGTTTTTGTTGTGTCACTGCCTTTCCCTCCAATGTTTTTAATCCCCCTGAATAGAGGTATGAACCCTTAAATATGAAAGAGGGGCGCGTGTTCAATGTGCGGATCTTAATGTATGCATGTTATTTGGTTCATAAGACCTGTCCTTAGATACATAATGATTTATTATGACATCTAGCTTATTGTTAGGTTTGATGAGAATTAGCCCCATGGCTCAAAGTATTGGCCGCTACGCCGAAATTTCAGTGTATCGATTAGGTTTTAGTCAATAATGAACCGGAATCTTGGGACAAATCGTAAAATTAGGAATTATTCATGTAAAGGGTAATTTTCGACGAAATTTTGGCAACTCGGCATAACGTAGAGGACCAAGAAATCACGGCCTAAAGGAGAGAGACACCACAAAAAAATGAATATGTTGAAAGCTATAAAAGGGAGACGACAAAAGAGAACTAACTTTTCTCTATAAATTATACTTAATGTTGTATGGTATCTACGTAGTACCTAGTTAAGTATATTTTAAAAAACAAAAACATTGTATTTCAAATATACAAATTTAAGTTAAATATTACTTAAAATGTACCTATCTAGCACCTATAACTTAAAAAATTATAAAAATACACTATCATTAGTTAAGCTTAAGACTTAAATGAACTTTACATCCCCAAGTTTACCCCATTTTGCACATTGCATTCTACACTTCAAATCGTGATACTTTACATCCTGCACTTTTAGCGAACCGACACATAATACCCTCCGACTCAAAATCCGTCGCTAAAAGTGCAAAATCCATCACTCTTTTAGTGTCACTTCTAAACTATTGGAAGTTCAAGCATTGATAATGAATGAAATCTGATTTGGTGTTTTTGTTGTGTCATTGCCTTTCCCTCCAATGTTTTTAATCCCCCTGAATAGAGGTATGAACCCTTATATATGAAAGAGGGGCTCGTGTTCAATGTGCGGATCTTAATGTTCCAATTGAATCAAATTGCCCGTACTAGACAATCCGAAACGAAAAAGTCAAAAAAATTGACAAGTGTGGGTGGACTCCTTAGTGTTCCCCTCCCTAGGGTTCATCCCCCCCAGGTTCGCCCCCCTAGAGGTTCAACATTATATCTGGCCAACCAATTATGCTTTCTTGGCCTGATTGAATTAGCAAAATATTTCCGAGCAAAGCTTGGACAAGATTGATAACAAGATGACCAAGTGTTGTAAGACCCCCTAGGGTTCAACCTCCTATGTTAGTATTCGGTTATAACCGAATTGAATTGTCTATTTAGTTATAACCGAATACTGTATTTCATACAATTTCACTATCCGATTAAGTATCCGAAATATATACTAACCGAATAATCGAAACCCGAATAACCGAATTATACTATTCGGTTATTCGGTTAATAATCGAAATATGAACTTAATTTTACAAAAAAATTCACAAATTGCACATTAAAGTTTCCAAACAATATTTAACCACAATCCGCAACCATAATAATTCATAAACTAGTTTACTAATTTCAAATTAACAATACATAAGTACATAATCCATATGACAGTCTATTAAATTCTAATTAAAAATAATATTTTATTTTTTTAAGTTTTTAATCCGGTTAATCGGTTACCCGAATAGTTGAATTTCTATTTCCGAAATCAGAACTGAAATATAAAACGGTTATAATCGAATAAACCCAAATAATCGAATAATTGAAATAATTCGCTTAAAAAAATTTGTTTGATTTTGTTATTCGGTTTTATCCCTTTTTTGCTCAGCCCTACCCCTAGGGGATCAATCTCCTGATTTGGTCCGATCGAAGATGTTTTGTTGCCTTGATCTGAATTACCAAGCGAAACAAAGGTGAAATGAACAAATTAAGAAAAAGAAAATAACCCGACTAGGAAGTGCCTCCTAGGGTTTGGTCTCCCTAGGGTTCACCCCCCTAAAGGGTGCACCAACTTAACTTGGTTCAATTGATGATGCCTCCTTGATTTGATTCGAGTTAGCAAACGAAACGAAGACTAGATCACTGAAACCGGGAAAGAAAGGATGACTACCTAGGGAGTGCTCTCCTAGGGTTCATCCCCCCCTAGGGGTTAAACCTCTCCAAATGATGTAGATGAATGATCCCATATTGATGCGAGTTAAGCTACAGAACAAAATGAGGACAAGATCGAAAAAAATGACCAAAAGAAGAAGAGGAGCTCGAGGGTGCCCCCCAGGGTTCGGCCCCTAGGGTTCGGCCCCCTAGATGGCACTCCTTCACAAGCTTCGAAATGATTTCTAGAGCGAACTTTGGTTTAGTGCAACGACAACTAAAGGTGATTAAAGCCAAGAAAAGAGGCAAGAATTACATGGAGACTTGGGGATGATCTCCCTCCAGTTCTTTATGGCATGGAAAACTACTCAGAGCCAAGAATCGTGACGAAAGGATGGGAAACGAATGAAACAAGCAAGAGTGAACAAAGAGGATTGAAGGAGGCACAAAGCTCAGGTAGAGCCTCCTAGTGTTCTGCCCCTAGGGTTCGCCCCCTAGGGCTAGGCCTCCCTAAGGCTCCACCAAGGCGTGGTTCGAGGATCTTTTCCAGCAAATCTTCGTATCAAGGCACGATAATGAAGATGAAACGGAAGGAAAAGCAAATTATGGTCGATATGACAATAATTAGATTCGAAGATTGGGGGGGGGGGGCTCCGTAAGTCCCTAGACAGAAGACTTAGGGAGGCAACTTCAAATGGGAAATGGTTGAGGGATTTGGATTGCTGGCTAGAATAATGGGTGATTTAGGCATCATTTTTGGCAGCGAGGGTCATTTTTGGTATTTGACCTGAAGTCACATGCCAGGCATGTAACCCAGTCACGTGTCAGGCACATAACCACTTATCAGATAGGCTACCTCTATAAATAGCTCCTTCGTTTCAGAGGAATGGGCTTCTGATTCTCTGACATTCCAAGACACAAGATGACTCTATAATTCTGCCTCGTGTTGCCATGGTGATCTCCTACCTGTTCTTCCCTCTTCGAACCTTTGATCATTTTTCGTACTCTTTGTGAATTTCTCTCCTTAGCTAATTGGAAACCCTAATCGAGCGAGGTACGATTTCCTAGCCTACAAGGTAGAGATGCAACATTTTGTAGTAACGGAGGAGCATCGACAACTCGAAGGATTTCTTTTAACATTTAGACTAAGGCCAAAACACATGTTTCACTTTCATCTAATAAATTATGTTGTGCCTGCAGTCTCAAGTTCTATTGAGGGGAAAAGCCAAAGGGCCAACTATGCAGCCTTCATTCGAAGAACAAGGAAAGGTTGCTCTACAGAGATCCTTGAAAACAATTCCAAATTATTTTTTTTGCTCTCAAAGCAAGTTCGAAGTCGATGATGGGCAGTTTGTTTAGGACTGAATACATCTGAATGGCTGAATCGGTCATCCATTAAGCGCGTTTGTTTTGGAAAAAAATCGTCTAAATGGCTGAATCGGTCAGATGATTGAGCTGAATGGCTAAGTCAGATTTTTTGAGCTGAATGGCTAAGTCAGATTTTTTGAGCTAAATGGCTAAGTCAGATTTTTTTGCTGAATGACTGAATGAGCAGCTGAATAAAGTAAAAAAATTATAACTATTATATTAAGTAATATTAAATAAATTTAAAACAACTTTGAATTATTTCAGATGGTTCAAATAATAAAATTCTGTCATTCAGATGTTTCAGATATGTTAATTATCAAACAATTTTTTTCATTCAGATTCAGTTCATTCAAATTCAGATTCAAATTCATTCTGTTTTTATCAAACACCCCTGAGTCTAGTAATGCGTGTAAAAGTGTTTATGGGGACTTGAATGGGATAAAAATAGAGTCGGCTGATAGGGAGAGGGACATGACAGGACAAGAAAATGGTGTGCTTAATAGTCAGTGTGACTAATAATTATGGTTCAACTAACTTGGCAAATATCGGTGGTCTGGGTATTGATAGTAATCTTAATCAATCAGCTATGACGGCTCCTTTTCCAAAATTCGATATTTCTTTATATTAATTTTAGGCAAAAAACACTTTTACCCCACTGTGGTTGTATTGTTTTAAGCAATTAGTCATTGTGCTTTTAAAATATTTAATTATCCCACTGTGCTTTTTAAAAATTTACAATCAGACCATTCCGTCCATTTTTCGTAACTGACGTTAACAGATCTGCTTGGGTTTCTTACAAGTATTTTTTTAAAAATAATAAATTATGTGGCATATGCTTAATTACGTGGTATATCCTTATGTGGCAACAAAATAATTTTTTAATGGATTTTCTTTATAATTTTTTCTTCTCAAACAAAAAAATAAAATAATAAAATCATTATGTGGTAAAAAAAATAATTAAAATTAAAATAAATATTTTAATCCATTTTTTTATAATTTTTTCTTTTCCTTTTATATTTTCCTTTCTTTTAATAATTATTTTTATTTTAAAAATTAATTCCAAATAATACAAATAGTTTATCAAAATTTTTGTATCAATGAGATCTATTACAACATTATATTAATTTCTACAAAAATTAAAAATTAAAAATCATTAATTACGTGGCAAAAACTAATTAAAATAATAATAAAATTAAAATAAATATTTTAATTCATTTTCTTTATCTCTTTTCCTTTCTTTTAAAAATTATTTTTATTTCAAAAATTAATACTAATATATATTTTAATGATATAAAAATGGTAAGTACATAATTAACATAAAATAGAAAATTCGATACAATTAGCAAAAAATAGTTAAACAAATGACATATACAATTAAAACCACATTATTTTTTATAATTTATTCTTTTCCTTTATCTCTTTTCCTTTCTTTTAATTATTTTAATTCTAAATAATACAAATAATCAAAATATTCATTTCCCTTATGTGACAAAAAATAATTATAATAATAATAAAATTAAAATAAATATTTTAATTCATTTTTTAATAATTTTTTAATTTCTTATTTTCTTTCTCCTTCAAAATGAATAAATAAGCCTAAAATAAAACAATATATAAAAATACAATTTTGCCATGTATAATACATGTTGACTTTATATTTGACGGTAAAAGACCAAATTTTTTTTTGAGATTTTTAGACAAAAAAGAAATAATGCAAATTACAAACATAAATAAATAAAGCATTATTTATCCTTCTGTTCATCTTCTTCCTGGTAGAAAGATAAACCCTACTATTCATCTTCTTCCTCACCAAAATTGAAAATACAATAAGATGATTTTCAATGTAAACCACCGGCAATGACACCGGAAATAGAAAATTCATAAAAACGAAAACATCCAAATCAAGACATTAAGAAATATGCAGAAAACACATAATATCTAGATCGAAAAGTAACGAGACCACCGGATAAAATCCAAACCAGAGCAAACAAGCCCAAAACTGAACCTAGAAGCCGGCAAGGACAAATTGATGCAACGATTTCGTAGTCCCAAACACAAATCAGATTAAAGGAATAATAAATCAACAATATAGAAAAATTGATTATTAGATCTGAAAAGTTCCTTCAACCAAAATCGTAACCAACCCAAGAGCTTTGATGAGAATCCTTTGATTAGATCATGACTCCCGAACTCATCAAAGGAAGGGGACAATGATTTTGAATGAGGCTTCTCCTTCGACTGTAAATTGTGGATGTATGTTCGTCATTGAAGAAATTAATTTGTTGAATTTTTAATTGTGGAACAGGGGAGACATTAATTTGATTTTAAAAAAAATCTATGGTAGGAGAAAGGTTGAAGATGAAGTTCAGAAGAGAGAAAAACAGATTGAAGATAAGTTCAGAAGAGAGAATGGCCTGATTTGTTAACGTGAGAGAGAATGACCTGATTTGTTAAAAAAATTATTTTGTTGCCACATAAGGATATACCACGTAATTAAGCATATACCACATAATTTTTTATTTTTTTAAAAAAAGACGCGTAAGAAACCCAAGCAGATTTGTCAACGTCAGTTACGAAAAATGGACGGAATGGGCTGATTGTATATTTTTAAAAAGCACAGTGGGATAATTGAATATTTTAAAAGCACAATGACTAATTGCTTAAAACACTACAACCACAGTGGGATAAAAGTGCTTTTTGCCATTAATTTTATGACTAGTCAAAGGAGCCTTGTCTACTATTCGAAAAGCTTTGAAAGGTGTAGAGGATAGGCCGTTGGTGAAGTGGGCAAAAAGTTTCGATGAGGAATCTTCCTGGCCAAGTGATGAGGAAGGGGACAAGTTGTTAATTGATCAATCAGGAAGGAAAATGCAGATAAGTTTATTGATATGGACATTGCTCAATCATAAACTAATTTATTTTATCAAAATAATGTTAATTTTATGATGAGCGCTACTAGGAAAGAGGATATTGAGCATGTACATCACTAGGAGGGGTTAACGATCCTTCAGACCCGTCGCAAGGAGAGTCGACCAAGATTGTGGATAACTCTTCAAATTGTCAAAATTCAGAGGACGTCCTCGCTCCTTCATCAGTCATCTTTGGTTCGTTTTGATCATTCTCCGTCTTTACAGACTTCAATTGTAAATGTGTTTATGACTCTTCTCTATCTAAAAATTCTGATGCTTTGGTTGATATAGTTTGTCAAGATTGTACAAGGAAGCTAAGATGGATGGGAGAGGTATTTTACCCACTCCAGTAAACATTGTCTCTTCAGTGGTTTTACCAAAGTCGGTCAGGTTGCCATAAGGAAATGTTGTTCCTTAAGTCCCTAGGGGAGGTGAAGGACGACCAGGATTCTCTGGTCTAGTTAAAAAAATTGGGTTTAGGCTAGTCAATTTTAAGGGTGAAGAGAGGAGGGTTGAGGTTCTCCATCTTTGAGTAGGAAAAAACAAAAGAAGATTTTTTGAGTTGAGGCGACTCTAAACATCGGTTAACTTAGATTGGGGAACTTATTTGGGTTTGGGGTTTGGGGGAGGGGGAGGGGGAGGGGGAGGGGGAGGGTTTCTTCTAAAATTTCTAAATAAAGGTTTTAACTTGGAATGTTAGGGGTTTAGGAGATTGGTGTAAGAGAGGCTAATATGGGAAGTGATTCATAAGCCCAACCTTATATGTTGTCTTCATTCAGGAATCCAAATTGGAGTTAGTTTATAGGTGTATTATTGGAGTTAGTTTATAGGTGTATTGTTAGGAGGATTTGGGAGTTGACATAAATATTGGGCGTTTCTACCATCCGTGGGAGTTCAGATGATATTATTATCTTGTCGGAGATTGTTGCTTCTAAGTTCCAAATTTTACAAGGCTCTTATTCTTTTCTTATTCTGTTAGACATTTGTGGTAATGGTGTCTGGAGGTTCGCTTTAGTTTATGGTCCGAATATAGACTCCTAGGGTGCGTTTGACCTTTGGCGGGAGTTGATGTCAGTGGTCTTTGTAGTCCGAGGTGGTACTTCAGTCTGAATTTTAATGTTATTCGCTAATAGACTCCTAGAATCTTTGTAGTCCGAGGTGTTGCTTAGGTTGGGATTTTATTTAGTATTTTAATACAGTTCATATTCTTACTATTAACAATATCTAATTATCTAAAATAGATTAATATATGAATATATAAAAAGATAAATTTTAAGTTTAAAAGGTGAATATTCTATAATTTTTATTACATGAATAGATGAATGATCAATAATATAAAATTTTATTAATAGTTGAATAATACAATTTTAGAAGGTATCGGTTTTCAAATGAAAATAACCTTCTAGAATATTTTTATTTTTATTATTTTTAGTAATGTGTTGCTATAATATACCATAATCATTAACCATATGATGTAATTATAAAATTTAATATAAAATTAATCATTTTATCTAATATAATATCTTTACAAAAATTATCAACAATATAATCTTTAACAAAGGCCCGTGTTTCACATGAGATTATGAGTTTGTTTATTATTAAAGAAGAAGCTAGCTAGAGGCAGAAGATTAAAACAAAGTGGGTTAAATAGGGGGACTGCAATTCATTAAGTTGCGAGAAGTTTTGTTAAAGAAATTGAGTTGGAGTCTGGGGAGGTCCGTAGGTCTTATCTACTTGATAGCTGATGATATCACTATCTAATTTAAATGGTTTGTATAAGGAAGATAGTGATACAAACCTTAGTCCACTTGGCCGACCTTGAAAAGTTAGTTATCAAGGGGAGAGTGCCAAGTTACATTTGTAACCGATGTGAGACTATGCTATATGGTCTAATTTGGAGTTCGCATCAACACCAAATTGCAAATTCGATGACCTCTTTGGCCTATCTATCCCGTTATGACGGTTTCATCCTAGGGACATTGATCCAACGCCCTTACACCTATCAATATTTTAATTCGGCCTCTAGCTAGCTAGCCCTTTCCATAGGTTGCCCCGTACGTGCGTCGACCCGCAAGCATGGTGTCACGACCTTAGATAACTTGCTCCGCCTGAGAATTGCTAAGTAAGCCTTAATCTCCAAAAACACCAAGAGAACACTCAAGGAAACTAGTAAGGAAACAAGAGAACACTTGTAAAGAAAGAAAACTTTTATTACACAAGAAAGCTTGTACAACAAAATGCTTGGAGAATGCTTGTCTTGGATGATTTAACCAAATGAAGGCAACCTCCTATTTATACTAGTTCCACCTCAATGGACGATGGAGATCACTTTTGATCCTATGGTTACAAATTATCATCTAGAAAGATCTATATACAATATTCTATATTTTTACAAGTCCTACACCTTTCTACCATATTCTAGATCATTCTAAGATAGTAAGAAATATATAAGAAAATTGTAGAACCTTCTATAGGCTATTCCATGCAAGGCTCCAACTGAGTGTTGCACAAGCATCCATTAGGCGCCAAATAATCGTCCGACATGATATAACCTCAGAATAGTCATCCTTGTCCAAGAGAGTCGTGACATTCTCCACCATCTAAGTCGTTGACGTCCTCATCGAGTCGGAAAGCCTTGATCTTGTCTTCAAATTGCCATAAAGATTCCCTTATTTCCCAGCTAGTCTCACTCCGGAAAGTTTTTCCATTTCACCAAGTATTCGTGACTCGGATGGTGATGCTTCTTCCTTATGACACGATCCGCGAAGATGTACTCCGCTTCCTTGTCCAAGGAAGTAGTAACGGCCGGTGGTGCACGAGTAGATTCGTCGTGCTTGGGGTCTTCATCGTCCAAGTGAGAAGGCTTGAAATCTACTATAGCCCACATTTTGTTCGAGCTGGTCTAAACGCTCATTGACATCTACTATAGCCACCTCGAGCATCGTCACACGACCTTAGCCATAGTGTCCCATTTGCTCTTGCCCCCTTTGGTGGGTTGGGTACCTCGTCCCTTCCCCTTTGTTGTTGCTCCTCGGTCACGTTCAATAGATGTTGAATAGCTTCGAACCCTTTTGATAGCCCGACTTCGATACCAATTATCACGACCTTGGAGATTTCTAAGCCAACCGTGCAACCTTAGATAACTTGCTCTGCATGAGAGTTAGTAGTAAACCTTAATCGTCAAAACACCAAGAGAACGCTCAAGAAAACAAGAGAACACCTGGAAAGAAAGAAAACTTTTATTACATAAGAAAGCTTGTACAAGAGAATGCTTGGTGAATGCTTATGTCTAAGATGGTTGGGCCAAATGAAGGTCACCTCCTATTTATACTAGTTCCACCTCGTCAATGGATGGTGGAGATCTCTTTTGATCATATGGTTACAAATTGTCATATAGAAAGATCTATATACAGTTTTCTAGATATTTACAAGTTCTACACCTTTCTACTATATTCTAGAACATTCTAGGATAGTAAGGAATATACAATATACAAGAATAGTGTAGAACATTTTGGAGGCTATTCCATGCAAGCTCCAACTAAGTGTTGCACAAGCGTCCATTAAACGCTAAATAATCGTCCGACATGGCATAACCTCCAAGCGAGTCGTGATAATGGGCTCTTGATGAAAGAATCAATTATACAAATATAAGTCACTTTGACCCACTTTGAAAAGTTAGCTATCTAACACCAAGTAAAATTTGTAACCGATGTGGAGATTATTACTTACGGTTTAGTTTGGAGTTCGCATCAATACACTCAACTTGTAAAGTCGACTACTTTGTCGGCTCATTTACCCAGCTATGTCAGCTTCATCCTAGCGGTGGTGCGGTGAATGTGGATCTATACATTAGTCTCCCATTGGACAACTAGCTTTTCAAGATGGGTCAAATGGGTTAAGGTTTGTATCATTGGTGCTTTCTGATGTAGAACAAGGATGAAGGAAAGAATAAAGGAGATTCAAATTAGATAATTAAGCTAAAAGCCACAAAGCACAAGGTTTAAATCATTCAATAATTAATACTCCCTTCGTCCTCAAAAGGATGACTACAGGTACAATTTTTTTTGTCCCCAAAAGAATGAGCAAAGGTACATAAAGTGAGGGCAAGTATGTCATTTAGCGAGGTCCATTAGTATAAAAAAATAAAAGTACTAATCGCTTTATACAATTTTGTAAATTTTGAACTTTTTTTATTCTCTTACTTTACTTTATCTTTTCTTAATACGTGTGAAAAATATTTGCTCATCCTTTTGAGGACGGTGGGAGTAATAATGATGGATTACAATTGTTTATATAGGAATGGGAAAAAACCCAAATACTTGGATGCTAAGTAAAATATTAAGTAAGCTAATTAAATAAAGAAATAAAATCCTAGTAATTATCTATTACCTTAAATAATTAATATTCTAGAGTATTCTACTAATATAATTAAATATATATATCAAAATCTTATCTACTAAATAAACTAATTACATTGAAATCGGGTTAAATGTTTTTTTGCCGACTCTACTTTACTCGGACCATCAAATGACTCATTAAACTTTTTTTTCTACCAAACGACTCGCTACATTTTATTTTTCTTATAAAACGTTACAAAAATCGTTAGGACTTTGTCTTTTAACGGAAAGGTGAGTTGATTGATAATTAAGAGAGAGAAACTCCACCTCAATGATGACATGGCAGTTTAGTGATGTGTATAAATATTTGATTTATCAAAAAGGAAAAAGAAAAATACTAGTTAATCTAAAAAAACAATTTTTTTGTCCTTTTCTCTACTCCATAAATTACTCTTCTTCGTTTGTAGATCTTAAAAAATGGAGAGAAATTAAGGCAAAAT
The DNA here is from genome assembly GCA_020205505.1 of Panax japonicus. Lineage (NCBI taxonomy): Eukaryota > Viridiplantae > Streptophyta > Magnoliopsida > Apiales > Araliaceae > Panax > Panax japonicus. The sequence continues at coordinate 15,820,269 of CM035101.1, read as the reverse complement.
CCATTTGAGTGTCCATTATAAATTAATAAAAATAAGAATTCAAAAATATACACCCCAATGTTTATAAATTTGTTGAGGCTCGAAAACAAAATTTTAGAGAGAAATATTTACACCAAGGGTTTTTGGCCTTACGAGTGATAGGAGGATTCTTTGGAGATTAGCTTGTTTCACTATTTTTAGGGAATTTGGATTGAGAGGAATGCTAGAATTTTTTGTGGTCGGACAATAAATATTGATTTGCTATAGGATAGGATGTCTTTCTTTGCTTCTCTTTGTCTCGTGCAATGAGAGGTTTTTGGAGGAATTCTTTGTCCAATTTTCATAGATATTAGAGGGCGGTGCTACACTAATTTATGATCTTCTCCTCTTGTTTTCTTTTGATTTTGTTTGTCTTCTTTTGGGAGGACTTCTTGTTCTCATACGTGGTAATCTCTTCCTCTAATCAATAAAATCTTTTGTTTTTATCAAATTTTTTTTAAAACATTATGATTTTTACTTGATCGTGAAGTCGTAGATTCGTAGGTTCTCTATATAAAGTATTGTAATTCAATTTATTTTCAGACTTGAATGATTGATGATATTAAAGCTTTTTTGTGCTTTTATGTGTTTCTCTACCTACTCTGTACGAGGATAGCTAATCTTAGCCCTTTTATCTCATCTTAACCTTTATTTTTAAACCATTCTAAACCTGTCCTACATCATTAGTATTCTGTATTCATTCTAATGTACCTGATAATTTTGGCTTGCAAGTGTTCGGAAAACAATCTAGAACCATCTCAAGCTTGTTTTGTGACCGTGAACCTTTCAAATTATTATCTGAAGAAGTGGTATTAAAAATTTTAGGAAATTTTTGATCACTGCGTAAAGTTAATGGTTTTTTCCAGTGTGATACAACTTTTTGCAACTGTGTCCAACTTATTTGCCTGGATGATACTTACCGGTTCTTTATTGTGATGGGTTTTTATCATGCTTATGTTTGAAATTTAACCATTTACTTAAATAAGGCTGATATATGTACCAACAATTAACATTATGCAGTTACCTGTAGAAATTTTACTAAGTGGTCATATTTGATTACTAAATGGTCATTTACATAATGTTTATGTCATTAAAGTAATAACCTAATATTTTCTTCATCTTATTCATAATTAGAAGTAAAAGTAATAACCTTGTAACAATTAGCTATTTAGCTTAAAGGTCATTTACTCAACTTTCTAAAGTTATTATCTGTTGCAGGTGATATCTGAAATTATTGAAACATGCCGGGCACATGATTTTACAGATGTTGTGTTAGTTCATGAACATCGTGGCGTACCTGATGGTTTTATTATAAGTCATCTACCATTTGGTCCAACTGCTTACTTCGGATTACTCAATGTGGTATGTTGTTTTACTTTAACCAGAGCTTATTTGTCTAACTTTGTACTCCATGTGGTTTGCACAGATATTCTGATCCACTGCTCACTTCTAGGTTACGAGACATGATATAAAGGACAAAAAATCCATGGGAACAATGGCCGAGGCTTACCCGCATTTGATTCTTAATAATTTCTTAACTAAGGTACATCTATATACATGTTTTCACATTTTCTTTCTTTTGGAACCTAAGTTGTATATATATTTAATCAGAATTCACTTGGATGTGTTTTCAAATTTAACAAAGATTACTATACTCATAGCTGCAGTTCCATCATTCCCATTCCTAGGTTGTGATGCATGAGCATGCCTTTTTACATTTTTGTTGTTGAATTTATGACTTCAACAGTATTATGGGATATGACATTGATGACAAGTTTCATATTTTCATGCTGAGTTTATTAAAAGATGGCTGAATTAGGGGATCCTTTTCAGTTTCTAGTGTTAATTTTTACAGCATAAAGGAGCATCTTTTCTACTTCTTTTTTCGTCTCTTATTCATCAGTGAAATTTGGTTTTGGTTTCTGAGTTATTTTTGAAGTGTGATGTCTATGACATAAACATTATTGGTATTTCCTTGTATTGTTCTATTGTTGCTTGTTCAAAACAATTGTCCATCTTCCTTGCAGCTTGGTGAAAGGACAGCGAACATTTTAAAGCATCTCTTTCCTGTGCCCAAGCCTGATACAAAACGTATTGTGACTTTTGCTAATCAGTCGGACTACATTTCATTCAGGCAAGTTACTATTTACATACTCGAAAGTGAACTTCATCAGCCACTAAATTAATTGCATACAACTTTGGTTCACCATATCAATGTTACGAACTTTTACATACTTTTTTTGCTGATATTATTGAGTTGATTGTATCAACATTGTGAATGCATTCGAGCACAAGTAAAGAGAATATGAATAAAATAATAGCCAATGAAGCTTCAAGAATGATGATAACTGTTAAATCACATCCACCTCTAAATATACTTTTTTACTCTATTAATAGTTGAGCAAAAAAAGTTGGTTGATAGATAGTTACTAATGGGGGATGGGGGGTTTTGGGACCAAAGGTAAGTCTCACACAACACAATTGTTCTCAATCTCAATTAATCCTTACAATTCAATGTATCAAAAATTATAGAATACATCCCTTTTTATAATACTCAAACAACTTTCGTTACCTAAATTGGATTCTTATAAGATAACTACCAAAATATAAATTAAGGAAATTATTAAAATACAACTTCTAAAAGTCCTAGCATTTCTGACGCGGAGCGGAAGAAGAGGATCAAAAGATTGCTTAATTATTATTTTATATTTTTTAGGGATAAATAGCGGATAAGTCAAGGTGAACTTAAAATTAGTAGAATCTGAAATTGATCAACAAGATTGTTAAGCTTGAATTTAATTTTGATACCAATTAATGTAAACTGTGAAGTGTGAACCAACATTTGGGAAATCAGAATAATGAGCAAGGAGAAAAAAGGGTAAAAAGTCTTCCATGCAAGAAATAGGTGTAACTAGAACAAGCACAGATCTTTTACTAGACTTATAAAATTTGTATTTCTGTATGTCTACTAGACTCATAAAATTTTATCTAAGCTTGAGTGATTACAACATTATTTATAGGAATAGAGTACTCCAACTACTACTTGATTGTGATTCCAAATATTGAACTAATTGTAATTCCTTAACTAACTTAGAATAAGAAGCTCTTTCAATAAAATTGATGGTGATTACAATAAGAACCTAAAACTACAAGCTCATTGGTGTGAACGAAGGAGGCTTCAATACTCTTGTAGCGCAATGTCGTTGGCTTAACTATTGAAGCCTATGTTGTACAGTTGTAGCTCTTTTTTTACCCCTTGATAAACCCATTACCTTTGTGTAAAGACCCTTCAATAAAGGAGAATTTGAAATTCTAATTGCCTTAATATGACAAGCATGATTTATTTTGTGACTGTGATGGTAACTAAATATCTTATCTAATGACATTGGTCCTGATTATGTCAACCCTTTTGTAGAAAAGAATACAGAGTTTGGGTTTGGATTTATAATTCCTTGATTGATTTTCTCTCAATTATATTGGTTTATATACAATATAGCAATCCCTAATTTACAGTTATGGTAATCCCTAATTAACAGCAATGTATACACACTAATTATGGGAACCATATCTTCTAACACTCCCCCTCAAGTTAGTGTATAGATGTTTCGCATGCCCAACTTGAAACAGAATGGATGAAACATCTTACTACTAAGATCTTTAGTCAAAATATTAGCAAGCTGATGTTATGTTTTGACAAAAGGTAAGCAAATAAAATCACTAGTTAACTTTTTTTTTTAATGAAGTGTCTGTCATTCTCAATGTGCTTCGTTCTATCGTGCTGTACCAGGTCGTTTGCAATACTAATGGATGTCTTATTATCGCAAAATAACTACATAGGCCTTTTAGTTGTAGCACCCAAATCTTCTAGCAAGGTTTGAAGCCACATTAGTTCACATATACCCAAGGCGATAGCTCGATATTCGGCCTCAACACTAGATCTTGTCATCACGAATTGTTTCTTAATGCGCCAAGTAACAAGATTGCCTCCAACAAATGATCAGTAACCAGATGTAGGCCAGCCCAATCTGAGTCGGAGAATACTTCAATTCTCATATGACCATGTACGAATAATATACCTTTCCCCGAAGTAGACTTGTGATATCTCAGAATTCTGTTGACAGTTTTCATGTGACAATGTCGAGGATCATGCATATACCGACTTCTCCCACAGGCCATTACATAAGATATATTCGGTCTAGTATGAGAAAGATATATTAATTGTCTCACCAAACTCTGATATCTTTCGCCATCAATCGTAGGTCCTGTGCCACTTACTAAATGATGATTAACTTCAATAGGAGAATCAACAAACTTACATCCCAACATACCAGTTTCTGTTAGAAAATCAAGTACGTATTTCCTTTGAGATAGAAATATCCCACTGGAAGATCTCGCAACTTCAATACCTTGGAAATATTTCAAAGTACCAAGATAATTGATCTCAAACTCTCTGGCTGTCAGTCTTGCTTTGAGATTCACCATCTCTTCTCTATTATCCCCTGTCATCATAATGTCTTATCAAAATAAACAAAAAAAAATGGTAATCTTACCCTTTATTTGTTTGACAAATAGAGTATGATATGCTTGACTCTGCTTGTACCCAAGCCTTATCATTGCTTTGTGGAATTTACCAAACCTAGGGCTAATGACGCTTTTAACCCTACAAATTCCCACCCACTTTTAAAGTCGTCCATAAAGTTTATTTTTCGTCAATTATGTCCTTAAATTGACATTTTTTGTCGATTCCGTTCATTTTACCGATTCAACTATATCCCGAATTTTATTACGGAGTATTTGCTCTAATCAATTGTCGAATCTTCGCTGCACACGGATTCCCATTTTTGTAAGATTAGACAAACACTTGTATCCCCGTGTTGGTGTCGTGCACTATATCCCTGCACCTGTATCTTGCTTCCTAAATAGTAACATTTAACACAATGGGAGCCTCTAAAAATTGCTAGGTGGACCTAGGCAGTAGAGAGCTTCGAGCACCTAGGTCTTGTAGGTGGGCCTGGGCGTTCTCCTAGGCGGGGTATTTTATCGTTATTTTTTACATTTGTAATAAAACTAAGTCTACTCTTTTGTATTTATAGTAAAATTGATGTCATATTTATAAAAAGTTGAAGTTTAGGAATTAACTTAAAACATTATAAAATTTCGGGGCCAATTTTAAATTGTGACAGAAATTTGGGGCACTCAAGTAATTTAAAAAAAATTAAAATGATAGTATGGAATGTTATCCCATCTCATATGTTAATAGAAAATAGATCCCAACAACACATTCTTTAAGGAAGAGGAGGAAGCAAGTTGCAACGATGATGGTGAATGGCAACAACGATGACATTTGCTGGTCAATCCCTAGGTAGCTAGGTGGGTGCCTAGCACCTATTCGCCAAGGTTGGGCAACATCTAGACCTTCTTTTAGAACACTGGAAGCCATAGAGGAGTTTTGCCCTTCACACCTTTTGTTGGTGTGGAGGGAACTAGCTGTTTGTGTTGTTTCTTTTAGGGGTTATTTTCAAATTATAGCAGAACTCGTAGAAACTTAAACTGAATTCACCTTGTGATCTGTATATATTTTTCATTAGATACCTTTCTACCAAATATAGACAAGCGAGCCTCTGCCTATATTCAAAATGTAGAAGTAGGAACGGGTACCTCCATGTACACTCATTCATTATACTTATACTTGAAGCTAGGGATGAACAACTCATATAGCAACTAAAACTTATTTCAAGAGTCAAAATATATGCCCAATCAGTCCTTTCACTGGATGACAATAAAATGAGATCTTGATATACTTATGTAGCTTGCAAGTTCAGAAAGCTTTCACTTTACTACCAATTTTGTTTCCTACAAATAACTTCTGTTGACAGAGGTATGACCTAACTTACCTAAATGGAGGATGTAGTCTGTCAGCTTCTGTTTCTCATGAAACTTTGTTTTTCTACCTGATAAACCTTATATCAACATGTTTACATTAATATATTCTTCTATAATTCAATCTGAGACAACCTACATTCATCATCTCTTCCTCTTGTTGGATACGTCCATGTATGTAACAAGTATGCCATGTTTATACTTATCCATGTCGTTCCCTATAAGTAAATCTATTTTATATCTATTTTTAGGAACCATATCTACGAAAAACGTGGTGGGCCCAAGTCTGTGGAACTGAAGGAAATTGGTCCTCGGTTTGAAATGCGGTTGTATCAGGTAAAAACAATGCATTTCAATTGGCTTCACAACCATTTGTTGATATTGGTTGCTGTTCTGTTATGTATTCATAATGTCTTTCCCAAATTTATCACCTGATATTTAGATGAGTTATCTGCTTTGTGTATGAATTTTAATGCTTTACTCTCGCAGTTCCTAACAGCAGTCATGAGTTCCCATATTATGTTTTCATGTGAACATGAATGCCTAAATATATATATTATTTTCCTACTTTCCTTTCGTTTTTGTGCTATCCACAGACCACAGTCCGCAAGTTCAAGTTTTGCCAATTTCTTTCATCATATTGTCCTATTAGTGGTCTAATGTACTGAAAATTTAACAGCACTGTACTTCGTATCGCTAATATAAATAATCTGATATATATATATATATATATATGAGTCCGGTTCCAGTCCAGACTCCCGGATTTTAGTACCGTTCGGATTTTTTTTTGCTTTTTTTTAAAACAAATATTTTTTTTTAAAATATTTTATGGAACTAGAATTTTTCCATAATACATTGTTTTGGGTGTGATTTGGATACATATAACAAAATATGTCTGTACAAAATCCGGACTCCCGGACCTAATCCTGTGTGTGTGTGTGTGTATATATATATGTATGTAGTATGTATGTTTCAAAAAAAATGCACAATAAGTTGTGCGATAGTACTTAATGTTGGAAAAGAGAGACTATTACATCCTATTCAGCCTAGATGGAGATTTCAAGGAAAGGGGCGCTTTCCTTTTTCTTATCTTAATGTGATTCTCGAGCCTAAAAGCTTGGTTTAGGCATCCAAGGGCTTAGTGTCACAACCCGCTTAAAAAGAGCTGATTATCTTGAGGTTATGCCACACAAGATGCTTACTTGGTGCTTATTAGGATGCTCACCTTGAGGAACCTCTAGAATGTTTCATACATTTCTCTTGTACTCCTTACTATGCTAGAATATTCTAGAATGTAGTAGGAAGGTGTGGGAGCTTATACATATCTAGAACCTTGTATAGATTATTCTAGATGTACATTTGTAGCCGTAGGATCAAGATGATCTCTGCTGTCCATTGAGAAGGTGGACAAGTATAAATAGGGGACGCATTTGGCGAAACCATCCAACAATCCAAGAATTCTCTGAAGTTCATTTGTAAAGCTCTTTTGTGAATACAAAGTCTCTTTGCTTACAAGTGTTTTCGTGTTCTTCTGCTTTCTTAGTTGTTCTCTTGGTGTTATAATGGCGAGCAGGGTTTACTTAGCAACACTCGGGCGGAGTTGGTTGTCTAGGCCACACTGTTGACTTAGGTAATACTAAGGCCGTGACACCAGGCTATGGATTTCTTGAGTGATGCTTAGAGTGAGAGAGAGGCTCTTGTTGATGGATGTGCAGTTGGGAGAGACCATGTTAGAGTGTCTCGTCCTCAATTTTTGGATGATATTATTCTTTTCTTTTTGAACATGTAAGAGGATAAAAGTTTTCGTGTTCTCTTTTTCAAACTTTGAAGCAATTTTGGGTATGAAGTTTATCTTCCAAAGAGCAGCCTGGTGCAACATTGAGGTTTGGTTTTGCTTCATATGATTTCCTCGATGGTGTGAGGTTGAATCTTTTTTCCATGGCTCATTTAGGAGCATAATTGTCATATTGTGAATCATATCGTGTATCGTATTGTAGGATACAGAAAAAAATACACAAAATTACTATTATGTTTACATACATTGGGAACACAATTCATAATACATTTATAAAGATTCTTTGACATCATTTGATAAATAAGCCTATAAATTGCAAAGTGTAAAATTTAAAACAAATAATTAAAATTATTATTAGCCACATTAATAAATTATGATTAATAAGTAATAGATGAATATCATGTGACACCCCCAAATCCGGGTACTTCAATACCCACGTGATTTGGTGTCCACTGTACAAATATCATATGTATATCTACCCATAATAAATGAAACCATAAAATAGATAGAAATAAATCCTCTCCTTAAGGAGTTGCAACATTTGAAAATAAATACATCAATCCCAAGTCATAGTAACCTTAAATCTCAAATGCGGAAACAAACAAATATTAAGTCTTACACAATTTAAACATAAATCTGAAACATAACATAACAAATAAATAACAAGTCTTTATCACTTGTTAATCTTGTCCTTACCTTTGCTAGTAGAAGGTTCGTCGGACCTTTCGTTCTTAACTGCAATGTTATTATCACGCAAGAGTGACTACGATTGCCCACAAGTATAATAATGTACAACAATATAATAACATGCGAGTGAATCAAAGACTACTGAAATAAGAAAACTCGGCTTTTGAATCAAGAATGAATAAGAAGAATCAAAAGAACTTATGAGGGTCATAAGACCTTGAACTACGTCCTAGGTTGTCAAGTGTTTATACTTGAAACCTTTAATAGTCATAAGACTATGGACTCTTCTTCTCGTACTTAGGGGGATCAGCTCTTCGTACCATACTGTGCACAATATCTTAACGCTTAAGCACAAGTAATCCCCTATAACAGGGTTGTTCATCTCAGTTTGACATTAGAGTCCGCACCAAAGGAAGCTTGGTTTGGATAAACTCAACAATGGTTCTGAAATTTTGAACGTTCATCAACTATGGACTAGTCGACAATAAGGATTCGCTAGTCTTAAAAGTTTTAAAAATAAACTGATACTCAATTCGAATAATAATTCTCAAAAGGTATACAATCGAATAAATATTGTATAACTGAATTCATGCTTTAAAAGAATTATAGTATCTAATATGAAGTCTTGAACTTGAACAGTTAAGAACAAGAACTTACTCGATATAAAATACAAGTCTAAGACTTGATCATTGAATAATTTAGAATTTAAGGAACTTGCTTATTAATAATAATTTAAGAATAGAATACTTGCTCAATGTAAAAGTAAGGTTTAGAAACTTGCCTCTTGCACAAGCTACGATTAATTCACGTTCCTTATTAAATCCTACTTATCAATACATTCACAATACCCATTAATCACTAGTTCGATATACTTATTGAATCACAACATTGGCCTTTGAATGCGTTATTGGACTTTTAAGTCTTATTAATTAATCACATAACATAAGTTAATGAACATATTATTATATGCTTGACATGTCTTCATGTCCATTACATTAGGTTTTAAAAACACATTTTTGAAACTTGAACAATTAGAAATTTTTTTGAAATTCTACAAGTAGGGCGCGGGTGCGCTCCATTTGTTCTTTGGAGCGGCGCGGCCGCGTTGCGACACAGACCCAGATTCTGCAGTTCGCGAAGAACACACAGAACAACCCAAAAAATCCCAAATTAAACTAACACGATGAATTTTAATGCTACCCATGAAGTATAGACTTCACAAAAGCATCACACAAAGCCTTTAGCATGATTTTAACACTTAAATTCACGTAATTACACAATTTACAACATTTAATTTCACTGTTTTCCATATGTTGTAAAGTTTTGATGAAAAATATGAATTTTAACATTACAGATTCGTTAATTCACCGAATCCATCCGTTTAAATTCTGTTTTGTTCGTTTCAACATATATAAGCATATACAAGTGTAAATTTTTGATACAACTTATGATTAAAGCATTTAATTTGAACGTAAGGGCCATATGGGCCATATATACAACTTTTATACTCTGTAACTTAAAAAAAAATCCAATTACTACATATTTATATGGATTTAATGTTTTGAAAACATACATAGATGGTAGAAAACATGTTATGATTATATATTATCATGTATATACGCATAAATCATCAATTCATGCAATGATCATGCAATATTTGTTTTGCAGAGAACTCAAAACACTCATTAATGGAAACTGTGATTCTAGCATGTTTACATGAAATCAATTACTCTAATCACATACAAATCACATAGAATTGAATTATGCATGCTAATAAACATATATAATCAATTTCCTAACACATTGGTCATCAATTTTAGTTTACAGAGAACTAAAATAAACTTTAAGAACGTAAATAAGGTTTGGGTTGAAGAGATTACCCTGCTAGTGTCTGTAAATTAGGAGGAGATGAAATTCCTTTCAAATTCTTCTTCAATCTCACAATTCCTCTCTAACTTTTCTTTGAATTCTCTCCGGGCTCTCAAAGTTTTGTTTTAGAAAAATAACATACGTAAGAAAATAAGACGGATGTGCATAATAACTGGCAATGTTGTGGTCAGTTAATCCCATTCGTGGGTTAACTGCCCAACTCGGGCCTTGTTTGGCTAGCACTTAGAAGGTTCTTTTCATTTAATTTAATAAATCTCTTATAATATAGTTTAATAATGTCACACCTAATTAAACAATAAATCAAATATCTTATTTAATTTAATTTAAATAAAATATAATAATTTCTCATTAATTCACATAGTCATATTATTAAATTTCTCATTTATTAATTATGCCAAATTATTAAATCTCTAATTAATTATTAAATTAATTAGAATAACATTATGCTTATTAAATAATTCATTTAATCCAATAAGCTCAATTAAATACATACTTTGAATAATAAAATTCTCCATATTAATTTTAATCAATGTAACACATATAATTAAATTAATCTACCACAATTTCATCAATTAATTATTTAATCCAATAATTAAATCATTGAAAAATATTTATTTAATTCAATAAATATTCAAATTAGATTACAAAATAGCATATTATTGCGTTTTATTTTTTAAAAACCAAAATGCGTTGTTGTGACGGAGAAGGAGAGAGAGAGAGAGCGTTGTTTGGTTTTTTTTTGTTCTAATAAAAATAATTATTAATAAATTTTAAATTTTAAAACTGAATTTCGTTTTTTTTATTAATAACTTTTTTTGATAAATGAGTTAATAAAGCACATCATTAGTTGGATTGCCAAATCATGATCAAGGTGAAGTTTCTCTTTCCTAATCATATGCCAACTCATCTTTCCGTTAACAGTCAAACTATTGTAACGGTTTTTTTAACTTTGTGTTAAAAAAATCGAGTTCAATGAGTTGACTGTAAGAAAAAACTGTAAGTTGGCATATAGTACAGTGACTGAAAAAATATTTAACCCTAAAAACTTAGTTAAGTTGGTTGTTAGCTTTAAAAAGTATTGTGCATTGTATTGTTTTGTAAGAATCGTATCAAATCCTAACTGAATCGTATAATACGGTGCATTTTCGATTTACTATGATATGTATCAAATAGTCTCTGTATCGTATCGTACGATACGTATCGTGTACCATATGATTATGATAACTATGGTGCTAAATGAGGAGAGGAATGATCATTTGGCGAACTAGAATTCGGTGTGTTGTCTTAGAGGAGGGGGTCTAGGCCTAGAGAACATGGTACCTAAGAATATCTGCCTAGTTGAAAAATAGGTATGGGCTTTTTAAAGACTAAACTTATTTTGACGTCAGGGTATCAAGGGATAGTAGTATGTGATCCAAAACAATGGATTGAATTTGGTGTATCCTCATATAGAGAGGATGCAGCCTAGGCCTACAGAATATGGTACCTAACGGATATGTCTCCGGTGGAAAATGGTTATGGTGTTTGTGTTTTTTTGAACTTAAATCATTTTGACATGAGGGGATCAGAAGTGTTGGCTCCAAAAGAATGGACGGGATGCTAAAACTTGTCCAATTACTATTTTCAATCCTTAGAAGTCCATCTTCCATGGTTTTAACTCCTTTTAGTGTCTTGCTCGACTTAAAGTAGGTATTATGCTTATTTTTGGTTGGGATGCTCCTTGGTAGCTTTACCATCGTCTTTTTCACCTCTTGTCCATGAACAATTCTCTCAGTCCTAACTTCTATATTGGGAAAAGTGATTTTTAATTTTATTTTGTAAATGTTAACTTTTTTTTTTTGGAATTTGAAGGATGAGAAGGTGGAGGAATTTCTTTTTATTCATATTGTAATTCAACCTTAATTTCTCAGTCCTTGGACAGACTAGGCCTCTTGATTCTAAAGAACCTTCTTTTGTTGGTCATTTTGCACTTTCATTTTGACTAATTTGTCATTTTATATTTCAACCAATTTGTTGGTAATGCAAGTGCACAATGTCTATTATAAAACAGGCCAGCACAGGTCGAACCACATACTAGATTAAGTTTAAAATATCCTTAATATTTATTCCAGACAAATTAGAAAAGAGACAAAAATTATTAACTAAAATTAAAATAATAATTAAACTAATTAGTAGATGAAAATTAATAATGAAAAAGTATCTGAATCCACTATGCAATAAACATAACAATTAATTCAATTTCTTATATTTTGCAACTCAAATTATGCCATTGGTTTGGTGTACATAATTTGGAAAATAAATCAATTAAGTCTAAATAAAAATAATGCATGCTGATTTCCCTTTCCTTTTACATAGTAAGTTTATAATTAATATTGCTAAGCTTAGACTATCAAAAATTCATAGATTAACAATATTCTATCAAAACCCATTAATTAATTTAGAAGTTACATGGGAATTATAAACGAAAATATTTCAATAACGAAACATGAAAGCGTAATCAATTAAACATTAAAGCACAATTAATAGAAAAGATAAAGAATATTGTCATGAATAATTGCTTGCCTTCATCATCCTCCTAGATCTAACAAGTTAGCTAGACATTAAAACAAATAAAATAACTAAGATAAGACGAAGATTAAGCATAAAAATAAAATAAAGTAAACTCCCTTTATGAAAGATCCTTCAAGAAGCTTACGAAGAGGTAATTTAATTTTACTTCTACTCCTAACCTAACCTAATACATAATTCTCATCCTCCAAAATAAGACCCTATTTATAGAGAAAAATTACTTGTGCCCTCGTATAGGTATAATGAACTTGGTCAATTTTTCTTAAATATTCTAGATAAAATCCAATTCTTTATCTCTATCTTTCAAGTATTCATTTCTTGCACATCTCTTTATTAGAGCACAAATATATCAACTAGTTAACTTTCAAAACTCTTTTTTAAACTCAACATCATTTATTTATTTAATTCATGCAAAGCAAAATAAAACTAATTAATTAAATTACTAAAAATATTAAAACGATAAAAATTAGGTAATTGAAATGTATGAATTATGGAATTATCATGGGCCTTACAAATCTTCTATGTATGTGTGTTGTTTGTATTGTTTGCCTAATTTCGTACTAGCAAATATACGCTAGTATACGTGATCAAATAGCAATATAATGGTAAGCAAGGTATCGTCCCACGAAGAATTCTGAATAATAACTATTAACTACTAATTTTATTAAACAAATATTGCAATTGTTGAATTTTTTAAACTAAATTAAACTAATTTAACTAATCACTAATTACCAATAAATAGATGTCAGATTAAAAGGCTTAAAATTACAACTTCCCCCCCCCCCCCCCCCCCCCCCCCCCCGATATTTTGTTTTAATTGTATCACTTCCTCTTAAATTACGTCAATTATGTCGGATTGTTAACCAAGAAATCATTTGTATCTATAAGCACCTCTCGATGATCTTATAAACAAATCTATCTAAACCCAAATGAAGAATAGAATTAAATAAACACCCTAAATAATTAACTCACTATATCTCTATATGAATTAAAATTAAAAAATATTTAAAGTACATGTTCTCATAGGATTACATACAGCATATAGGTATATCTCTATCCTATACACAAATTATGAATTCCAACTCAAGCAGAAAACAATCATGTGCTATTATATCCATGTCGAAATATATACTCCATCTCTCTCTCAATTTTATATAGATTACCAATGTAATTGTTGATCAGACAATTAAGCAATTAAGCACAAGATAGAATAGACAATCCAAGTATAATCAACAATAATCAACAAGGAAGCAATTTAATTTAACTACACATCAAGTTCCATTGTAATCTTAAAATAAAAATTAGTTAAACATTGAAATAATAATCATCGTCCATAAATTAATCATCATCGAAGAATTATAAAATAAAAAGGTAAGGAAGAAAGAGTAAAATTGTTTTGACGCAATCTTCTACTCATCTCCTTAGCCTCCTATCTTTCTCTTCCTTCGTGATCAATCCTTTTCTTCAAGCCTCCCAATCTCTCCAAATCTAGGGTTATCAAAAGTTGCTCTCAAAGTGTCTAATGTCATGTATTTATATCCCTTGAATGAAATCCTAAAGCTCCAAGAAATAACAATCCAAACCCTACTTCAAGTCCTGTTGAAATCAACTAACTGCTGGTTTTGACCCGACCTGGCGCTACCGCGCCAGATTTAACACTAGAAACGGTGCTGCCGCGCCATGAGTCCGTAGCTCCTTCTTGATTCCCTGGTGTAACGGCGCTGCCGCGCCAAGAGGTCAGGGACTCCGCTATTCTTATTTTCATGCTGCTCTCATTCCAATTGATCCAGTAATCTTACCCAAGTACTTCCTTCTGAAAAATAACATAAAAATGCATAAAAAGCAACTATAAACACTCAAGAATAAGCAAGTTCTCAAGCCTAAAAGCACCCGATTTGTAGGTATAAAACTCACTCATCATGTATGCAAGAGATGCATGCTTTCACAATTTGGCGTGGCGTGGCGTGGCGTGGCGTGGCGGGGCGGGGCGGGGCGTGGGTGGGGGGTGGGGCAGGTGGGGAATTTGGACCGAGATAATGCTAGGAATTTATATGTGGAAGAGCTATGCATGTTGGTCCCCACAAACTCCTTTTCTTTCATCTTGTTGGGCTTACTTAATGGGAATTCTCCAAATAGTTCCCATGGGATTGGCGGGTGTAACATCAGTTTCATTTGAATACTTTTTTCACTTGTTCTCTTTGTTTATTTTTTTTTCGTTTTTTCTATTTGTAAATCTTTGAAAATATTTTCATTTATCTAAAAGAAGAAAAAAGATGATATATTGTGTTGTACATTGAGGACTTAGAACTTGTAAGATATTCTCCTATTTGAAGTTGGAAAAGGTTTTCATTTTGCAAGTTTGATAATAAAAAAAATATTAGTCTATATTCAGGTTGTGATGTCAATGAGACACTTGCAAGTGCTCTTCTCTTTTCCCTCATCTTTTTCCTTCCATTAGTTATAGAAAAAGTTAAATTAACCAATGTTTAATACTTCCCTTAATGGAGAGTGGCTTTTAAATGCCAATTCTATGAACTCTTTTAACCTGAACGGGATGTGAACATCAAAGAATAAATTTGTAATTATATTGTATTATTTAGGGGTAGATTAATTTTAGTTATTGTAAATCTTTAAATTATATTAGGTGGATTATTTGTATTTGTTTACTTATTAAATTAGGCTACCTAGGAATCTCAACCCCCCTCACCAAAAATATAAATAAATTAGGTTTCCTAAGTTATATTAGAAATAGGGTTTATATATAAATAAAATTGGTCTTCATCAGTCATCTTGGACCTGCAGCAGCGGTAAAATTTGCAATTATAATGGCAAACCTTACTTGGAAGTAGAAAATGAAATGGTTTTGAGTTCTGACACTAATTTCTTGGATAAACCATTTTGATTCCTTAAATTCAAACTTGCACAAGGATTTCATGAATATTGAAAAGAGTTGCTATATATGACCGACAAAGTTATGTTGATAGTAAATACCGACATACATACATACATGAGATAGGTAGAAATTTATTATCTTTTCGCTCAGACTCCCATGTTGATCACAATTCAATGTCAGTATAGGTTTGTCAACATTATATATGTGTATATATATAGCCACTGTTGGCTATGGATCATTTCCCAATCAACCCATTTCGTATCATTCGTTGCAATGTTGGACGGCTCATATTAGAATGTTTGTGTCATTGGTTTGTCAACATTATATATATATATATATATAGCAAGGATCAAGTGCATACCCCTTATCTTACTCACCCGTGCTCACCCCCCTTTAGGCGACGGTTTCGGTCATACAACCGTCGTCTATACTTTTAGCGACGGACAACATGTAGCGTCGCTAAAAATATAGACGACGGTTGTATGACCGAAACCGTCGCCTAAAGGGGGTGAGCACGGGTGAGTAAGATAAAAGGTATGCACTAGATCCGAACCGTATATATATATATATATATATATATATATATATATATATATATATATATATATATATATATATATATATATATATATACAGAAAGGATCAAGTGCATAATCCTTAAGTTACATAACGCCTTAAGTTGCATAATTTTATCAAAACGATGTAGTTTTGATAAGACGCGGTGACATTTTTGTAAATACGCGGTGGCATGGTATTTACAAAAATGCCACCGCGTCCCTCCAAAACTACGTCGTTTTGATAAAATTATGCAACTTAAGGCGTTATGCAACTTAAGGATTATGCACTTGATCCTTTATATATATATATATATATATATATATATATATATATAGAATGGATCCTGTCCGGGAGTCCGGACAGGTCCTAAAATGCGGACCAAATTTTTTTTTCTTTTTTTTTGCTTTTTTTTTTGAAACAACTAAAAAAAAAAAAAAAAAATTTATGGAACTGAAATTTTTTCATAATACAGTGTTTTGGGTGTGTTTTTAATACCTATACCAACCAATGTATGTACAGTCTGCCCAGACTGTACAGAAATGTTTTGGTATAGGCATCCAAATCACGCCCAAAACACTGTATTATGGAAAAATTTCAGTTCCATAAATTTTTTTTTTTTAGTTGTTTCAAAAAAAAAAAAAGCTAAAATAAAAATAAAAAAGATCCGGATTTTGTTAAAATTCGGGAGTCCGGACCTGATCCGGACTCTATATATATATATATATATATATATATATATACACACGCACACATGTGTATATATAGTCACCGCTGGCTATGGATCATTTCTTAGCCAAACCCATCTCATGCCCGCTCGTTGCAATGTTGGATGACCTAGATTAGAATTTCTTCATTACTATTCGCAAGAAGTTCTTGCAGATAATTTTGTACGTTAAAAAACTTAGAAAGTCGGAACACTCATTCTCTCTCTTAATCTAACATTTTCTCTTTCTTCAATCAAATTTTAAAATTAATAACTTTTTTGTTATAAATTTATAATTTTGGATTTGTAAGAAAAAAGTTGTTGAATTTTAGAATTTGATTGAAGAAATAGAAAAAGTTGGGTTAGGAAAAAAAGAATGGGTGATTTGACTTTTATTGTAAAAAGTTATCCACAAGAACTTCCTGCGGATAGTAGTGAAAACATTCTAATATGGGCCGTCTAACATTGCAACGAACGGCAGGAGATGGGCTGGTTGGGAAATGATCCTTATGGAGTGGTAGCAATGGATCATTCTTTTCTACTGTACTGACATTACTTTTAGTCATATTGTGGCGCCTTTAAATTAATATCGCTTCAAAGATGCTCATGGATTTTTACACTTGTATCTTTCTTTCTTTCTTTTCTTTTTTCTTTTTTTCTTTTTTTCTTTTTTTCTTTTTTCTTTTTTGTCATTTTTTTTCAAAATTTTGGCCTATTGAACTGCTAATGATAGTTTTGTTTCTTCACTATTGCAGGTCAAGCTAGGAACAATGGATCAGAGCGAAGCACAAATTGAATGGGTCATCAGACCGTATATGAATACATCCAAGAAACAGAAGATTCTTGGCGATTGACACTTTCTAAATTAAATTCTAGTTTTCTTCGAACCTCTTTCTATGGATTTGTTCTCAATCAAGAGGAACACTTTAATTTTTTTTTCTTTCATTTTGGTATTGGCCTTTGCGTCGCCTACTTTATTGTTTTAAAACAATGTCTGATGGTACTGAGTTTTTAAGATGGGCCTACTGTGTTGTTCTTCCTTTTTTTTCTTCTGTTTTTTAACAATTTAGATTCTATGGATTGATTTGCTGGAAATTATATTAAAAATATAATATTTAAATGCGTAGTATTGGAAATGTGCCAATTGTTTTAAATCATAAGTTTAGATATTTCTTTTAAATAAAACTGGCAAATAGGTTGATTTAATGGGTAATGTATCAAATTAAATGGGTGGAGGGTTACTAATTGGTTGGGTCACCAATTAATGGGCTGAATATAAACAAAACATAATGGATATGGGCAAACTCATAAATTCATTTATAACCCACAACTTTTTTTTGCAGCACAGTAGGTTCACTTATGTACGAGTCTCTAGGGGTGTTCATCGGTAAAAAATCGGACCGAACCGGTCTGAATTGAATCGGACCGAATAACGATAGTACCCAAAATATGGTATCGATATCGGTACCGGTTGAACCGGTATACCGGACCGATTAGTCGGTTTGGTATCGGATTGGTACCGGTTTTTACTTGGAACCGACCACAATTTTAAATCAACTCAACCCAATTTTAAACCAAAATTGCTCCAAGAAAGAGTATCCCAAGACTTGCTTTTAAGCTAAAATTCGGCCCAATGTTAAGCAACCCAAGACTTGTAAGCCAAAATTCGGCTCAATAAAAAAATAAAAGATTTGGAAGTCCTTTTATAAGAAAAACTTTCTTAGACTTTTATAAAATAATCAATGTGAGACTTAGCTATTAAGGTTATGTGTATTTTTAGAAGTAAAACTTCCTTGGACTTTTATAAAATAACCAATGTGGGATTGAGCTACTAAAATTTCACTATGTAGTATTTTTATAAGGAAAACTTCCTTAGACTTTGTTGGGAGAGTGCATATTTTGATTTGATGTTTAAAGTAAAAGCTCATGATTATATGTAAAGTTCTTCAAGGAATATATGCACAATCACTTAGTGATAGATCAAATTTGTTAGGTTGATCTTGAGATATAATAGATAGGCTTCGAAGAGATCGTAGTGTATCAAGCTGATCAAGATTGAAGAAGCCAAGGCAGAAACGTAGAGCATCGAGGATCGTAGTGTGCCTGCCTTGAAGGGCCTATTCGAAAATCGTAGAGTGGTCCCAACGTTTGCCGAGCCAACTTAGAGATCGTAGTGTGCTCTCGTAGACGTAGAGCTTGCAAGGCAAACAAGTGAAGATCGTAGTGTGCAAGTGTTTAAGAGAAATCGTAGTGCTCTCATTTGATAGCATCATATTAAGCTCTAAGGTGACAAGACACCACGACCTGAATCGTAGAGTATCATCTGCCTTTTGTCAGAAGCATCGAGCCCTACCTTTTTGTTTGGAGACAAATTCCAACAAATGTGGAATGAGTTTTAAACGTTGAAGTCCTCACCAGTCCCAACGGCACAAAAGATATCCTTAGTATACAACAAAAGAAACGTATTCAAGAAGCTAAGGAAAGGACCATAGGACAGAGGAAAACACCTTTTTAGGTGTTGGGTGAGAAAACAGTATGCTGTGTCAGTGGGACAGAATGCAATTAAGAAGATGTGCAGAAAAGTCTCCATCAAAGTTCAGAAATGTCAAACGCATTTAATGCTTCAACGAATGGCTTCAACGGATAGATTTTAATGACCACATATATGCAAAAAATATGCAGATGAGAAAAGAAAGCATTGAACAAAACGCACAAGAACACTCAACGCTCAACTCTACGATCTAAGAAAAAGAGAAAGCTTGCTCAGCTACTTAGTTCTTTCGAACAAGTGCTTAACGACAACTGAGTACCATCAATCAAGAACTCAACAACTACCAATCAACTGAAGTAAGAGTACCGAGTCAGAAGGACTTGAAGAGTTCTAAGTGAACTGTGAAGAACCAAGTCTGCTGGACTTGAAGAGTTTAAGAGTGAACTAAGAAGTGCCTAGACTGTTGGTCTAGAAGGAATATGGGAGATTCAGAAAGTGTAAAAGACATCCTTAGTGGATTTCCTACTCAAGGAGTAGAAGAGTGGATTAGGAGCTTAAAGTGCTCTGAACCACTTAAAACTGCCATGTCTCTTACATTCTTGCTAACTGCTATAACTGTTATAACTGCCTCACTCTCATTAACTCACTATTTCTAAAAGGGAGATTAAACAAATCATAATTCCGCTGTGTTTAAATCGTTAACAAAACTAACAAAGTATTTCAAAAAAAATTTCAAATATATATTCAACCCCCCTTCTAGATAACTATTGTTCCTATGAGAATTAACAATTGGTATCAAAGCACGTTATACCATATAGCCTACAAAGCTTAAGTAGATCCAATGGCACATCTACCAACCGAATCAAAGACTGGAGGAGGCAGCAAGCCACCAATGTGAAACAAAGGTAAATTCGCCAACTGGAAAGTTCGGATGCAAGCATACATGGATTCAATAGATGAAGATCTATTTGAAACTGTTCAGAATGAGCCCTACGTTCCAACAAAGCTTGCACCAACTATAGACGACCCAAACAGAATACAAATCAAAGTCAAAGAGGAGTTGAAAGATAACGAAAAGGGAGTTATTCAACTTGACAAAAAGGCCAAGAACATTTTATTCCAATCATTAGAAGATGATCTGTTCGAAAATGTGGTCAACAGCAAAACAACAAAGGAAGTTTGGGAAGCATTGCTCATCATGCACGAAGGAACAGAAGAAGTCAAGAAAACAAACAATCTCTCTTGACTCAGCAGTACGAGATGTTTGCACACGTTCAAGGAACAAACGTCACTGCCACCTACAAGAGATTCAATGTACTTCTCAACTCTCTATGAGCCTATGGAAAGATCTACCCTAATAAAGATCTGATCATAAAATTCATGAGAGCCTTACCAAGCAAGTGGGATGCGAAAACCACTGTTATTAGAGAGTCAAAGAATCTCCATGAGATGACTGTTCAGCAATTATATGGCAACCTTCTTACATACAAACTGGAGCTGACTCAACGAGCAAAAACTCTATCTGAAGGAAGAAAGAAGGATAAAGGTGTTGCGCTTAAGGCAACCGAAAACACCTCCAAAGTCAACACTGAAATTGACTCCGGCTATGATGAAGATGAAGATGAAGATGATGATGAGGACTTTGCCATGCTGGTGAAGAGACTCAGAAGGTTCATGCGTCAAGGCAAAACCAATAACCCAAAGAAAGTCAACAACTACAGCAGCCAAGAGCAAATGAATGATCTATGCTACAATTGCAAGAAACCTGGCCACTTCATTGCAAACTGCAACAAACCTCTCAGAGAAGAACTAAGGAAGAAATCACATCCAAAGAAGGAATACAAAGGAAACAAAAGGCCTTAGAAGAAAGACAAAGGCCTTGTAGCTGGAGGATCGCGGAGTGATTCAGACAATGACTCAACTCCCGAATCTGAAGATGATGAAGATCCTTAAATGGCAAATCTATGCCTGATGGCCAAACATGCAAAGGACAAACAGAACTCCAACATACATGAAGTAAGTATCGATGATGTATTTAACTTTAACTCTCGTGATGTAGACATTGATGATTTAAGAACTACACTGCATGGCATAACATCTGATCTGCATCAATACATGAAATGGTTCAGGGTTCTGTCGAAGGATTATTCACTTCTTCAAGAGGAGAAAAAAAAGTTCAAGAAGAACTAGAAATAACCCTTCTAAGTACTAACTCTCTCTCCAAGCTTGAGGCTAAGAATAAACTCTTAAAACAGACCAATGAGCTCAATGCACAAAGAGAGTCAAGTCTAACCTCTAAAATTGAGGAACTAGAAAAGACTATCTCTACATGGAATAAATCCTCATCATCCATGGACTCCCTGCTCTCTAGTCAGAGAAGTGCATTTGACAGAACAGGCTTAGGCTTTGGGGGATCCACCTCAGAGCCATGTGTGGAAAAGATAAAGGAAACTAGCACTAGTAATGCTTCAAGTTTTAGTAGAAGCATTACATTTGTGAAATTCTCACAGAAGGAAGAACCAGCCCAACCCTATTATACTGATTCAATCCATTCTCCAAGGAGTAAAGGATCTCATGCTGGCATGGGCTTCAGAAAAGAGAAGAGTAACCCATCCACTACTCACCAACCTCGAAGGATCATAGAGTCGAGTAAGACCAACTCTACGAATCAACTGGGAAGGTATAGTAGAGGTAAGGTACACTCCTCACAATTCATGAAACTCAAGGACATGTGGAAGAAGGAAAATCAGTTTAACAGGAGGATGACTAAAGAACCACACAAGTCCAAATGGAGAATGAATTCTCACACACATACATGCATGCATCATACTAGATGTTTTGTGTGCAATAAAGTTGGTCACAAGGCTGCAAAATGCTATTATAATTCTATGCATGTGAGACCCAAAATCAAGAAGTTTTGGGTTCGCAAGGGTACTAACAAAGTAGGACCCATGCAAGTATGGGTACCAAAATGAAAGTTTAATGTTACCACAGGAAAAGAGCTCCACGATCACAACCTGGTATCTGGACAGTGGATGCTCAAGGCACATGATTGGGAACAAAGCCCTTATGTCTAATTACATAGAGAAGGAGGGTCCCTCAGTCATCTTTGGAGATAACGGCTCTGGCAAGACAAGAGGATATGGCTCAGCCTGAAATGGTGAAGTATCCTTCAGTAAAGTGGCCTATGTGGAAGGATTACAACACAATCTTCTGAGCATTAGCCAACTTTGCGATAAGGGCCATCAAGTAACATTCCTCAACAATCAGTGTCAAGTCAGAGATTTGAAGACATCTGCTGTAAAGCTAACCGGAACAAGAGAAGGAAATGTCTACACAGTAAATCTTGGACAACTAAGCTCAGACGAGACAATATGCTTTCTGGCTAAAGCATCTGAAGAAATGAGCTGGTTATGGCATAAAAGATTGTCTCATCTCAACTTCAAAAGCATGTCCAAATTGGCCTCAAAAGATCTTGTTGCAGGCCTACCCAAGTTCAGCTTCGTCAAAGAAAGGCCATGCAATGCCTGTCAGCTTGGAAAGCAGACCAGAAGCTCATTCAAGAGCAAAACTGCCAACTCAATTGACAAGCCCCTGCAGTTGCTCCACATGGATCCATTTGGGTCAATTCCAATAACAAGTCTCGGAGGGAAGAGATACTCACTGGTCATAGTTGACGACTACACCAGGTTCACATGGGTGTTCTTTCTCACCTCAAAGGATGAAACAAGCTCCCAACTGATCAAGATGTTTAGGCTGGTGATGAACGAGAAATGAGAGAAAATCAAGGCTATAAGGAGTGATCATGGCAGAGAATTTGACTTCTCAGAAATGGACCAGTTCTGCACATACAATGGCATCAGTCATAACTTCTCAGCTCCACAAACTCCTCAACAAAATGGAGTAGCTGAGAGAAAGAACACGACTTTGATAGAGGCTGGAAGAACTCTACTAGCAGCAGCCCATCTGCCTAAATACTTCTGGTCAAAAACTATCAACAATGCATGCTACGCTCAGAACATATCACCCATACACTCTACAATTAAGAAGACTCCCTATGAACTGTGGAAAGGAAGAAAGCCAAGTGTCAGCTACTTTCACGTATTCGGCTGTGCATGCTACATTCTCAACAATGGAAAGCAATACTTGACAAAGTTTCAACCCAAGTCAGACGAAGGAATCTTTCATGGATATGCCATAGACAGTAAGGCCCGTGACACCCCCAAATCCTGGTACTTCATTACCTCAAGATTTGGTGTTCACGTAATCAAAACATTTATATCTAACTACCCAATTATAAAAAATTGAATAATAAAACCTGCCCATACAGGATTACGTTAATAAATACATTATCTCCCAGGTTATCTAACCTTTAATTACAATCATTCAAATGCGGAAATTAAATTATTACATCACATCATTATTAAAAGTCTATCATCATAATGATAAAATAAATTACAAGTCTTCATCACTTGTACATTTTCTCTTTCCTTTGCTAGTTGTAGATTTATCTACCTTCTCAACCATAGCTGTAATATGTGTATAAATATGCAAAAGTGAGCAAACAAAGCTCACTTGAAATAAGAATAAATATCTTTACAACATTTGTCAAATAATAGGCTCAATAGAACTGAATGATATGTTCTATTAACATTACAACATTTGCCAAATCATAGGCTCATAATAACTGAATGATATGTTCTATTAACATTCTTTAATATACCACTGAGGGTCTAATGACCACAAACCATGTCCACAGTTATAAATAATCTTTAAACTTTAACTTTAACAGTCATATAACTATAAGGACTCCACGTACTTAGAGGGATCAATCCTTCGTATAATGTATTGTGCACAACCATTTCAACGCTAAGCGTAAACCCCTAAACATAGGGTTGTTCATCTCAGTATTTAGAGTACAAGTCCACACCAAAGAAAGTTTGGTTTGGATAAGCTTTCAAGGGTAATTGAAGTTTAATGATCATCAACTAGGGAACTAGTTGAATCAACAATGCTTGATAACACAATAGTTGTTTAATAACAACATAACTTAGAACATTTGAGAATCATAAATGAATTGATTATACATATCAAACTCATGCTTGAAATAACTATAGAACATAAGCATTCAATAAAATGAATAAAATGGTTAACCTTTGCTTGAACAGTAAAATAAGCTAAGGTTCGAGTCTTATAACATTAGAAATGATATTCCTGAACGTACATTTAACTGATAGCAAGCTGGAAATTAAAAACTTTCCCAACAAGATATTAACTCATGCAAAGAATTAAAACAGTTCAATAATAGAGACAAGAGTTCAAAAACTACGTTTATTATACAATAATAGAACTTAAGAAACTTGCTTAACTGTAAACAAGTTAAAATGAATCAATCAAATAAGAATTTCCAATAACATTAGAGTTAGAGTTTGCTCGAACGAATTTTAGGAATAATTGACTTATTCAATAACAGTTAAGATAAAAAATTTGCTCAATCAAAAGAATGAAGTTACACAATATAATAATAGAATTAACTTAACGAAAAATGTAGAGTTAGAAAACTTGCCTCGAGCGTAAGCTAAAATATTAAAACTCACGTTCACCTATACACAATATTAAAACCACAACATCTATTAGACATACTAATATTCACTTTTAAATATAAAACGCATTACTAACTAAACTTGTTATTTTAACACAAGTCTTATGCTACCATGTACATCTCAGAATTTCCAAGTGTTAATCATCACAACTCTTAACTAACGTTCATTGTATAAACTAAGTTATCACATAACACGTTCTCGATTTACTAATCATTTTTGCAACTTTGAACTTACTAACCACAATTCATTATGTTATGTTAACCTTAACATTACACATTTAACAAGCTAACAAAATTTTAGACCATGCTATGATGTTTCCCCAAGTCTGCAGTAATAGCAGAAGCTAGAATCTCAAACCAGGGTATGCCGAAGCTGCGCCATACAAAGGCTTGGGACCGGCTCAGCTGCGCCATTTTCTGCCTTGGCATCGGCGCAGCTGCGCCGATGTTCAGACAGACGTAGAGAAGGCTAATGAACAGTAGCCAATGTTAGCCCAACAAACATAAATTTCACCCAATAGACAATAATATCAACACGTAAAATAAATATACAACTATCATAAACATGTTTGCTAACATTTACAACCAATTAACACAATTTATCAACAACTAGAACTATTTTAATTTCTCAATTTTCATGTTTTTCATAAAAATTCAATTTTCTTGACATTCATCCTAAAAATCATCACTGTGAATTCAATACATGATCAAATCATCGCATTAAAATTACGTTATGTTCGTATCTCAATGAATTATCATATACAAGCGTCAATTTACAGTTTAACATAAGAATTGACCATCTAAATTGGTACTTAACAAAGCTATACAAACAATGCATTTACTGTCAAAATTTTATACTGTCAAAAATGAAATTAACATACAAATTTTGTTGTTTTAAACATAACTCTAGCATCATAAGCATGTATCATCACATTTACCAAGTATCTATCCACAATTCATAAATTTTGATTTCACAGAATACAAACAAAGCTATGCCGTAAGTTCATATATGTATATATATATATATATAATACAAATGTTAGATAAATACCTTCAAATAGCTTGGTAAACCTTGCTAACTCTTGTAATCCTTGATAAAATTGCCAGAAATTGCTTCAGTTCTCTCACAATTCTCTCAACTCTCTGAACTCTCAGTGTTCTGCTCTCTTTGGCTTAGCCAATATGGACACATAATACGTAAAGAAAAACTGACACCTTAATACGCACACTAATGATATTAACAGTTATAACATAAACGTATATAATATAAATATATTATATTTATTATTTTATTTATTTTATTTATATTATTTAATTTCAAAAACTAGAAATCCCAAAAGCCATAAGGCTTGTTTGGCAAAAACCCTTTAAATTTTAAAGAATTAATATATTAAGCCTTGTTTGGCAAAAACTAAACTAAACTACTTTAATTTGTTTTAATAACTCCTTATAATATAGTTATTTGTCACACTTTATTTAGTCAAGTTTTCATATTTAATTTAATTAATTCACATAACAATTAATTAAATTAATCATTTAATCACATAACTCAATACAAATAATTAACCATTAAATTGAAATATCAATATAATAATCATTTCCTTAATTCATCAATTATTTATTTAACAAATAATTCTCCAAATAAAATTAAATCAATTAAACAAATATTTATTCAACGATAAACACATCTATTAAATATTTATATAATTCAATAAATATTTAATATTACAATTAAAATTCAGGAATGTTACATCATTCCCTCCTTAAAAGGATTCTGTCCTCAGAGTCACAATTCAAAAATAAAAACAAATCCATTAAATATTTATATAATTCAATAAATATTTAATATTATAATTAAAATTCTGGAATGTTACATCATTCCCCCCCTTAAAATGATTCTGTCCTAAGAATCACAATTCAAACAATCAAATCGTCACATTCTTCCCTACTTATAAAGATTCTGTCCCCAGAATCGAAGACATAGATTAAACAAATAACTCAGGGTAATTTTTCATCATTTCAGCTTCGAGTTCCCACGTTGCCTCTTCAACATTGTGGTTTCTCCATATCACCTTCAAAAAAGGTATCACTTTATTTCTGAGCACTTGTTCTTTCTTGTCAACTATCTGGATAGGAGTCTCTTCATAAGACAAATCTTTATCGAATTGCAATGGTTCATACTCGATCACGTGCTTATAATCAGGTTTATACGGTCGTAACACCGAAATATGAAAAAACATTATAAATGTTTTCCAATTCTGGAGGTAGAGCTACCTCATAAGCCACTTCCCCCACTCTTCGTAGTATTTCAAACGATCCAATAAATCTTGGGCTGAGCTTTCCTTTCTTGCCAAAACGAATTTTCCCCTTCCAAGGAGAAACTTTTAGGAAAACAAAATTTCTTACTTCAAATTCGTGATTCTGCCTATGTTGATCGGCATACTTTTTCTGTCTGTCTTGGGCTGCTACCAATCTTGTCCTGATGAGTTTGACAACTTTAGTAGTTTGTTATACCAGTTCTGACCCTAACAGTTGGCGTTCACCGACTTCATCCCAGCACAGTGGAGTTCTGCACTTTCTGCCGTACAATGCCTCATAAGGTGGAATGCCGATGCTTGCGTGGTAACTGTTGTTGTAGGAAAATTCTACCAACGGTAAATGTTCGTCCCAGCTTCCTTTGAAATCCATGATGCATGCTCTCAGCATATCTTCCAACGTTTGGATTGTTCGCTCGCTTTGCCCATCAGTTTGCGGATGGTATGTTGTACTCATTCGCAACTGTGTCCCATACATTCTTGTAGTTTCTTCCAGAAGGTTGATGTGAACCTTGGATCTCTGTTTGATACAATTGACACTGGAATTCCATGTCTTGACACGATCTCTTTAATGTACAGTTTCGCTAGCTGATCAAGATTAAATCTAATCTTTATTGGTAAAAAGTGCGCTGATTTTGTCAGCCTGTCCACTATCACCCAAATCGCATCGCATCCTCTCTGAGTAGTTGGAAGACCCACCACAAAATCCATTGTGATGTGTTCCCACTTCCATTCCGGTATTTCCAATGGTTGAAGTACTCCGTTTGGTCTTTGATGTTCGGCCTTGAATCTTTGACATGTCAAGCATTTTGCCACACATTAGGCAACGTCTCTCTTCATGTTCGGCCACCAAAAATGTCACCGTAAATCTTGATACATCTTCGTACTTCCTGGATGAATTGAATATCTTGTGTTGTGTGCTTTGGTCAAGATTTCGTCTTTATGCTCTGGTATTGCTGGAACCCAAATTCTTTCCTCGAACCGTAGTAGTCCTTTGGTATCGATCTTGTATTTTACATCACTACCGTTAACCACTTTCTCTTTGATGGTTTCACATTCTTTATCTTGTAGTTGAGCACTCTTTACTTTGTCCACCAAAGTTGGACTGACATCTATTTAAAATAGTCGTTCATCGTATTCCTTTGGAAATTTGATTTCCAACTCTAACTTTGTCATTGCTGAAATAAGCTCCTCATGAGTGGTTATCAGCATCAACTTCTACTGACCTTTTCTGTTCAAAACATCTGCAACCACATTCGCTTTGCCCGGATGATAAAAGATCTCGCAATCGTAATCATTTATCAATTCCAACCATCTTCTTTGTCGCATATTCAGGTCCTTCTGTGTGAAAATATACTTCAGACTTTTATGGTCTGTGTAGATTTCACATTTCTCTCCATAGAGATAATGTCTCCAAATCTTGAGAGCAAATACTACTGCAGCCAATTCCAAATCATGAGTCGGATAACCTTCTCATAATCCTTCAGTTGTCTTGATGCATACGCAATTACTTTGCCGTTCTGCATAAGAACACAACCCAATCCCTTATGTGAGTCATCACTATACACCACAAAGTTACTTGTACTATCTGGTAATGACAACACAAGTGCCATGCTTAATTTCTTCTTCAAATCCTAGAAACTTTCTTCACATTTCTCCATCCAAACAAATTTCACAGTTTTCCTTGTCAAATTTATTAATGGAGTGGTTATCTTAGAAAAATCTTAAATAAATCGTCTGTAATAACCGGCCAGTCCTAAGAAACTCCTCACTTTCGACGGTATTCTTGGTTGTTCCCAATTGATTACAGCTTCCACTTTTGATGGATCCACTAAAATCCCATCTTTGTCAATCACGTGCCCAAGAAATTGCACACGATCTAGCCAAAATTCGCACTTAGAGAATTTCGCGTACAATTTTTCCTTTCTTAGTGTTTCCAATGTCAAACGTAAGTGTTCCACGTGTTCTTCTTGAGTTTTGGAATACACCAGAATGTCGCCGATGAATACCACTACAAACTTGTCTAAGAATGGTTTAAACACCATATTCATCAAATCCATGAATGCAACAGGTGCATTGGTTAAACCAAAAGACATCACCAGAAACTCGTAATGTCTATACCGAGTTCTGAATGCCGTTCAAGGTATATCCTCTTTCTTTACTTTCAATTGGTGATACCCACTTCTCAAATCTATTTTCGAGAAGTATTTAGCACCCTTTAACTGATCAAACAAGTCATCTATTCTTGGTAATGAATATTTGTTTTTAATAGTGACTTTGTTTAATTCATTATAATCAATGCAAAGACGCGTTGACCCATCCTTCTTCTTCACGAATAACACAGGTGCTCCCCATGATGATACGCTTAGTTGAATATACTTCTTGTCTAACAATTCTTGCAATTGTACCATCAGTTCCTTCATTTCTACTGGAGCCATTCTATACAGGGCCTTCGATATCGGTGTTGTTCCCGATAATAAGTCGATCACGAACTCAATTTCTCTGTGAGGCGGAAGTCATAGCAAATACTCTGGAAACAAATCCTCAAATTCCTTCACCACTGGTATCTCTTCCAGTTTCACATTCTTCTTCTGAGTATCGACTATGTAAGCTAAATAGCCCACACAGCCTTGACTCAACAATTTCTTGGCCTGCATCATCGTCAGACATTTCATTTATCTAGGCGACTTGCTACCATATAATACTACCTTTGACGGGGTCATAAGGTTTACACACTTCTTTTGGCAATCAATTACTGCTCCATATTTGAACAGCCAATCCATTCCTAAAATAACATCAAACTCTCCAAGTTTAATCGGAATCAAATCTACCATAAAGATATTCTCCTTAATGTTCACCCTACAGTTCTTGTATACGAATCTAACAGGGATTATCTCCTTATTCGTAATTTCTATGTTCAAAGGAAAATTCAGTTCTTCACTAGGCAATCCTAACCTCTTAGCAAACTCATCAGAGATAAACGAGCAAGTAGCACCTGAATCAAATAATACATAAGCATTTATATCATTGATTAGGATAATACCTGACACCACATCTTTTGATTGCAAAACATCTTGCACAGTCATGTTGAAGGTACTAGCTGTGGGTTTGTTTGATGCTGTAGGTCCAACAATGGCCTATGTACCTCCACTGTTACCTCCATTGCTTCTGGTTGTCTCTCCAGCCTTCTTCTTAGGACATTCACGAGAAAAGTGATCCTTGGATCCGTACGTGAAGCACACATTCTTCTTAGGTAGAGTGCAATTTGGGGCGATGTGACCCTCCTGGCCATAATTGAAGCATACTCGTTTCCCTATCAAGCACGCACCCTTGTGAAACTTCCCGCATGTAGCACATGCTTCAAACTTCTTGTTTTACTGGTTACCCTGCTGGTTTCCAATACCCATGTTTCCATTCCATTTCCTCTTCAAGTTGTTGTTGTTTCCACCACTACCACCTCCATTATAATCTCCACCTCATTCTTCTTCTTCTTCTTCTTCTTCTTCTTCTCCTGTTCCTGATTGAACTTTCTCACTGCCTCGCACCCACCTTCAGCGAGTATTGCTTTCTCCATCACCGATGAGAAAGTCTTCAATTGGAATAGGGAAACCCTACTGTACAACCAGGGCTTCAGTCCCTGTTCAAACCTCTTCGCCTTGCGTTCGTCTGTGCTAACTTGATAAGGCATAAACCTCGCAAACTCATTGAATTTAGCGGCATACTTGGATACCATCATTGTTCCATGCTTCAGTTCCAAAAATTGCACCTCTAGCTGACTCTTTGAACTCTCGGGAAAATAGGTCTTGAAGAATATCTCCTTAAACCTATCCCAGGTCATCATCCCTGGTCCTTCTCGAGTTTTATTGGCCTGCCACCAATAACTAGCCTCTACTTTCAACATGAATGTTGCAAAAGCAGTCTTCTGGTCATCCCCTACCCTAGAAACATCGAACGCCTTTTCTATCTCCATAATCTAAGTCTGTGCCTCGACTGGATTCACGAAACCACAAAATTTAGGTGGTCCAACCGCCTTGAACTCCTTAAACGTTTTTCCTTAGTTCTGTGGTTGATTCTGCAACGCTCCTGTCAGTAACGTCACTAATTGTTGAATGGGGTTAGCATCAACATTGTCGTTATTGGTTCTTTCAGTGTTTCTATGTCATGGTGGTTGACGTCTGGGATGCATTTTCTGTTAAAAATACACTCATTAGGTTATTATTCAACTCTTTTAAGTAATTTCTACGTAACTTGCCTCCACCAAAGAAATAGCCACATAACCACATAACACTTTGAATAAAATAACAACTTTTATTTATTCATAACCTTTTTGAAAATATAAAACAATAGCATCACTGCTATTTACATTACTTTCCTGAACCACAAAAGTTTCAGGACAACATCATCATCATATCCCATAGGTCACATAACTCTTGGAATTTACAACTTATTTAACATTTTATTAATCGCATAACAACTACGATGTTCTACTAAGATACTGCTTAGCCTTACTACGCTCTTCCTTCATAATCCGGAACATTGTTCTGCGATCTAATACATACGATGGCAGCGTCTCGAATTGAATCGAATAACCCATGATCCGATTTTGAGCTCGATTAACCACGGTGTTGAATACTCTATTCATCTCTTCCATCTTCATTCTCTTTGCCTGTGCGTCTTTCACTGCTATCCCGACTCATTGAAACACCTCCTCATATGCGTCTTTGGCTCTTTCCCTCTTAGTAGCTTCTTCCTTCAGCTTGTTCTTCAGTTCTGTGACCTCCTCGATCAGTTGTTCTTTCTCTCCTTCAGTCTGTTCTAGCTTCTCCTCGACATTAGTCAGTCGTTCCTCATGATCCTGGATCTCATCATCTTTCTGTGTCATTGCAGTCTGTTGTTCAGCTACTATCTCTTGCAATTCCTCGACTGTATCCTAAAGTTCCACGTTACGATCGTAGACTTCATCGTACATACGAGAAGCTATCGAGGTTAGTGGAGTCTCCTCCTCCTCGTCCTCGTCATCCTCATCCTCCTATGACAACTCAACGGGATCCTCCTCATCCGTCTCCACATCATCATCCTCATCTTCAACCACTGTGACCAACGGGGCTGACTCCCGTGGCAGTAGTTGTTCCCAAATAACCTGAATGTTGCGAGGCTCCTCCTCTATAGGCATTTGAGGTCTATCCTCCCTAGCCTGACTGGATTCTCCGACATTAGTCATCCTGACAACAAAATTTTAAGTTTTAATTATTAATCATTACTTCTCGACACTCACGAGCACATAAGTTATAAACACATAATCACATAAGTGTTTTATTAATTCTTCCTTAAAATTCGATAAGAGTTAATCACCACTATCTTTTCAAAGGTTACTTTCTAATGTTTTTCCCCACCTAAGGTTCATAACCTAAAGCTTTGATACCAACTTGTGACACCCCCAAATCCTGGTACTTCATTACCTCAAGATTTGGTGTTCACGTAATCAAAACATTCATATCTAACTACCCAATCATAATAAATTGAATAATAAAATCTGCCCATACAGGATTATGTTAATAAATACATTATCTCCCAGGTTATCTAACCTTTAATTACAATCATTCAAATACGGAAATTAAATTATTACATCACATCATTATTAAAAGTCTATCATCATAATGATAAAATAAATTACAAGTCTTCATCACTTGTACATTTTCCCTTTCCTTTGCTAGTTGTAGGTTTATCTACCTTCTCAACCATAGCTGCAATATGTGTATAAATATGTAAAAGTGAGCAAACAAAGCTCACTTGAAATAAGAATAAATATCTTTACAACATTTGCCAAATAATAGGCTAAATAGAATTGAATGATATGTTCTATTAACATTACAATATTTGCCAAATCATAGGCTCAATAGAACTGAATGATATGTTCTATTAACATTCTTTAATATACCACTGAGGGTCTAATGACCACAAACCATGTCCACAGTTATAAATAATCTTTAAACTTTAACTTTAACAGTCATATAACTATAAGGACTCCACGTACTTAGAGGGATCAATCCTTCGTATAATGTATTGTGCACAACCATTTCAACGCTAAGCGTAAACCCCTAAACATAGGGTTGTTCATCTTAGTATTTAGAGTACAAGTCCACACCAAAGAAAGTTTGGTTTGGATAAGCTTTCAAGGGTAATTGAAGTTTAATGATCATCAACTAGGGAACTAGTTGAATCAACAATGCTTGATAACACAATAGTTGTTTAATAACAACATAACTTAGAACATTTGAGAATCATAAATGAACTGATTATACATATCAAACTCATGCTTGAAATAACTATAGAACATAAGCATTCAATAAAATGAATAAAATGGTTAACCTTTGCTTGAACAGTAAAATAAGCTAAGGTTCGAGTCTTATAACATTAGAAATGATATTCCTGAACGTACATTTAACTGATAGCAAGCTGGAAATTAAAAACTTTCCCAACAAGATATTAACTCATGCAAAGAATTAAAACAGTTCAATAATAGAGACGAGAGTTCAAAAACTACGTTCATTATACAATAATAGAACTTAAGAAACTTGTTTAACTGTAAACAAGTTAGAATGAATCAATCAAAGAAGAATTTCCAATAACATTAGAGTTAGAGTTTACTCGAACGAATTTTAGGAACAATTGACTTATTCAATAACAGTTAAGATAAAAAAACTTGCTCAATCAAAAGAATGAAGTTACACAGTATAATAATAGAACTAACTCCACGAAAGTGTAGAGTTAGAAAACTTGCCTCGAGCGTAAGCTAAAATATTAAAACTCACGTTTACCTATACACAATATTAAAACCACAACATCAATTAGACATACTAATATCCATTTTTCAATATAAAACGCATTACTAGCTAAACTTGTTATTTTAGCACAAGTCTTATGCTACCATTTACATCTCAGAATTCCTAAGTGTTAATCATCCCAACACTTAACTAACGTTCATTGTATAAACTAAATTATCACATAACACGTTCTTGATTTACTAATCATTTTTGCAAATTTGAACTTACTAACCACGATTCATTATGTTATGTTAACCTTAACATTACAAATTTAACATGCTAACATAATTTCAGACCATGCTATGATGTTTCCCCAAGTCTGCAGTAATAGCAGAAGCCAGAATCTCAAACCAGGGTATTGTGCAGCTGCGCCATACAAAGGCTTGGGACCGGCGCAGCTGCGCCGGTGTTCAGACAGACCCAGAGAAGGCTAATGAACAGTAGCCGACTTTAGCCCAACAAACAAAAATTTCACCCAATAGACAGTAATATCAACACGTAAAATAAATATACAACTATCATAAACATGTTTGCTAACATTTACAACCAAGTAGCACAATTTATCAACAACTAGAACTATTTTAATTTCTTAATTTTCATGTTTTTCATAAAAACTCAGTTTTCTTGACATTCATCCTAAAAATCATCACTGTGAATTCAATACATTATAAAATCATCTCATTCAAATTATGTTATGTTCGTATCTCATTGAACTATCATATACAAGCGTCAATGTAAGGTTTAACATAAGAATTGACCATCTAAATTGGTACTTACCTAAGCCATACAAACAATACATTTATTGTCAAAATTTTCTACTGTCAAAAATGAAATTAGCATACAAATTTCTTATTTTAAACATAACTCTAGCATCATAAGCATATATCATCACAATTATCAAGTATCTATCCACAATTCACAAATTTTGATTTCACAGAATACAAATAAAGCTATGCCGTAACTTCATATATGTATATACATATACATATACATATATATATATATATATATATATATATATATATATATATATATTGTGAGACCCCAGATTTTATGAATAAAGATTTAATTTTCTCGAAATAATTTTTTGTGTGGATTTGAGATAATGTTATAGTTGTGGGTAGTATTTATAAATTTTGCAAAGTATGCAAGTTGTCATATTATATTCGATTGGTCGGGGAATATTTGTTTTATCAGGGAATATTCGTGCAATGACACAATTATTGGTGGACCCAGCAACGAAATTATTGTCGGATTGAGAAAACGACAAAAATATTTTTATGAAAATAATGGCAGAAGTTTTACCGTTGATACTGTTGAACTACTCGGTAGTAAAAGTACAGTAATACGCATTGTTGCATACTAGCACACAGTATTGGTTATTGATGCTTACGTGAGAAGTCATTCAGTTTTGTTCAATTATTGCTATAGTAATTGTTGCATAGTATCTCACGTTATTTGATTCAATTATTGACGATATTTATTATATTTTTAAAATCAATAATTGAGACGACAAAATTATTAATATTATTATTTGCAATATTAACGATGTCTAGAAGTTCTGTCAATGAGAGGTTTGGTCACCTAATTGCGCGCCAATAGGGAGAAATCCTTATTAGAAAGCCCTCTCTTTCCTGGGAATGACCTGATCGATTAATATTGTGAATTGTAATAAAGATGATAAATGTTGTTAAAATTATTAAGGTGATTTTTATGAAGTTTGCTTATTTTATGGATTCCTATTTACCCATTTTTCAAAATAATCAGTAGAAAATTATTTAAAGGTGGGGCCCACATGTGGGGGCCACATGTGGGGCCCATATGTGTTGGAAAAATGATTTTGGAAATGGAAGAGTGTACGCATAGAAGTATATGTATGTATTGAGTATATGGTGGGAGAAAGTGATATGTGAAAGTGATAGGTGTGTGATGTGTGTGTGAGTGGAAAATGGTGGAAAAGTGGTAGTGTGATAGTGATGTGTAAGAGTGTAGTGAAATTGATTTTTGGGAGGGTGGGGGATTGATGTTGGATATGGGGGGATAAAAAAATCTAGTGGTATATATAATATTGATATATATAAATTGAAAACATGTGTTTATATATATGTATTATATTTTAATTTTTGTTGAAATCTTATTGGTTAGTTGTTTGACTTAGTTGTTAGTTGATTGAAGAAATAATTCTAAAATTGTTTCGTACTTGAACAGTGCCCTTCCATTCTCCTATAAATAGAAGCTCATTCCTTCATTATTTGTTACGAATTCACTGAAACTCTAGAGAGAGAAAATTATAGAGAGAAAGAAGAAAAGTTTTCTACTACTTAACTACTCTTATATTCAGTTCTTTTACGGTAAGGGATATTATTTCTTTTGTATTCATGAAGAGAACTTCTGTTATTCCATTCTTTATTATTCTACTGGAATAACTAGTATACGCGGACTACCCTATACTTGGTGACATTCTTCTATTATTCCGTCTTTATTATTATTCTATTGGAATATCCTGTCTATGTATTTTACGCCAGACCTGATTCCGTCTTTATTATTCTGTTGGAATATCCTGTCTGTGCGTTTTACGCCGGACCTGGTTCCGTCTTTATTATTATTATTCTGTTGGAATATCCTGTTTGTGCGTTTTACGCCGGACCAAATTCCCTCCTTATTAGTATTCTGTTGGAATAACCTGTCTATGCGAAGTACTGCATGCATGGTGATTTCTGTTGTTATTCCATTCTTTATTATTCTGTTGGAACATCCTGTCGGTGCGAATTTCGCCTGACCTGATTCCGTTATTTAGTATTCTGTTGGAATAACCTGTCTATGCGAAGTACCGCATGCATGGTGATTTCTTTTGTTATTCCATTCTTTATTATACTCAGTTGGTTAAAGTTTTGACTTCTATACCCCATGAAATTAGTAGAATATCCTTGATATTTGCACTTCATCCAGTATCTTTTCATGGAAATATTCTTCTGAGCATTCTTGAATTTTACTCTACAAAGCAGTATCATGTTGACAATTTGGACGTTATTAGTTCCTAGATAAATTAATTCTTGAATTTGTTTTTTTTGAATTCTTATATCATTGTCATCATCCTCATATTTATATTATGTTGAAAGTCATCTGTGGCTTGTAGTGCATAGATGAACTTGGTATGATTATGACCAGGGATTATTCGGTGTAATCATGACAGTAATGTTACAAATGATGTGGAAAATGTCCTCATTGGCCCGTAGTGCATTGATGGACAGTTGTTGGCATGATCATGACCATTAATGAATACACAAATATTCTTGGCCCGTAGTGCATAGATAATTGTGGTCGTGATACTAAAGAATATCCTTGGCCATAGTGCAGGGGTGATTCAATGATGTGAAATATTTATTAAGTTGAGTCTCAGTGATAACAATGATGAAAAACCTTTTAAATCATAAAAGATAGTAGATTTTATTTTTTACTTGACTCTCTTTTAATGGATTGCTTATTCTGCTGCAGTTAAACTTGATGTCTATTATATTTTATCAGTTTAACATTGTTGGAGACTAATAATAATTTATTCTGCATTATCTTAGTCATAATATTTCTTACTGGGCTAGTTGAGCTCACCCTTTCTTTCACTATTCTCTTCAGGAAATGAGAATATAGCTGGGACGAGTCGGGGAACGGAGTGATGGTCCAGAGGATAGCATTAGTAGTCCTCACTATTCTGTGAAATAGTGTGATAATAATTGTAATGAGGACTCCTTTTGAGTTTGTATACTCTCTAGTAGACAATAATTGTATTCAAACTCACAGTTTATGTTTTATCGTATTGTACACGACAGTTGTATTAGTAAGTTGTATTTGAATTCTGTACCATATATCTGGCGACCCAAGATGGGTGATGTATACCTAATTTTGGGGGCGTCACATATATAATACAAAGGTTAGATAAATACCTTCAAATAGCTTGGTAAACCTTGCTAACTCTTGTAATCCTTGCTAAAATTGCCAGAAATTGCTTAAGTTCTCTCACAATTCTCCTAACTCTCTGAACTCTCAGTGTTCTGCTCTCTTAGGCTTTAGCCAATATAGACACATAATACGTAAAAGAAAAACTGTCACCTTAATACGCATTCTAATGATATTAACAGTTATAACATAAATGTATATAATATAAATATATTATATTTAATATTTATTTATTTTATTTATATTATTTAATTTGAAAAACTAGAAATCCAAAAAGCCATAAGGCTTGTTTGGCAAAAACCCTTTAAATTTTAAAGAATTAATATATTAAGCCTTGTTTGGCAAAAACTAAATTAAACTACTTTAATTTATTTTAATAACTCCTTGTAATATAGTTATTTGTCACACTTTATTTAGTCAAGCTTTCATATTTAATTTAGTTAATTCACATTACAATTAATTAAATTAATCAATTAATCACACAACTCAATACAAATAATTAACCATTAAATTGAAATATCAATATAATAATCATTTCTTTAATTCATCAATTATTTATTTAACAAATAATTCTCCAAATAAAATTAAATCAATTAAACAAATATTTATTCAATGATAAACACATCCATTAAATATTTATATAATTCAAAAAATATTTAATATTATAATTAAAATTCTGGAATGTTACAAGGCCTATAGAGTGTTCAACAAGAAGACATTGAGTGTTGAAGTCTCGATTCACATCATCTTTGATGAGACAGACTTAGTCAAAACAGTGCTTCAAGACACTACGATCGACAGTTTAGACACTACGAACGAGGTCGTCGAGCTCAACGCTACGATCGTAGTGCCAGATAATGAAATCGTTGAGCAAGGAAATGAGATCGTAGAGAGGTCTATGCAAGACAACAAACCTCCACACCAAGAAGAAGAAATAGATCTTGAAGACCAAAGACAAGAAGGCATCAAGACAGACATCCCAACAGGAAACAGATGGGCAAGAGATCACACTCAAGACTTAATCATTGGAGATCCGAGTGCAAGAGTCAAAACAAGAGCTGCCACCCAAAATGAATGTTTTTATCTAAGCTTCTTGTCACAAATAGAACCAAAGAAGATAGAAGATGCTATGGAAGACTCCAGTTGGATAGAAGCCATGTAGGAAGAACTTAACCAATTTGAAAGAAGTAAAGTATGGAGATTGGTACCAAGACCAAAGAGTCATCCTATCATTGGAACCAAGTGGGTCTTCAGAAACAAGATGGATGAACATGGAGTAATAACCAGGAACAAGGAAAGACTAGTGGCCAAGGGTTACTCTCAAGAAGAAGGCATTGACTATGATGAGACATTTGCACCTGTTGCCAGACTAGATGCCATCAGAATATTCCTTGCCTTTGCTGTTCACATGAAATTCAAGGTCTTTCAGATGGATGTCAAAAGTGCATTCCTGAATGGTGAACTTCAAGAAGAAGTCTATGTAGATCAACCTCCAGGTTTCATCAATCCATCTCTTTCCAATTATGTTTATAGATTAAACAAAGACTTATATGGTCTCAAGTAAGCACCTAGAGCATGGTATGAAACACTAACTAACTTTCTTATTGAAAATGGGTTCACTAGAGGTAGAGTAGATACCACATTATTCCTTAGAAAACATAAAGACAAAATCTTATTATTTCAAATATATGTTGATGATATTATTTTTTGTTTTACTGATGAAAAGCTATGTAAGAGATTCTCCAAGATTATACAGAGCAAGTTTGAAATGAGTATGATGGGTGAGCTAAACTTCTTCCTTGGACTGCAAGTAAAGCAGACTGATGAAGGAATCTTCATAAACCTAGCCAAGTACATCAAAGATTTATTTAAGAAGTATGGCATGGAATCAGCCTCTCCTATGAAAACCCCAATTGCTCCTGCAACCAAGCTTGACAAAGATGAAAAAGGGAAAAGTATTGATATAACTCAATACAGAGGTATGATAGTCTCTCTTCTGTATCTAACTGCCAGTAGACCAGACATAATGTTTGCAACATGCATATGTACTAGATTTCAGGCTACTCCTAAGGAATCACATTTAACTGCTGTAAAGAGGATTTTCAGGTATCTCAAGGGTACACCTCACTTGGGGCTTCAGTATCCCAAGGAGTCCTCATTTGAACTAACAGGATACACAGATGCTGATTTTGCAGGCTGCAAAATAGATTGAAAGAGTACTAGTGGCACCTGTCAATTGTTAGGAAATAGACTTGTGTCCTGGTTTAGAAAGAAACAAAACTCAGTATCTACTTCAACTACAAAAGCTGAATACATTGCTGCTGGCAGTTGTTGTGCTTAGATCATATGGATGAAAAATCAGCTAGCAAATTATGGGTTTGAGTTCAAATCCATACCTTTTCATTGTGATAACACATGTGCCATAACAATAACTCATAATCCTGTCATGCACTCTAGGACTAAGCATATAGAAATAAGGTATCATTTCATTAGGGATCATGTGCAAAATGGAATCATATCTTTACAAATTATCCCTACTGAAAATCAACTTGCTGATGTCTTTACAAAGCCTCTAGATGAATCCAGGTTTAACAAGTTAATAAGTGAGCTAGGCATGCTTAATTTACAACCATGAAATATATACTCTAGTCTGTGCTAACCATACAGATATAAAGGCTATGTTTGAAATTATGGACATGATAAAAGGAAGACCACGATCGTAGAGTTGAAGTGACAAAAGACAACGATCACAGTGAAGACTCAACGATTGCAGAAGCCCCATCAACAAAACAAAGGAGCATCCTATGATAAAAAAGTTCAAAACAAAGCAATCTCTCTGATAAGCGCCTCAGGAACAAACCTAACTCTTGATTCACTCTATGAGGTTGGCCCTTCCTGAGTTACCTTAAACCGAGAAAAATGCTAAGTTAAAAGTTCATCACAAGGACTCGGTCAGACTCAACGATCGCTGAGCAGACACGAAGATTGCTGAGTAGACACGACGATTGCAGTTCAGACACAACGATCGCTGAGCAGACACGATGAGTGCTGAGTAGACAAGACGATTGCAGTTCAGACACGACGATTGCTGAGCAGATATAATAATTACAGTTCAGACACGATGATTCCTGAGCATACACAACCATTGCAGTTCAGACACAATGATTGCAGTCCAGACTCGACGAATGCAAAGCAGACTCAACAATCACAAAGGCTACCTTAACGATCGTAGTCCTCCCTAAGGACATATTAGCTCAGAAGGAGCTAAGGGCAAATCAGTACAATCCTCCTCAGTCAAATTCGTAGAGCTAAGCAGAACTTGACACCTGCCCCACTAAACAAAAATGGAGAAGGAAGTTACTAGTACTGATTGAAAATGCCTTTTTGAAATCGGAAGTTCAAAAAGCTTATCTCTCTCTACAAGCAAAAACCCTAACTCTTAAGAAAGCTCAAACAACCTTAATCCTTGCAAAGAAAGTAATGGTAGCCTCCAACGTTATCTCTGGCTACAGACCATGCTTCGATGAGTTCAAAACCGCTGAACCCAAATTTCACAAGATTTTGACATTGATAAAGAAGGCAGGTCTCAAAGACGCTCTGGGTACAAGCACATGGATCTACCCTAAGTTAATAAAAGAATTCTACAAGAATGGGGCGTTCAAAAATGAAGTCTTCACGACGAGAGTCAAGGACGTAGAAATCAAGCTAAAGGCTGAGAACATCAACCTAGCCCTAGGCTTCAAATCTGAAGGGTTTTGGTTTTTAGATGGCATAGATTTCCATGAAGGACTTAAGAAGATGCATCACAAAAAATTCCCCACTGTCAAAGGATACAAGAAGGAGTTTCCTCAGAGGTATGAATTTTTGGCTGATATTATTAGGAAGTGTATATGCTACAAAAGCTCCGGTCACGATTCTGTAAATGAGGTACACCTAAAGCTCATGACTGCCATAAGTTATGGGATACAACTTAACTATGGAGCTCTACTGCTTGAATGTATTGGAAAATGGATTCTTAG
Source organism: Panax japonicus (assembly GCA_020205505.1). Taxonomy (NCBI): domain Eukaryota; kingdom Viridiplantae; phylum Streptophyta; class Magnoliopsida; order Apiales; family Araliaceae; genus Panax; species Panax japonicus. Next base: position 15,778,075 of record CM035101.1, on the reverse strand, counting down.
CTCGAAGAAGACAAAGAGCTCTCAAAAGATGCTCTACGGGCGATTTATAAGCATCATCCTATAGTCTGCTCTAGGTGATAAGATTAAGGACGATGAAAGAGAGTCCATCAATCCAAATATACGGATGACCCAACAACTGTTTAAAAACTGAAAAAGGAATCCAACTGAGAATGTACGCATGATGATTGAGTCCAGTGGTAGAACTGGTGATCTAAAGGAATTAGGGATTCCAGGAAACATGTCAGTCGTCAAAGAGACTGAAGAAGAAGAGGAAGAGATCAACAAGGAAGAACCCACCACCCTAGTCAGAAAAAGCAAGAGAAAACTAAAGACTAGAATGGCAGAAGAACCCCAGGGATTAACTACTGATATACCTGTAGAGTCTTCTGACATTGAAGCTCTAAGGATCCTAAGAAGAAAAGAACAGCAGGCTGAGGCAGATGAAGACAGAGCCACCATCTCATAGTTGCTGAAGAAGAACAAAATCAGTCACAAGTTCAAGATGCCATCTATCTCTTCGATCGTAGAGTCTCTACCGATCGTAGAGACCAGACTGAACACCTCAAGCAAAGAAGTTACTGCACCAGATGTTCTGGCTGATCAACAGGACAGAGCTGAAGTTGAAGAAAGTCCTGAGGATGTGGCTCAGCCTAGAAAACTAAGACAAAAATTGATTAAAAAGTACATCCTTTTCAATGAAGGAGTACTCAAGGAGGAAGACAAAAAGATGGCTGCTGAAAAGGAACTATCCAAAGAAAGCCAAAAGGTCATAGCTCAAGTTAAGGGGGAGATACCTGAAGTTCTCACCCTAGAAAATGCTCCAGCTGAGGGGGAGCTACTAGTCTTGCAGATGGTTGATCATGTTGAGGGGGAGTCTCATGATATCCCCATGTAAAAAAGCTACTTGTGCAGAAAATGAGAGAGAACCTGAGCAAGATAGTCAAAAGGAAGTCATTGATATAATGAAATCCTCAAAAGAAGATAGAGAAGAAAAGGAAGAAAAAGATGATAATGAACTTGAGATCACAGCTGTGGGCCGTGATGGGTATAATAGTTTTCTCTACGAGCAGATGTTCTCCTATCTACCCATGATGCCTTTTTATAGGGCTCAAATTCTAAATTCCTGGAATCACATGTTCTAGAGCTTCAAAGAATATCTATCCATCTCTGTGCTAGCTCATGGATTTCCAGACAAATTCAACTTTGCCAAAAAGCTGATCACAAATGGTCCCTCCTCAAGAATGGTGCATGAGGTATTAACTATCCCAATCTTTTTCAGAGTTAATCACCACTGTCTTTTTTTAGCAAATTTTATGAATTCCCAAGCTGGGTGGAAGTGGTTGTTAATCCACTAAATCACCTCCCAGTTGCAGAATCCCAAAATTATGTAATTGATGAACCACATATGCCCAACTTCATGTTGATCCAAACACCACTAATCTCTACGATTACTGACTCTAGCCCCATCGTAGAGTCCCACACTAAAATCGTAGAGCCACCTACTCCAGACGCCCAAACATAGGCCCCTCCATCAGATATTCCCTCTTCGTCCACAAATGAATACTTCAACCTTGATCTTGCCCTTTACTCCTTGCAAGATCAACACAAAAGAACATCCCCTCCTTCAAACAATCCATAACTCTGTGAACTACTTTCAGATCTGCCCACCAAAGCTGAGCTGACAGAAGTGTCGAAGAAAGTGAACAAGGACATCGATGATAGTCTTGAAGCTCACACAGAACTCATTCATCTAAGACTGACAAAGATGATCAGTGCTACAAATAATCTCCCAAGCACCCTAAACTGCGTGCTTACAAAGAAGCCGAGGGAGATCATCAAGGAAATGGTTAAGAGCATAAAGGACAAGGATGATATTGACTTTCTAGCAGCTAAAAGACATAGAGATGCTGTTCTTGCCTTACAAACAACTCAAGAAGCCCAGAATAAACTTATGTCGGAGAGCATCATCAATATGCAAACTGCCGTAAAAGAATTCCAACAATTCTACGTCAACCAAGGACAGCAGACTGACAATGTTCTAACTATCCTCCGACACAGGGAAGCTCGATCTGACGCTCTGATCAAGGAAAATTGAGAGGACATTACTCAAACTCAAAGCCAACTCAACGAGCTCGTCCAAGGAGTGACTCGCCTCTCCGAAGACATTCAAACCCTTGATGCAGACATAAAGGGGGAGAATGAAAGGATGTAATAACCAAGAATTTTAAGTCACGCAGTAATTAAATATATTAATTAAATATTAATGATATTGAAAACTTTGTAACATATAGGAAATGAATATGTTATTATTTATGTGGAAGATGTTTATGGTTAAATAAATATATATGTATGTATGATTGATATAAAGAGTATTAATCGAAAAAGTTGCATAACCTAATAATATATTAGGTATGGTAAGTAAATACGTCAAGAGTTTTGGCATTGAAGAATAATAGTATTTAATATTATACTCACCTAAGAGATTGATTTGATTATCTCAATTTATTATTCACTATAAATCTAATTAAAGTAAGTTTAATTAGGTTGTAAAATTGAATGTACACAAATAATTATTTCAAAATGAGTGGAATAAAAATCCTAATTAAATGATTAGAATAGAATAAAATTTATCTATTGGATCATGCTATTTTTTTTATAGCCCAAGCAATTTAATTGGAGAGCCCAAACAATAAAACAATTGGCCCAAGTTATGACCCAATTTGTATGGATCTTCTAGATGGTTATTAAACAAATAAAACAACATATAAAATTGGCTAAGATAGTGTATAGATCCGGCCATTCAAGAAGCAAAATAGCACATGATACATTTCATTTATCCATCATTTTAGTTAGTCAAAAGTTGTTTACCAAACCACCTATTTATAGCCACTAGCCTTTTGTAGTTTAATAAATATTTTTGTCCAATGCAAGCAAGATATTGGATGATTAATTGATATATACAAGTTATATCTATATATATTAATTGCCTATAAATACCCCCACAATTTTTTATAAGGAAACTTTTCACTTCATCTAAGCAAAGAGCAAAAACATAGCAAAAAGAAAGAATTAGAGAGTAATATCGTGGGAGGCTTGGAAGGAGAGGAGAAAGAAATTTCCTTGATGCAAGCTAAATTTATCACATACTTTGGCAAAACAAGAAGGGTAGCTTTAAGATCAAGGTAAAAAAATATTGAATCTCAAGTTTTAATTTCTTGTAGTTTGTTGATTTTATAAAAAAAAAAAAGAACCTATGTTCATGAGATTTCAAAACTCTTGATTTATTTTTTTTGTGTAACATGGTTGGATCTTATTTTTTTTGGTGTTTAAAAGTTGATCCAAGAGGAAAGAAAATAAAGTAGGTACAAATATGTAAGAAAAACCCTAATCTTGCATGCTTAGTGTATTTTATTTTAGATACATGGAGTTAATGCTTTAAGTGGCTAGAAGCATGCTAGAATGATAGATATAGAGTTTAATGGATTTAAATTGTGTATTGATATGTGTTTGTGTTGAAAAGTTTAGTAAAATGCATATGAAAATGAGTTTTACCGGAAAACTTCACCTTGAAGATTTTTATTTTGAAACCTACTAATAGTTTTTGTGATTTTCTTTCTTGTTATGCTAGATATGTAAGTTAAGGACAAAATCACTTTTGTAGCATGCAAAAATATTTTAAAATGAGCAAGATTTGATTTTTTTTCTAAAAACACCTCATTGATGAAGGGCTGTGCAGAACAGTCCGGTTTCTGGCCATTTTTGCTAACTGAAACATGTCCAAATTTGATGTTTTATAAATGAAAATTGTAGTTCAGGAAGATACGAATCCAACGAGACCGACTGGACCTAAATCGGAGTAGTAGATTTCATTTTATGAATGTTTTAGTAAAGGACCCCAAATCTGGAAAATTTTTTTTTAGAGAAAATATATATTTTTAACTGCCGGTTCAGTTTTCCGGCGAACCGGACCAACTTTCCGGCGACCGGTTCACCCAGTTTCCAGCCGGTTCTGGTGGTGGGTTCAAGACCAATAATTTTCTAAAATTGTGAAGAATATTAAAATATTTAATTCCAAATTTTTCTGGACAGATATGTAATTATTAAGTAATTAATGGTTTAAATCCATTTAAATCATTTAAAACTTACTAATTAATAATTATTAGTGCCACTAAATGATTATTAAGCTAATTACATATAATTTATGTGTAATTAACTACTTAATTATTAATTAAGTGATAATTAAGTAGAGTTAGTGGTAATAAACTAACTATTGATTATTTAATTCAAATTAAATAATAAATAGAGTTAAACTATCGATTAATTATTATTTAATTAATATTAAATAATGATTAAAGAATATTTAAGTAAGATTATGTTACCATAATATAATTACTTAATTACATTAATATAAAATTTATAAATTATTAATTATTATTTAATTAATAATAAATAATAAATAAGAACCAGTGATAATTAATTATTCTTAGATTAACAAGAATGAATAATTAAAGATTAATGAAGTAAATAAGTTAATTAATTATTATTTAGTTATTATTAAATAATAATTAAAGACAAATAATGTTAACAATTTATTTATTTATTAAAAAAAAGATATAATTAGCTATTATTTATTATTAAATAATAACTAAAGATAACTAATTAATTACTATTTTACTAATATTAAATAGTAAATTAAATGAAGATAGAGTTAATAAATGAAGAGAATTTAAGTAACTCATTAATTAAACAATTTGTTTAAAGAGCTAATAAGTATTTATTACTTAAGAAAAATATTGTAAATTAATTAAATCATTAACCTAAGATTTATGAAATATCTTATGGACTAATTATAGTATATTATATTATGTGTTCCTCGAGATTAAATTATTTGCTAGATAATAGCACAAGTAAGCGTATAGACATACAATTATACGCAGTACTAATTAATAGATCACCATTGTTAATGCTAGGTCGTTCAAGGAGTTTTAATTAAAGCTAGTTAGCTGTAGCTCATCGATCAGGCAAGTTTCCTAACTCAACTTGAGTTACTGTTTTTCAAGCATGGTAGTGAATAATTATTGATAGTTATTCACATCTATAATGATTGTTGTAATTCGCACATAGTGCAATCGAATCATGTTCTATTATTTGAACTAATTATAAATTATGTCTCAACTAATTGTTTATGCGAGACTAATATTTGTTAAAGCATGAAAGGTTCTATCCATTATGAACTGAAATGTTATTGGAAGATCTATGCCATTGATTTCGGCTAGATTAGCATTGTTATTAATTATTGAAATACTAGTATTTCTTTGAAAGTAATCCAAACCATATTGTTGTGGTACGGACTCGTGAAGTAAAACTGAGATGAACAAATTTTATTGTCGTAAATCGACATGTGCACTATTATTGAGTATTATGCATAATATAGGGTACAAAGGAGTTGGCCATTCCAGGTACTTGCAGAAGAGTATAGTTTAGTTTTGATAACTGATTTATATTCTTGTGGTAATTTAGTTTTAATAACTAAATGAATCCTCTATTAGTTCATGATCCTCTATGATCACTCAGCATGAAATCTGGGTATATCCCACATTATTGAATATTGTTGCAGTATTGTTAATTCAATTGAATATTATTGAATCTTTAAAAGAATTATACTCTTTCATATCGAATAGGTTATTTAGTATTAAATATTAGAAAGTTATTATTCAGATTGAATTATTATTTCGTTATCTCGAAATCGTTTGATAATTGTTGAAGCTCTATTCAATCTAGACTCTTCTATTTCATATTCATATATCATTTATTGTATATTTTAACTTGCGGGGCAAACTTGTTGCTCACCCTTGCTAAATAAAATATTTCAGCTAGGAACGATGAGGCCAACGGGGCTAAGAGGAATAAAGGCAAAGGCATAGTGCTGGAGTAGTTTTATATTAATCATATTTAATATGTTGTTTTATAAACCCTTTTTGTTTATCGAAAGGGTAAAGCTTGTAATGTTAAGGTTAGTTGACCTGGGATGATGTTGTTAACTTAATAACCAATGATATGTAAATTTATTATAATCAATGAATGGGTAGTTAGATGTTATTATATTGTGGATCGTGAGCACCAAACTCGGGGGTCAGGTAACCCGGATTTGGGGGCGTCACAAAGGAAATGAGATCAAGGAAAGGGCAGAGGCAGAGGAAAATTCCAAACTCAATCTTCAAGGAGTCCTCCTACAAGGTAGTCTCACCAACAGACTCCACAATCTGGCCATCAGACTCAACGATCTGATCAGCAGGAAGTTATAATGGCTCAACCAATAAGGAGTCTAGGGCCAACTACCAGCTCACAAAATGTGACCACCACAGGCCTAAGAATGCCAATTGGAGATCCTGCATTCATAAATAGGCATGATCACAATCCCAGGCTAAGCCCAAGTGAGCTGGAAGATCTAGCCAAGAAAGATGAAGCAAGCAGGAAAAGGAGAGCTGAGGAGTATGCCAATCCTCCACGCAAAGGATCAAAGAAATAGAGATAAGTGAAAATTTAAATTCTTATTGATGTAAAGCAAAATTGTAATATCTATTCCTCAAACATCAATAAATTCATGCTTGTTCTCTAGAAATTTCAGCTGCTCACTGAAATATTAAGTCATATTTACTTTCCTGCAAATGCATCTAGAAACTAATAATCATGACAACAAATCTCATTGGTTATGTCAACATCATATAGGGGGAGATTGTTGGGAGAGTGCATATTTTGATTTGATGTTTAAAGTAAAAGCTCATGATTATATGTAAAATCCTTCAAAGAATATATGTACAAAGACTTAGTGATAAATCAAATTTGTTAGGTTGATCTTGAGATGTAATAGATAGGCTTTGAAGAGATCGTAGTGTATCAAGCTGATCAAGATTGAAGAAGCCAAGGCAGAAACGTAGAGCATCGAGGATCGTAGTGTGGCTGCCTTGAAGGGCCTCTTCAGAAATCGTAGAGTGGTCCCAACGTTTGCTGAGCCAACTCAGAGATTGTAGTGTGCTCTCGTAGACGTAGAGCTTACAAGGCAAGTAAGTGAAGATCGTAGTGTGCAAATGTTTAAGAAAAATCGTAGTGCTCTCATTTGATAGCATCAGATCAAGCTCCAAGGTGACAAGACACCACGACCTGAATCGTAGAATATCATCTGCCTTTTGTCAGAAGCATCGAGCCCTACCTTTTTGTTTGGAGACAAATTCCAACAAATGTGGAATGAGTTTTAAACGTTGAAGTCCTCACCAGTCCCAACGGCACAAAAGATATCCTTAGTATACAACAAAAGAAACGTATTCAAGAAGCTAAGGAAAGGACCATATGACAGAAGAAAACACCTTTTCAGGTGTTAGGTGAGAAAGCAGTCTGCTGTGTCAGTGGGCCAGAATGCAATTCAGAAGTTGTGCAAAAAAGTCTCCATCAAAGTTCAGAAATGTCAAACACATTTAATGCTTCAACGAATGGCTTCAACGGATAGATTTCAAGGATCACATATATGCAAAAAATATGCAGATGAGAAAAGCAAGCAAGCATTGAACAAAACGCACAAGAACACTCAACGCTCAACTCTACGATCTAAGAAAAAGAGAAAGCTTGCTCAGCTACTCAGTTCTTTCGAACAAGTTCTTAAAGGCAACTGAGTAGCATCAATCAAGAACTCAACAACTAACAATCAACTTAAGTAAGAGTACTAAGTAAGAAGGACTTGAAGAGTTCTAAGTGAACTGTGAAGAATCAAGTCTGCTGGACTTGAAGAGTTCAAGAGTGAACTGAGAAGTGCCTAGACTGCTGGTCTAGAAGGAATCTAGGAGATTCAGAAAGTGTAAAGACATCCTTAGTGGATTTCCTACTCAAGGAGTAGAAGAGTGGACTTGAAGCTTTAAGTGCTCTGAACTACTTAAAACTGTCGTGTCTCTTACATTCTTTCTATAATTGCTATAACTGTTATAACTGCCTCACTCTCATTAACTAACTATTTCTAAAAGGGAGATTAAACAAATCATAATTCTGTTGTGTTTAAATCGTTAACAAAACTAACAAAGTATTTTGAAAAGAATTTCAATTATCTATTCAACCCCCTCTTCTAGATAATTATTGTGCCTCCGGAAACTAACAAACTTTTACAAAATAACCAATGTGGGACTTGACTATTAAGGTCTAACTTGTAGTTGCCTTCCTTAAATTGCAAACATGACTTTTATTCTAATTTTGGAGCATTTCTTTCCCAACTTATTGATAAATAATTTAAGTTTATCTAATTTCTTTTACTTTTACCATTTTAATCAATATAGAAATTGTAAACCACCTACTATTAATGTTTCCCTTGGTACTATTTTTATAAAAAAACTTTACTTGATACTTGATAGTCTTTTTATAAGGAAAACTTCCTTATACCTTTATAAAATAACTAATATGGGGACTTGGCTATTAAGATCTCACTTGATAGTCTTTTATAACAAGTTATGTGAGATGGCGCCATAAGTTCCCTTATGTGATTTGATGAGAGTCTAAATTGGTATTTACATCCCTATATTAAGTAATAATACTTTGATTATTTATTATCTTGAATTCATTATTACATGGTAATCAATTTAAAAGGAAAATTTCCTTAAAGTTTTACCAATTTAACCAATATGGGACTTGGAGACAACCAAATACTAAGGGCTTCACTTGGTAGTAATATAGTATGCCATCTATTGTCTAATAAGTCCCACATTGAATGACCACTACATGTAAGGAAGCCACACCAAATTCAAATACATCCCACATTGTCTAGTATTCCATCTCTCGTCTTACCTCTATTCTTTAAATAGAAGAGACTTTCAAGTTAATTTTACATGGTTAGGCAAAAAATTCTAAAGAAATGGACTTTCAAGTAATTTTTTAATATTATATTTAAAAAACTGGTATAATCGGTTCGGTATATACCGACCAAGCCAAACACCCTACCGAAACCGGTACCAAAAATTTGGTATGTACCGATTTCGTGTACCAGAACCGAACCGATTTGTCTTTGCACCGAACTGATCGGTTCAAACCGATTCAGTTTCCCTAAAAACTGAATATACCATTTTTTTGAACACCTCTACGAGTCTTTGAGAATGTTTTTTATTGATTTGAATTCTTTTGATTGGTTTGCGATTGGGTCAAATTTTACTTTCTAGTTTCTGAATCTGTATCCCCATGCTCGTAGATGAAAGAAGTAAGTAGTGAGAGGAGATTTAACTATTCTAGAGGGAGAGAGATGGAGCGTAGGATAGAGAGATAATTAGAAACATCAACCTACTTTTTCTATTCCTCTTCTAATAATAAGACAGAGATCTGTATCCCCATGCTTAAGGTTATTCTTACAACAGATCGTTCATTCGTAAATCAAATGGTTAATAGAGCTCTCGTCCACAATTTAATTTTTAGTATTTGATAAGTGATATTTTTACTCACTTATTGTATAATAATCCATGCGAATTTTTCCCACCTCGAGTACATTTCATTTTGTTTTAGTTGTATTTCACGTTATTTTGCATTGCATATACTTAAAACTCCTTTTGGTGAATAAGTGCAGGAATCGGCTTCATTTTGGTGGAATTCGAGGTATCGGTGAGCGGATGTATGAAGGCTAGTTGAAAGGCGAGGATGTGCATGGCATGGGGGTACAATGAGGCATGGAAATCAAGCAAGCATAAGGATTAAAACAAGTAGCAGCAGCAACAAGAAGGAAACTAGACTCAGGAATTGCAGGACATAGGCCGCGCGGCCGCGCGGCCGCGCGGCCGCGCCGCAGTACACAGGCAGACTCGCGTGCCCGCACGAGTACAAAGCTTTACATGGGAACCTTCTGCAAGTTAAGTGCCCACGAGGCAAGGAACGCGCGACCGTGAGAGACTCAGCTCGCGCCCGCAAGGCACGAGTGCGCGACCACGCGAGAGAACGTCTGGTTTGGTCTGAGCCTACTGTGAGTCTCGCGGCCGTGAGCTAGAAACACTAGGGATGCGCGCGGCTGCGCGCGATGCTGATGCTGTAATTTGTTTTATTTTTATTTCTCAACTTAATGATGTGTAATGTGGTATAAAACGATTCTGACCTGTATTAGAGAAAAGGGGACCAGACTTTTATTACGTAACTTTCATAGTAGAAACTAGGGTGGTTTACACCTTGGGAGAGATTCCAACGTAGGAGACAGCCATAAAGTCTATTTTTCTCTACTTCTTCTTGGAGATCTCTGTCATCGTGGATATTAATTATTATTTATGGGAATTCTTTGTGGATTTAATAGTTAATCATTGGTTTCTATTCAACAATTGGGTTTGATCATTCTAACTTTCTTCCATTCGTTTATTTATTGATCATGTTTAACCTTGATCCCATAATGGTTTTTGGTTCCGTCATGAACTAAACTCCATTATGGGATCCTAACAGATTTTAATATGTAATTTGGTTGCACATCTAAATGTTAGATTTATTTTGCATATCATATGGATCATCTATCATGGTTGGTTTGTATGTATGAATGACTGATAATCTTCATGTTCGTATTTGTATGGAATTGGAAATGAACATATGAATATGGATGGAATCATGATAGCATGCGAATATGGGGATTACATATTTTGTGAAACAGATAGGAATATTGTTTTGTCGTTTGAGCTAGAATAAGGGTTGTGCTTAAAATCAATAGGATTGCAATTGCGCATAGGAATATGGTAATTGTGATGGTATTGGTGATCATATAGATTCTAACATCTGTAGATGATATGTGAGTTGGTTATAGTGCATTTGAAAATGGTTATAACTCGCTTTTATGCCTTTGGCTATTATCCTGTGATATGTGAACACTTCTTGCATGACATATGGCGATTGAATGAAATATTGAATGAAGTTAGGCTCCCATTGTTTCCACATTATATTTAGTCCATTTATACTCTTATTTTTAGTTGGTAATCATAATTAGTTTAAATCAACAATTAAGTCCATAGTCTTAGCATATAAATATAGTGAGTTAATTAATGCATAGTAGTCTAAAGTTAACACTTTCTCTGTGGGATCGATACTTTACTTACTCTGTATTACTTGTTGACCCGTGTATACTTGCATGAGTTAGAGCTCTTTTATAAGAACTATAAAAGAGGCAATAAGTTTTTGGCGCCGTTGCCGGGGAAAGGCGTTAATTTAGATAAATATCATTAGTTTAAAGTTGTATTGTATGACTTAGACAATTCTGTTCATTTCTCATTTCTATTTTTATTTTGTTTTTGGTTACAGGTGCTTGTAGAATTTTATGCACACGCGATCCTCCAACTCAGAGTTAACACCAGCACAAGCTAATATAAATGGAAAAGGTTGGAAAGCGAGTGTGCAGATAAATCTGTAAGAGCAGTTAGAAAGCATTATAGTCAATATGGCAGAAGAACAAAGGATTGATCCAAGAGAAGAGCATCGGGCTCTAAGGGAATATTCCATGCCGAACATAAATGAATTACAGTCTAGCATAGTCAAACCGACGATAGCAGCAAACACCTTCGAAATAAAAACGGGCACTATTCAGATAGTGCATAATTTAGTACAGTTCGGGGGTGCTGCTACAGATGATCTGAATGAGCACCTATTAAGCTTCTTCGAGATTTGTGACACATTCAGATATAATGGTGTGACGGAAGATGCCATCAGACTAAGGTTATTCCCATTTTCATTGAGTGATAAAGCAAGGAGTTGGTTACATTCTTTGCCGGCTGGATCGATTACTACATGGGAGGATTTGGTACAAAAATTTTTAGCCAAGTTTTTCCTAATGGCTAAGACTGCAAAGATGAGGACAACCATATCTCAGTTTGAGCAACAACAGGGTGAATCCTTATATGAAGCATGGGAAAGGTATAAGGAGATGCTTAGGAATTGTCCACATTATGGTTTACCAGACTGGCTGGTAATTAATTTATTTTACAGTGGCTTGGGATGGCAGTCCAGACCTATTGTAGATGCAGCCGCAGGAGGGGCATTATGGGCAAAAAGCTATGATGAGGCCTATATACTTATCGAGACGATGGCCGTGAATGACTATTAGAATCCTACAACTCGGATGTCTCAACCCAAAGTTGCAGGGATGTTGGAGGTGGATGCGATTACACAGCTATCGGCACAAATGGCAGCCATGGCTAAGAAAATAGAGACGTTGTCAGAGAGTAAAGTGAAGATGGTTGTTTTTGTTTGTGAGATTTGTGCTGGGTCACACTCCATAGACCAATGTACTATCAGCTCAGAAGCAGTTCAGTATGTAAACTCCTACAGAAAGGACCAAGGCCAATTCCAGAACACATACCACCCCAACAACCGCAATCATCCAAACTTCAGCTGGTCTAAAAACCAAGGACAACAACAAAATTAGTTCCAGCCGAATCAACAGTTTAAACAACAGTCAGCACAGCCACAGTTTATACCGAAACCACCATTTCCACCGGGATTTACTCAACAGCAACAACACCACACTCCAGCTGCATCACATCCAGAGAAGAAATCAGAAGTAGAGGAGATGATGTTGAAATACATGGCAAACACCGAGGTCATGATCAAAAGCAAAGCAGTGGCCATCAAGAATTTAGAGACGCAAAAGGGGCAAATGGCGACCATGCTTACTAATAGGCCCCAAGGTGCTTTGCCAAGTAACACAAAATCAAATCCTAGAAGAGACGGGAAGGAGCAGTGTCAAGCATTAACATTGCGATCTGGGAAAGACTTGACTGTATCTGCAAGTCGCCCGCCCGTGCATGATACCACTAAGGAGGCCATGCGGCCGCTCGATGCAGAGAAAGAAACTGAGGAGCATAAAAATCTGGAAAATTATAAGGTTCAGCAAAATGAAACAAATAAAGCAGGTTCAGAAGAGAAGGTCAAGAGTCCACTACAACCACTGCACCCTCGAATACCATATCCGCAAAGGTTAGCAAAGCAGAAAGATGACAAACAGTTCAACAAGTTTTTAGAGGTCTTCAAAAAGCTGCAAATCAATATAACTTTTGCCGAAGCATTGGAACAAATGCCAAGCTACAAAAAGTTCATGAAAGGTATACTATCAAGGAAGAGGAGATTAGATGAGTTTGAAATGGTAGCTTTGATAGAAGAATGCAGTGTAGTGCTTCAACGTAAGTTACCTCCAAAGCTGAAAGATCCGGGTAGCTTCACAATTCCGTGCACTATTGGGAAGATGGAGTTTAACAAGTGTTTATGTGATTTGGGAGCAAGTGTAAATTTGATGCCACTGTCTGTATTTAATCAGTTTGGATTACCGGCTCCAATACCAATGAACATATCATTACAGTTAGCCGACCGGTCTGTCACATATTCGCGGGGAATTATTGAAAATGTATTGGTTAAAGTGGATAAGTTCATCTTTCCGGCTAATTTTATCATCCTAGATTTCGAAGAGGACAAGAATATTCCGATCATACTGGGAAGACCATTCTTGGCCATGGGCAGAGCTTTGATAGATGTACAAAAAGGGGAACTCATAATGCGAGTTCAGGATCAAGAGGTCATTTTTAATGCATTCAAAGCTATGAAATTCCCAACAGATGAGGAGGATTGTTTCTTCGTTGATTGGGTGAATCAATTCTAGATGATGACATACAGAGTTTAGCAGACTATGAACCTTTGAGGAATATCACTGATGAGAATTCAGATGCAGAGGATGAAGAATTTGACGAATTTGTTCACTATCTGGATACCAACCCCCAATTCAGGAGATTTAGACCCCCTGCAGAGCCATTGACGATAGCTGGAGATACCTCAATAAAGCTAAAACCATCTCTTGAGACACCTCCCGACTTGGAGTTGAAGCCACTACCAGAACATCTCAGGTATGCATTTTTAAGTTCAGATTCCAAATTACCTGTGATTATTGCTTCTGCACTGACATCTTGTCAGGAAGAAAAACTGCTCCGAGTGCTTACAGAGTTCAAATCAGCTACTGGATGGACCATAGCAGATATCAAAGGAATCATCCCTTTGTATTGCATGCACAAGATCCTAATAGAAGATGGTAGCAAGCCGATAGTTGAGCAACAAAAGAGGCTTAATCTAATAATGAAGGAGGTGGTCAAGAAAGAGGTACTAAAATGGCTAGATGCAGGAATAATCTATCTAATCTTAGACAGCGCATGGGTGAGTCCAGTATAGTGTGTTCTGAAGAAGGGTGGCATGACCGTTGTGACTAATGAGAATAATGAGCTAATCCCAACACGAACAGTGACGGGGTGGAGAGTTTGCATGGATTACCGCAAGCTAAACAAGGTTACAAGGAAAGATCTTTTCTCGCTCCCATTTATCGATCAGATGTTGGATAGACTAGCAGGGCATGAATACTATTTCCTTCTGGATGGGTATTCGGGTTACAATCAAATTATGATAGCTCCAGAAGATCAAGAAAAGACTACTTTCACATGTCCATATGGCACTTTTTCTTTCAGAAGAATGTCTTTTGGGTGTGTAATTCTCCAGCCACGTTTCAAAGATGTATGATGGCTATATTCTCCGACATGGTGGAACAGAATGTTGAAGTATTTATGGATGACTTCTCAGTCTTCGGGGATTCATTTGACTTATGTCTCGAGAATCTAGTTATAGTGTTAAAGAGATGCGTTGAAACAAATTAGTACTAAACTGGGAAAAATGCCACTTCATGGTACAAGAAGGAATCATTTTGGGACACACAGTTTCAAAGATGGGACTTGAGGTGGATAGAGCAAAACTGGAGACTATTGAGCACCTACCACCACCCACATCAGTAAAAGGAGTTCGCAGTTTTCTGGGACATGCAGGGTTCTACTGCAGGTTCATTAAGGATTTCTCCAAAATCACTAAACCATTATGCAGCCTATTGGAGAAAGATGCAAAATTCAATTTCGATGACACTTGCATATCCGCATTTAAACACTTAAAGAGAAAACTGATTTCAGCACCAATAATTACTGCACCCGATTGGACTTTACCGTTTGAATTGATGTGTGACGCCAGTGATTATGCCGTAGGGGCTATATTGGGCCAGCGGAAAGAAAAGATATTTTATGTGATTTATTATGCCATCAAGACCCTAACGGATGCGTAATTGAACTATACCACCATAGAAAAAGAGTTATTGGCAGTGGTATACGCTTTTGATAAATTTCGAGCATATCTGATTGGAACAAGAGTGATAGTGTATACAGATCACGCAGCGATTCGACATTTAATGGCCAAGAAGGATGCTAAACCGCAGCTGATTAGATGGATCTTACTACTGCAGGAATTTGACTTGGAAATCAAGGATAGAAAGGGAACTGAAAACCATGTGGCGGACCACTTATCTCGACTCGAGAATCCAGAAAGAGAAGTACAGGATAACGTTATGATCAATGAGTCCTTTCCAGATGAGCAGTTGTTTGTGGTGAAAGGGGAAGTGCCATGGTTTGCAGACCTCACCAATTATCTAGTAAGTAAGACGGTATCTCCTGACTTGGTGGGATATCAGAAAAAGAAATTACTGCATGACATCAAATGATATATATGGGATGAGCCTTACCTGTTCAAATAGTGTTCAGATCAAGTGATAAGAAGGTGTATTTCGTATAGCGAGACCGAAGGGATTCTGCAAAAGTGTCACTCATCAGTGTATGGAGGTCACTATGGCGGGGAACGGACAGCAGCGAGAGTCCTTCAAGCATGGTTTTACTATCCAACTATCTTCAAGGACGCTTATCATTTCGTCCAGCGATGTGACAGATGTCAGCGAGTGGGTAATATATCAAAAAGAAACGAGATGCCATTGAATACCATCCTAGAAGTAGAAATTTTCGATCTATGGGGCATTGATTTCATGGGACCTTTCGTTTCTTCCTGCGGCAATCTCTATATATTGCTCACAGTGGATTACGTTTCAAAATGGGTGGAGGTTGCAGCTTTACCGACCAACGATGCCAAGGTAGTCCTCAAGTTTCTGTACAAAAGCATTTTTACGAGGTTTGGCACTCCAAGGGCTATCATTAGTGATGAAGGCAGTCATTTCTGCAACAGGCAATTCACCGCCTTACTTGCTAAGTACGGTGTGAAACATCGCATCGCCACAACATATCACCCACAAACAAATGGCCAAGCCGAAGTATTAAACCGAGAAGTCAATGAATCCTGAAAAAAGTTGTGAATCCAACACGTAAGGATTGGTTATTAAAATTAGATGATGCTGTATGGGCCTATCGCACCGTATACAAAACCCCGTTGGGAATGTCACCTTTTTAAATTGTGTATGGCAAAGCCTATCACCTCCCTATGGAGCTAGAGCATAAGGCTTATTGGGCAATACGGAAGCTCAACCTTGACTTAACATCTGCAGGGGAGAAAAGGCTACTTTAGCTCAATGAGCTAGATGAGTTTAGATTACAGGCTTATGAGAATGAGAAATTATACAAGGAAAAAGTGAAAAGGTGGCATGATCATAGGATAATGGATAAAACGTTCGAGCCGGGGCAAAGGGTGTTGCTCTATAATTCCAGACTTAAACTCTTCCCTGGAAAACTGAAATCACATTGGTCGGGTCCTTTCCCAGTGAAAACTGTCTTTCCGCACGGTGCAATTGAAATATACAACCAATTCCCAGACAAACCTTTCAAAGTAAACGGACAGCGGTTGAAGCATTACTTTGGTGAGGAAGTGGAAAGACACAATGTCACTATGATTCTCTCGTCGACATGAGCCTCCGGGACAGTCAAGCTAAAGTGACTATAACTTAGTGCTGGATGGGAGGCAACCCATCAAATTTCATCTTGAAACTCTTTTCAATTCTTAAGTAAAATAAGAAGTTAGAGTCATTCTATGTTGCTTGATACCTACTCTATGTTGCACATCTTGTTGTAGGTGATTTGGGTCACACGCATCACAACCTCCACTTGGAAGTTCAGAACTACAGCTCAGATAAAGCAGCTCGCGGCCGCGCATTCCCCAACAGGTGTTACCTCGCGTCCGCGCAACTTACAGACACTTTTCACATCCTCGCGCGCCCGCGCTAGAATAACTATAGCATGTCACGCAGTCGCGCGCTACGCTCAGCAGAGATATTATTATCACAAAAAAGGGGGTTTACTTATTCTCTTTACGTGGTTTATTATGAGTCTACTCTCACCTAATAAAAGGCCCCTTCCCTACTAATACATACGTATATCACCACCATCCTCATTGGAGTCAACCTAGGGTTTATCTTATGGGATTGGGTGAAAGCAAGTTTGGGGATATTATCATCTGCTGCAAAACACTCGCATTATCTCCATAGCATTTGGTCATGGGTCCAACAAGAAGTCGTGCAACCTCAATTTCTTCACCCTCTGATTCCTCATCCAGTGATCCCAATGACGATGTCACAGAACGAAGAAACTTCTTAAGCCGGGAGGCTCATCACATCTATTATCACCTTCTAAGTAAATCGTTTATGAAGGAACGAGGCTTTAGACCCACCAAGACGGATGGACAACTATGGAGCATGCTCCGAGAAAGGAACTAGGTTAGCCTGGCCGCAATACCTGTACCTATCCCAATGGAAGTCGTTCGAGAATTTTACGCAAACGCAAAAGAGATGGAGCAACACGGCATAATGCTCGTTCGGCAGGTGCAAGTGGATTTCCACCCCTCAGCTATTAGAGCAATGTATGGAATAACTGATACACCACCTACTGGGTCGGCCAATTGGGTCCAAGGTGACCATTAACGACTAACTTGGATGTACTGATTTTGGAATTGTGCATCCAGGGCACTAAGTGGACCTGTAAGGTCGGAACAACCGAGCCTCTCTCGTTTCCAACTTCCACTTTGAATCGCTACGCCCAAGCATGGCATTTGTTTATCTGCGCCAAACTAATTCTGTCCACTCACAAACATGTCGTCACGAAGGAGCAAGCCATCATTCTATGGGGTATTATCGAAGAGAAGTACATAGACGTGGGCCACCTCATTCATCAAAACATGCAGCGTTATTGGCGAGGCAACATGACTGGGAGCATTCCGCATGCAGCGGCAGAAGAATTACTTTGTATGCAGCAGGGAGTTCCATGGACGGACAGGACACGGCAGAAGCCGAGTCATGACATTACATCAGCCACAATAGCTAAGCTCCAGGATTGGACGGGTGGTGAACCACACCCGCGCAGACTTAGATTCATTATCCGATTCACCTCACCAGAGCCAACCAAGCAGCCCCCACAACCTGATGCAGTAGGTCCATCCACCCGTGAGCAGCCTGTCTTTGGCGATCGACACCTCCGAAGGTTGGCGCGCAAAGTTGACGCATTATATGAGAATCTTGGGACTTTTTCTCCGGGAATCTCTAGGGCTTTGGCCAAGGCATTCGCGCAGCAAGGAACCATGCTTGAATGGCCCCAGTTTAGGACCGCCGTGCCGTATCCACCACCAGATTTACCACCCGAGGAGGGTGGTCATGCCAATAATTATGGGAGTTTTTCTCGTACCCTTTTCCTTCATTCAATGAGGACATTGAACATTTCAAGTTTGGGGGTATTGGTGTACTTGCATAGTAGTTTAGTTGCATTTTATTTTAGCATGTTTAGTTTAATTTTTCATGAATATGTGTTAGTTAAATTTTAGCATAAAATTTTTATTTTTTTATTCATTGATAGTATGTTTAGTTTAATGTCTCACATAAATTCTTGCTTATAAATAGAAATTTTTGCCTAAGCCAATGATGATAGTGAATTGTGAACGATTTCAGAATATGTTTCATAACACAACGTGGATATAATGCTTTACACAATGTGATTCATGTGGCTGTTTATATGCTTTCGGTTTGAACAATTGTGTTCATATTCACTTGTAAGTCTAAGATGTGTGTCTTGCATTGCTCAATAGAATATGTAGATTTAAAATGAGAAACATGAAGAAAGTGTTGTAGATTGTAGAGTCATTGAGGTGCAAATTTTGGGGAAACATGGGTATGTTGTGTATAAATATATATATATATATATATATATATGCAATAACGTGACTAGTCTTAATTTGGGGCCCTGGCTACTTGAGTAAGTATGCCCGAGGGGATTGTCTCTACACCTAGCGCCTTAAGGTCTTTTATGGTCTGGGAGTCGTTGGTTGAAAGCTCGCTAAAGGGTAGCAGTGTGCCTAATGAATTGAGACATTGTACGGTCATGTGAAAAAAAAGAAAAGGAAAAGAGCAAATAGCAATAAACACCGCGAGAAAGTGCGAAATCGCCCTCGTGAGTAGTAATAAAGCAATAAACCCATTTTTGAGCCTTAGTTTGCGGTGATATGTTTAAGCAGTCTATGTTGCATGAATATACATAAATCTTGATTTAGACTATAAGTTTCTGTTTGGAGCAGTGTAGGATATATAATCTTTGCTTGGATCAAGTTTCTGTGAACAACACACACACAACATCTCTATAGCAGTCATGAATTATTTGAGTGTATGATGTTATGTCTATGGTTTGGTTTGAAACTGTGTTCTGGAATCTGGGTAGTTCACTGAGGTAATTTAGGCTGAAATTCTGTTATGGCTAAGATTATGTGAGACTAGGTTGCATCATAAAGTAGTTGCATAGTTTAGTAGTTACATTTTCAACGTTCATTCATACGCATTGCTTGAGGGCAAGCAACATTTCAAGTTTGGGGGTATTTGATAAGTGATATTTTTACTCACTTAATATATATTAATCCATGCGAATTGTGCCCACCTTGAGTACATTTCATTTTGTTTTAGTTGTATTTCACGCTATTTTGCATTGCATATACTTAAAATTCCTTTTGGTGAATAAGTGCAGGAATCGGCTTCATTTTGGTGGAATTCGAGGTATCGGTGAGCGGATGCGTGAAGGCTAGTTGAAAGGCGAGGATGTGCATGGCATGGGGGTACAATGAGGCATGGAAATCAAGCAAGGATGAGGATTAAAGCAAGTAGCAGCAGCAGCAAGCAGGAAACTAGACTCAGGAATTGCAGGACACAGGCTGCGCGACCGCGCGGCAGTACACAGGCAGACTTGCGTACCCGCGTGAGTACAGAGCTTTACATGGGAACTTTCTGCAAGTCAAGCACCCGCGAGGGATGGGACGCATGACCGCGAGAGACTCAGCTCGTGCCCGCAAGGCACGAGCGCGCAACCGCGCGAGAAAACGTCTGGTTTGGTCTGAACCTACTGTGAGTCTTGCGGCCGCGAGCCAGAAACACTAGGGACGCGTGCGGCCGCGCGCGATGCTGATGTTGTAATTTATTTTATTTTTATTTCTCAACTTAATGATGTGTAATGTGGTATAAAACGATTATGACGTGTGTCAGAGAAAAGGGGACCGGACTTTTATTACGTAACTTTCACAGTAGAAACTAGGGTTTACACCTTGGGAGAGACTCCAACGTAGGAGACAGCCATAACGTCTATTTTTCTCTACTTCTTCTTGGAGATCTTTGTCATCGTGGATATTAATTATTATTTATGGGAATTCTTTGTGGATTCAATAGTTAATCATTGGTTTCTATTCAATGATTGGGTTTGATCATTCTAACTTTCTTCCATTCGTTTGTTTATTGATCATGTTTAGACTTGATCCCATAATGGTTTTTGGTTCCGCCATGAACTAAACTCCATTATGGGATCCTAACGGATTTTAATATGTAATTTGGTTGCACATCTAAATGTTTGATTTTTTTTGCATATCATATGGATCATCTATCATGGTTGGTTTGTATGTATGAATGACTGATAATCTTCATGTTAGTATTTGTAAGGAATTGGAAATGAACATATGAATATAGATGAAATCATGATAGCATGCGAATATGGGGATTGCATATTTTGTGAAACAGATACGAATATACTGTTTTGTCGTATGAGCTAGAATAAAGGTTGTGCTTAAAATCAATAGGATTGCAATTGCGCATAGGAATATGGTAATTGTGATGGTATTGGTGATCATATAGATTCTAACATCTGTAGATGATATGTGAGTTGGTTATAGTGCATTGGAAAATGGTTATAACTCGCTTTTATGCCCTTGGCTATTATCCTGTGATATGTGAACACTTCTTGCATGACATATGGCGATTGAATGAAATATTGAATGAAGTTAGGATCCCATTGTTTCCACATTATATTTAGTCCATTTATACTCTTATTTTTAGTTGGTAATCATAATTAGTTTAAATCAACAATTAAGTCCATAGTCTTAGCATATAAATATAGTGAGTTAATTAATGCATAGTAGTCTAAAGTTAACACTTTCTCTGTGGGATCGATACTTTACTTACTCTGTATTACTTGTTGACCCGTGTATACTTGCATGAGTTAGAGCTCTTTTATAAGAACTATAAAAGAGGCAACAGTATTCTACAGTTTAATACTGCGGATGGAAAATATGACCAAAATACCCCTCTTTGTCTGTTGAATTCAACTACGGAACCTGTAAAACTTCAAAAAAAAATTAACATCCGCAGTATTAAAAACTGCGGAGCCTGTAAAAGTAATTTTTTTTGGCATATGCAATATTAAACAGCGAAGCCTGTAAAACATTGCTAAAATGGCATTACTTTTTCTTTAATTGTTGGCCACCACCGCCCTTTTTGCGTTTTGCCCTACGAAATAATACTTTACGACATTTGGGCAAACTTGACAGATTTCTCTGAACACTTCCCAACTCTATGATGCCGAAGACAACTTTATGATCTTGCTGTCTCTTTCAACCTTTGCTTCACCTCGGTTGTGACATCCCCAAAATAGGTCCATACAACCCATTATGAGTTGCCAAATACATGGTACATTGTAGACACTCGAAATTTTGTTTTCATGTTACTTACTATGCAAGAGAATAAAAGCATAGTTTTCACACTCCAGAGATAACCTTGGAGGACCACAACATCAATTCCAACCCCGGAGATAGCCCCGGGAGATCCAGTTTCCAACCCCGGAGATAATCCCGGGAAATTAGTTTCCAACCCTAGAGATAACCCCGGGAAAATCAGTTCCAACCCTGGAGATAACCCCGGGGGATCAAGTTCAAAGCCTAGAGATAACCCCAGGAGGTCAAGCCAACCTTAGAGATAATGTAATATTCCGAGTAAATTTTTAAAAGAGATTTGGTGAAAACCGAGTAAGGGAGGTTTCTTTGATTCCGAGGACGGAATCCTTATAAGGAGAGAATGATGTGACAACCCAAATTTTCATAAGTTATTAAAATAAGAATTTAATAATTAAAATTCTATTATGAGGTGTATATATATTTTGAATTATATGATTTGGTGTGAAGAGAATTATATATTCATATGTTGGAGAATGTGAGATTTAATAGTTAATTAAACTATTAAAGAAATTAAATAATATTAGTTAATTTAATTAAGTTGAAATTATGTTATGAGATAATATAATTTTAATTATTATGCCTTGTGGGCAATGGAAATTATTATGAGTTTAGTTTCATAAATAGTGTGAATAATTCACTTAATTAAAATAGTGAATTAATACCAGTATAATTAATTTAATAAAGTGAGAAGGTAATATATTGCATGAAAATGTAAATATTAGTATAATGTGATTAAAATATTTGTAGACACTCGAAATTTTCTGTACTACTGTTACTGACATTGCAGGAGGACAGATTCGTCTTTTAAGAGAGAACCCTGAAAGACAATCCAAATCCATACTGGATACTACCTGGAGTTCAGCATCAACCCCAGATCACACTCTGGGAGCAACCGTTCCAACCTCGGATATAACCCCGAGATCTGCAGATACAATACCAGAACACACACCGGAGAAGACTGATTAATCTCAGAGATAACCCCGAGGTATCCAGTCTCAAATCCAACCATGAGAATAGCCACCAACCTTGGTGATAACCCCAAGGAATGCAGTTTCAGAGATAACCCCGGAAATGCTTGTTTCAAATGCCATCAGCTTCAATCTCGGTGCTCATAACGAGATACACTGTACCAACCCGGCAATAACATCGGCAAGACAGACACACCTCAAAGATGACAATGAGGACCTTCAACAATTACAGCAGTCCAATCTCAGCGAAGTCTGAGGAACGTCTGCTTTATTAGCCCAATCCGACGATAACACTGGTGAGGGAAAACATCGTCATCTCGTCCAACACAATGCCACGTCATGTCTCTATGCAACGATGTCCCATAAGGCTAACCATTCCCGAGTGACTATTGTGTGGGGTAACAGATGAAAGTTGAAGCTTGAAGACCGGAGGGTATCGTCCCATCTTCAATGACTTCGTACAAACTCTAATCCCATGCCATCGTACAACTCTCGACAACGGCGGTCCGAAATAGGTTCTGAATACCTCAAACGGATGCCCGAATTGCACTTCTAAAAAACTGAGTGGACATTACAGTGCCTGAGTGCACGTACTTCGAGATGACCTGACCCGATAAACTCGGGCCGACCCGACCCACCTATGGTACACCTGCGGCTCATATTTTCTATAAATAGAGGGCTTGGGGTGCTGATTTTTAGGAGAAAAAAGATAGGGAAACCCTGCACAATTTGCTCTGCACTCGCCATACAGTGTATTTTCCCACTTTTAAACACCTGTGAGCTCATATATAGCCTCTTTTGTACCCACAAAAGCCAGTGTTTACCCACTCTAAATATATAGAAGCCCTTTTTTATCAGTCAGCTGTAAGCCTTCTCACACACTTTAGAGTCTTTTTCTTCATCTTTGCACACGCCCTTCTACACGTTGAGAGTCGTGTTACTTGCTTTGGCCCGGACTTCGGTCCGTGGTTTCATTTCAGTCTGTATATATATATATATATATATATATATATATATATATATATATATATTATATATACATATACTTATATATATTGACTAACATTATCGAGTTATGCCTCGATTGAGCCTAGACTTCGGTCTGGAGCGTTTACTGCTTTAATATATATATACTTTAATATATTAACTGTGTGTTGGACTTTGTTCGATGAGCCTAGACTTCAGTCTGGTGCGTTTATTCACTATATACTTATATATATATATATATACTTATATATATATATATATATATATATATATATATATCAACTGTGTGTTGGACTTTGTTCGATGAGCCTAGACTTCAGTCTGGTGCATTTACTCGCTTATATATATATATATATATATACACTTATAAATATGAACTGTGGTCGAACTCTGTTCGATGAGCCTGGATTTTATATCTGGTGCATTTATTGCTTATATATATATAAATATATATATATATATATATTTGTCCTACCTGGAGTTTTCTTCGTGGCAGTTGATCGCTTTACAACTTTATTTATTTTTTGTCCCGCCTGGAGTTTCCTCCGTGGCGGTTGATAGCTTTTAACAGCTTTATTTACATTTCTGATCCCCCATGGAGGTGCTTCGTGGTTGGTGATCATGTCTGTATATATATATTTACCGCTTTTATATATATATACATGCTTATTGCTTTTATACAAATTACAACATTCTGTGCGCCTAGGAATCATATGATCACAGATTCATCCCATTGGATCTAGATTCGGTTCTCGTGATGGACATTTTTCAGCTGTAAGCAACTTGTAAATTATTCTGCGATGTTTGAATTTCCTCAGATGGTTTCCATACCCACGAGGAAGTCGGCATTATTTTTGTATATTATTTTTCATACGGATGCCTGACATCTGTCAAATAAAATCAATTTAGCCGCTTACTTAATAAAAATGGGAGTGTAAAAGGTCTCAATTCCTATTGAGCATCAGGGTTTGAAAAACCTCTTTTATAAAACATCACGGCCATATCTTGCTAAAAACTGAATTTTTACATAAATTCAAACCTTGTGTATATAGGTTCGAACGAGGCCTCACATAACTTCCATCTAAACAACACATTGACCCACCCACACACACACATTCAGATAATAGTTTTCTTGAAAAGAGGCGGTCACCGTGGTAACACGGATGTCGAGGGGTTCCTAACACCTTCCCCTCGCATAACCAAGTCCCCGATGTAATTCTATGTATATGCACACCTAGAGGGGTGGGTGGTGAATAGGTGTTTAAGCTATAAGTGATAAACGGTGAAAACTTTTTGAAATTTTCTGCAACAGGTATAATTCAGACAGCTACACCTGTCTACTTTAGTGTCTGCTTTAGCTTATGTTCTTCGTTTCTTATTATCAGACAGCTAGACCTGTCTACTTTAGTGTCTGGATTAGTGGCGTGAATAACAAAAAGTGCAGAACGTGAATGACAATTAAAGAGATAAACAGAAGTAAAAATCACACCAAGATTTTTACGTGGTTCAGCCCCTATCCTCTAATCTAGTGGCCTAATCCACGTCTAATCCCAACTAGGATTGGAGACTCTTTTTATTAAACTTAATATTCAATTAAATACAATAAAATGAACTCCCTGTTACAAAGAAGCCTCAAATCTGATGTTGGACACCTATGCCCCCTTTTTGTACCTCTGTAACTTGTGCACCTCTGCACCTCTTCTCACCTCTGAGACCCTTGAAGCCTTCTATGAACAGACTAACTAAATAAGAATTCTCAAGCCAAAGCTATGCTTATGTTCGGTTTACAAAGAATAAAATTTCCAGCACAAAAGAATATAATAGATAAGAATATATGGCTGGGATAAAACAATTGATAAGCTCTGATATAATCTCTCAATTTGATTGCCCGTTCTCTGTTGTGTCTCTTAATAGCCGAAGAGAAGAGATTTATATAATGAATAAGGAGCAACGACTAGATGATAAGATTTCTCAGACCCGTTAGACACCTCCCATAATTTCAGCAGCTTTGAATCACAAGAGAGATATTACGCGGATATGCACCAGCTATTTGATTTTGTAGAGCTGAAATAAAGGTGATAAACACTACCCACAAACAACAATGTTAAACATTAATAAAGGAGACAAATAAGGATAATTTCCAATAGCTTCAGTCAGACTCCCTTTCAAAATAGAGTACTAACTAATGTGGACTCCACTAAGCAAGATAACATCCTTAACTAAATCAACGCCCACGAAATACTTTGATGACATAGGTGAATTAAATTGGGTTAGCTGGATTTAATAGCCATAAAATCTGCTACTATTAACATACCTTAATAAAACCCAAATCAAATTTTCCTTAATAAACTCCAAATCAAATCTTCCTTAAAACACTTCAATTCAAATGAGAACTGATTTCAAAACATTCCAAACGTAAGGAAGTCAGCCACAAATGTTCATGTAAAAACCATGATCCATGCATACCAATTATAATTTTATAAACCATAATCCATGCAAATTTAATAATATAATAACACACCATGAACCATGCGCACGTAAATTAGTCATCAATCAAAACATCACATAATCAAAAACTAACATTCTCCCCCTTTTTGATGATGCCAATTTATGCACCAACATGCTATAAGTATATGGCTCCCCCTAAATTTATGCATATTAAGGAGCAAAAGAAAATTACTTTATCCAAATAACCATCATTGCATATTCCAATATAATATAGTATCTCAATATCAACATGAATACCAATTCAAACCAATTTAAATATACCCAAATATCTCTCCCCCTTTGTCATTATCAAAAAGAAATAAATCATCAAGTTATATCTCTCCCCCTTTGTCATCAACAAAAAATAATTTATATCAATTAAGTTGAAGATAGTTATCTCACCCCATTTGCCAAATTAAAAAATAAGCATAAAGAATGACAATAGAACAAGGTTATAACAAAATCAAATATAGCAAGTAACCAATATAATCATACCTTTGAAATTTGTTACCTATATATCAACCTTTTATCAAGATTATCATGTGTATTAAATATGGAGCATTTGACATAATAAATGATGTTATGAACCCTTGAAATCCATAGAGTTTTTATAATAATATATCTAATTAAAACTCTATTTAAAAAAACAACATGAGGTACTTACAGATTCCACCAAATAATTTATAAGTAACTTACTCTCTCAAAGTAAAGAATCATCCATCTCCTTTTTGATCTTGAGACACCTACAAACAAATAGTCTCTTTTTGGTACCCAAATCTTCTTGGGTCCTTTTGGGTTATTAGCATATAAATCACTTTTCTTTACCCAAATTTGATTTATTCTAATTTTATTGCAATTAGAATCAAAATGACCTTTAAAACCATATTTTTACAAGTAACAAATGGTGAAAAATAAAGTGGTTTATGCCTTGACTTACTATTAATCATTCTAATATTATTATTAGTCCCATTATCCACATTTTAAATAAGATTATACCCAATTTCTTGTTTATCAAGACTAGACCTTTGTGCCCCTAACATAACATTTAGGTTCTCTTCTCCTTGCACAAATTTAGCAAGATCATTTTTTAAAGATGTTATTTCAGCATTTGTTACAAATAAGGATAATTTCCAATAGCTTCAGTCAGACTCCCTTTCAAAATAGAGTACTAACTAATGTGGACTCCACTATGCAAGATAACATCCTTAACTAAATCAACGCCCACGAAATACTCTGATGACATAGGTGAATTAAATTGGTTTAGCTGGATTTAATAGCCATAAAATCTGTTATTATTAACATACCTTAATAAAACCCAAATCAAATTTTTCTTAATAAACTCCAAATCAAATCTTCCTTAAAACACTTCAATTCAAATGAGAACTGATTTTAAAACATTCCAAACGTAAGGAAGTCAGCCAAAAATGTTCATGTAAAAACCATGATCCATGTATACCAATTATAATTTTATAAACCATAATACATACAAATTTAATAATATAATAACACACCATGAACCATGTGCACGAAAATTAGTCATCAATCAAAACATCACATAATCAAAAACTAACACCCGAACCCTAAACGAATCTCGGTTTCACCGACCCGTATATCAGTGTCACACCACTGGGTCAATGTGCAAACCTTTTATCGGTTGTGTTGGTACAACCATTTAAAAAACCAACTGGCGACTCTTAACAGTCCTATCGTCGACATCATACATGTTAGACCTTTTTCACTTATTTTTTTAAACAAATCTCACCTAAAATGAGAACAGCAAAGAATAAGTCACGGAAAGGGACATCCAAAAATCCCGACGTCGACAGGTGGCGACTTCGCTGGGGACTCCAGTAAGAGGACTTAAGCCGCTAGTACAATCTTTTTAAAACTGTTATCTTCTTGTGTGTGGATGTTGCATTTACATTAGATGAATGTGTATGAATGCATGTCTTGATTGAACTTAGTGCTTCGCATCATATCTGTGTGTGATGTTAGTGCTTCGCACTATAAACTTCTTATGATATTAGTGCTTCGCACATGTCATCATTTTCATATGGTGAGACGCGATGTATGTGAATGTATATTGTGTGGTCCCTCCGCCAGGAGGCTATCCCGTCTGTGTTTGACTACTGGACTCGTGGGAAGACTAATTCTCCGAGGCTCAGGAAAGGCACCACCCAAATTTGCTCCAGTTGAAAGATTGGATTAACTTCCCGTCTAGTAGATTGCGATGATTTGGGAACCTTCATGCCAAAAAGCCGCGAGAGTAACCTAAGATAGGTCAGCCTCTGATAAACCCAAAACGGAGGAAAGTCTCTTCATGCTCTCATTTCAATTACTTGTAAAAATAATTACTTATAATTTCATTCCATATCTATCTCCATGTAATGAGAAATATGAAGAAGTGTGTACACATACATATTTTAAAGAATACTACAAACAACTGACATCCGTTGTGCAGGATAAAAATCCTAAAAATGGACACATCACATAGCATGTTATTATATACATTCCCTAAAGACTAAACTATGCAAGTATTTTGCAGGGAATCAATCAGACCTACTACCCGATCAAAGTCCAAAAAGGCAACATGCCCACAGTCAATCATGTCGTCATCTGACCAGATTGAACTTAATCCAGTTTCTCGCAAAGAATTTGACGGATTAAGTAAACAAATCATAGATTTGGCTGTTCTATTAAAAGAATTACACCAGTCTACACAGGGTCAAAAAATACCCGTACATACTGAATCCTCCACACATGGGGGAGACCCGGTCATTACCATACCAGAACCACAGTTGGATACGACCAACAAAACTCATTATGCTGCCCATCCCACTGGAGATTCAGACAATGGTGACATCAAAAAGAAAGTCCTCCAAATGGAAGAGACCCTTCGCGCTATCAAAGGAATTGGAACACACGGGAGTGTTTTATATGCTGATCTATGTATTTTTCCTGGTGTTCACTATCCAGAAAAATTTAAAACTCCTGACTTTGAAAAATATGACGGGTTAGGGGATCCTTACACATATCTAAAAGTATTTATTAGAGAACTTGGATCCTATGCAGAGGATGAAAAGCTCAGAATGCAATTGTTCCAAAAGAGTCTAACTGGAGAAGCCCGTTCGTGGTACAAAAGATTAGACAACTCCAAAATCCATAGCTGGGAAGAGCTAGCACATGCCTTCCTCACTTAATACAGTTTTCAAACTCAGATGGCTCCTGATCGGTATCAAATTACCAAGATCAAGAAACAGTCTAATGAGTCTTTCAGAGAGTATGCTCAAAGGTGGAGACGCCTGGCTGCCCAAGTTATGCCTTCTATGGCAGAATCAGAAATGATCATGACTTTCATAGACATACAAGAAGCTCCCTTCTATGAGAGAGTTTTAGCCGGCATCGGCAAACCATTTTCTGAAATGGTCAAGCATGGGGAGATAGCTGAAATGGGGTTGAAGTCAGGAAAGATTCAAGACCTAGCCGCACTCAAAGCTGTTGCTGATCACATCCAATCTGGAAATTATGGGAACAACCCCCGGAGGGTCCATAAAAAGAAAGACGAAGATGTTTCCCTGATACTACAGGGGCAAAAAGGCAATCAAAACATGCCTATTCAAAGGAGAAACTATACTCCCTTTCCAGCACAGTCCTCCAGTACCAAAAGGTGGAGAAGTCAAACGCCATCGAGTGTTTACACCCTTAGGGGATACCCTCGAGAACATTCTTAATCTTCTGACAACATAGTAGAAAATTAAGCATCTTCTTCCACCAGCCAACCCTAATGGACGGGGTTTCAATGCTGCTAGGAAATGTGCTTATCATGTCGGGGCACCTGGACATGATACTCAGGATTGTTGGGCCTTGAAACACAAGATCCAGGACCTAATAGACAACGGGGAGATCGTAGTCACCAAACCCGATCAGCCTCATGTACAAGACAACCCTCTTCCTTAACACAAAGAAGAAGAGGTCAACATGATCAATTGGAGCAATGGACAAAATTCCAACTTCAGCTGTGAATCTTCCTAGACCCTCAAAGACGGTGATGACAAATGGGATTATGCCAAGTTCCAATTCATAATGGAACGAAAGATCAAAGCTCTCGGCAAACAAATTGATCAATTGGAGAAACTGGTGACTTATCAGCATCAAGTGACTCGGCAATTAATCAGCCAGGAACATGTCAGTCTCCTACCTATTGTCATGAATATTCCCTTGTCACTTTCATAAAATGTAATGATGGAAGACAAAGTGACGATGAGAGCAAATGCCAAAGCCCGTCGGGATTTCGCCAACAAATGGGAATTCACCTATTTGGGCCAACCCATGGAGGAAATCCTTCACATGTTAATCAATGAAGGAAGGATCAGTTCCCCTTTACCTCCAATCAACCCCTGTTTGGGATGGTACAACTCTGATGGAGTATGTCAATACCACTCCCAGTCTCGCGATCACAGCACAGAAGAATGTTGGGCACTCCGCCACCTAATTCAAAATCTAATCGACAGTGGTGTACTGCGCTTGGCAGATAACGACCCTGTGTTAAGTGTAAGTGAGAATGCAGGCCCTACTAAGTGGAAAAGTGTGGTAGCAGTTATATCCACTGAAGCTGAAGGGATTAATACTTTACTCACAACACCAAAAATTTAGCTCAAAGGAGGAAACATTCCTTTGAAAGTGGCCTCTCCTGAGCCAATCAACTTGCCATGCAGAGCACAATATCCTATTGTTAGCTTGCGCAAGGTTTCGTGGAATTATAGAGAAGGTGAAGGATCCACCTCACATACAACTGCTGCAGTGTCGAAGGAAAATCCACTGTATCTCTCCCATCGGGTGATGAAGCCCACCACCAAATCAAAGGGGAAAATACCCATGGGGAAGATTGAAAAATTCCTCCGCGCTGTGGGTCATAATGAAGCTACGGTGGTTTTAAGCTTGAAAGAAGCTCCACAACAAATATCAATCTTGGACTTGGTCCTAACCTTTGAGAATCACCGGAAGGTCTTGCTAAAGGTTCTAGAAGAAGCCTATCTCCCGACATCAGTGGATACGAAAAAGTTTCAACATATGGTTGATCACATTTTCAACAACAATGTGATATCCTTCACTGATGATGACATACCATCCGAAGGGACCGGTCATTGCAAACCGTTGCACATTGCGGTCTTATCCTCCGGATACATGGTAGCAGGAGTCTTAATAGATGGAGGTTCCTCTCTGAATATCTGCCCATATGCTACCTTGGTGAAGATGAATATCAATCTCAACAGAATTCGGAGTAGCCATACTATCATCAAAGCTTTTGATGGAGCCCGCCGTAACTCGGTCGGAGTAATTGAGCTGCCAATCGAAATTGGTCCTCACACATTCTGCATATCTTTCCATGTGCTCAAGATAGATTCGGGATACAACCTGCTCTTGGGACGACCATGGATTCATATGGCTGGGGCAGTCCCCTCCACTCTTCACCTACAATTGAAATACATCATCAATAATAGCCTGGTCACAGTCAATGCTAAACCAGAGATTCCTTTGCACGAGGACATGCCGTTCATCAATGCCAATACAGACATAGAACCAGTCAGTTTTCATGCTTTAGAAATAAGTAACACCCAATGTGACAACCCGATATTTTCTATATAAATAAATCATAAATTTTGCGTAAATTTTTTTTTTATTTGTTAAAATAAATATGAATGATATGTGTCAAGGTAATGTGTAATTATAATTATATGTGTGATAAATACAATTTATTTATTACATTAAGTATTGCAAATAAATTTATTTTAAAATTATTGATTATTATCAATTATATTTTTATACTAATTAATTCCTTATTGGAAATGTTTTATTAATTATTTTTCAAGAAAATATAATCTTATAATATAGGAAATGATTTTAGAATAATTATTTATTCTAAAGGTAAGAATGCGTGAAAGGTATTATGTAGGTAATTATGTGATGAATATAAAATATATTTATTACATGAATGGTTATGAATAATTTTATTTTAGAATTATTGCTTATTATACATTATATACTAATAATAATTAGTTTTATAGTAAAAATATTTTTAATATTTATTTTCCATGAATATATGATAATTATATTATTTAAATAATATATGATATGATTATAGAATTATTATAATAATTATTTATTATATGAAATTATTTTAATAATTAAGTAAATTGTTTTTACTTAATTAATAAGGTTTTATATGAAAGATAAATCAGATATGGAATCCAAACCCTAATTCTGGGTTTTGATCAAGGAATGAGAATAATAATATTATATTATTATTTGTCAGTGTTATAGATATATGTGGTTATGTGTGTAATGTTAATGTGTGGAACAATTTTAGTGTTAATGATAACCCTAATTTTGGTTATGGGATAAGGAATAATGATAATAAAATTATAATATTAATTATATTTTGATTTTTTAGTGCTATGAATATGTAATGTATTTCTGTATTGATAATGGTTGGTCAATTACGATATATTATGACCAAACCTTAGTAATAATGTTAAACCCTAATTTGAGATCCAAATTAGAGTGCAAGATTGTTTTATAAGTGTGTTATATAATTTATGGCGTGTATTAAATGTATTAATTAGGTAAACCCTAATTAAAGTTCTAGAAACCCTAAATTATTAAAAACCCTAATTTTAAGTGTTAAAACCCTAATTTGAAACTCAAGTATGAGTTCAAGACTGTTGTTTAACTGTGTTATATGATATATGATATGCATTATATAATTTTGTTATTAAACCCTATTTAATATTTATAAACCCTAATTTCAAAAGTTAGAAACCCTAATTTGCTTATGGAAAACCCTAATTGAATTGAAACCCTAAAGCGAAAGTCATTCACGACTTTGAGAATTTGATAAAGCCGTTATGTAATCACAACAATGTGATTAACGACTGGTGATATAGAAATTAAAACCCTAAAACCCAGAACCCTAATTTACTGTCTAGAAACTCTAATTGTATTCCTAGAAACCCTAATATTTATTTTATAAACCCTAATTTATTTAAATTATAAACCCTAATTGCCAGTTTGAGAAATGAAATGCTAATTAGTGTTGTTTAAACCTAATTAGAAAAATGCTATATAGTTAAAGACCTAAATTATTTTATAAACCCTAATTATAAAATTTTAGAAACTAAATTGTTATTTATTTATTTTAAACCCTAAATTAGAAATCCTAGATTTAGTTTACTTATAAAACCTAAATTGGCTCAAACTCTAAACCCTAAACTAAACCCTAAACCCTAAGAGTTTACAAATGACAAGAATGCCATTTAATTGATTTAACAAATGACAAAAATGCCCCTCTTGCATTATTAAGCTAGAATCTGTAGGTTTTGAAAATAGATGAGAGTTGTTCACCAAACCAACAACTCCCAACAACTTCCTTGACCTTTAATTGACAGCACAAGGCTTCTATATCAGCCATTCATTGCATCTTGTTGGTTTATAAATAGATTGGGAGAGAGAAAGTGCACAAAACTTTGCCAAATTAAATTTTTGTCTCACCAACTCTTCTCACACTAGAACCAACGAAATTTTCAAGTATATCAGACTATCAGTCCCTTAATGAAGCCCTACGATCAGCCATAATAGATCAGAAGCCAAAAATCAAAAAAATCAAAGATTTGATCAAAGAAAGGTATAAAATCTCAAAAATAAGAAATCCTTTGATTCTATATTAATTGTTGCAATTGATTGTTTAAAGTTGTGTAATAAGGAGTGTATTAATGTTCTGGATTGTTAAATTCATGACCCATAACATCAAAGTGCTCAAAATCAAAGTTTTTCCAACTTTTGAAAAACCGAACTCTGTTATTTTTAGGCAAATGTCAGGGCTTATAACTCTTTGCTTGATCTGTAGGCACCTATAACAGATCACACAAACATTACACGGATTGCAAGTTATAGAGGTCCAAAGTAGGCACCTCGAGCTGTTCTTCGTGAAGAACAGATCTGACAAGCTACTTTGATGGCTAATAAATCTTAGAAATAATGTTGTTTAGCCATGATGTTTGTTGTTAATTGTAGTATTACATTATCTCTACAAGATGTATGTGTTAGATCTCCTAGAAATATTTTGTACAGAAAGTTATACATGGTCAAACATGGCATGTTGATCACGAAGCTGTCAGTGTTCTTGAGCTCAAGAACACCATCAGCAACGTTTTTTGTCGCTAAAGGCCTATTGCGACGATTTATTATTATTTATTTCCGAAAATTATTTAATAAATAGAAAAAAATAGTTTTTAATTATTAAAAATACAAAATAAATTATTAAAATTTATTTTAAATTCTGAAAATTAGTTTTTAATTATTTTAAATATATTTCATAAATATTTAATATTTTTGAAATATTAAAAGTATATAATTTATTTAATTATAATATTAAATAAATTATTTAAAAATTATTTTAATATTTGAAAAATCATTTAAAATTATATTAAGGTATAAGAAAATAATTTAAGTTATTTTTGATAACTTTTAATATTATGTGATAATTTTCATTAATAAATTAATATTAATGATAATTAAGTTATTTATTAAATAAATTAAATAAATGAATTAAAAATGATTTTATTAAATTAAAAATCATTTTAAATAAGAATAAGGTATTTAAAAATATTTTAAGTTATAAAATATAACTTTTAATATTTAAAGGTAAATTTCATTAATTAATTATTATTAATGATGTTAAAATTATTTAATAATTATATTAAATAATTTAGTTTAAAAATGATTTTAATATTATAATAATCATTTTAAATGAAAATAAAGTGTTTAAAGATATTTTAAGTTATAAAATATAACTTTTAATATTTAAGGGATATTTTCATTAATAATTTAATATTAATGATATTTATTTAATGATTAATGATATTAAATTTATTTAATAATTATATTAAATAAATAGTTTAAAAATGGTTTTATATATTTAAAAATCATTTAAAAAGGATATAAGTGAATTAAAAATATTTTAAAGTTGTAATTAATAACTTTTAATATTTGGATAATGATAAATTAATATTTTAATATTAATAATAATTGTTTAAGAATGATTTTAAATGTTTTAAAAATTATTTAAGGGTAATATAAATGTTTTAAAAATATTTTTGAGTTATTATACATAACTTTAATATTTTGGCAATGATTTCATTAATAGTTTAATACTAATTAAATATTAATGATAATAGAATTGATTAGTATTTAAATTATTTAATAATGATTCTGATATTTCAAAAATTATGATAAATGGTAATAATTATTATAAGGTCATGAAAAATGATATGACTGTTATTTAATTAGTCTAAATGGATATTGAACAACTGTTTAGAGTCTTAGACTCGATAAATTACCCGATAAAGATGTCGGTAGACCGACATGTTTTAGAAATTGATCTGGACTTAGATAATTTAATTAGTTAATTATTTTATTTGTGATTCAATGACTGTGAAACATGTGTGACAATGTGATTAGGAATGAGTTGATGTGTGTTTGTGATGCCATGATTGTTGAACATGTGTGATAATGTGATTAGGTTATGTGCTGACTGCAATATGCAGTACTATGTGTTATGTTATATTGTTCTAATCGATAGAATGATTTGATTAATGATAGGTCATGATAGAACAGATAGATCTAAGTTGCGTAATTGTATACAGCGCATCAGGCAAGTATCCTACCTTTGCATTTTCTTTATGCATTGGACAAGTGTAAGAATGTTTCAAAGTTATATTATTATTGTACAGATTGTTAAGCCTATATTATATACGCCCATTGATTATCAACATGTTAGTATATGATAATCCAGATATATATTCTGTTCGTTAATTTCTATAAATGATTATACAAGTGTCCCCACTTGGATAATCATTGTATTCAATCGTATGTTGATACACCTTTGATATACATATATGTTGAATTATATAAGACATTTGTTATGAAAACCCTACAGATATGAACATCCCGATAATGGGAAAATTTTTATGCGCCCAAGGCGGACAGAGTGAGCGATAACTTCGTTCTTGTACATATAGTATTGATCAATACAGGGCCCATGGACTGTACACCCTCAGACCCGTAAGCAATGGCCGATTTACAGATGAATTTCTGTTTAAACCCTTTCGAAAATGAAAAACAATGTTCATAATGTGTCACAGAAACCCCATGTATAGGCAATACATAGCTTCAAAATTTTGACAGAGGGTTGTTATGTTATTGTTATTGGTACAGATTACTTCACAACTATTGACTGGTTGTAGAAGAATATTATAAAGAAAACATTTAAATTCTTTCAGCTTATATATATATATATATATATAATACTTGTTGGGCACTCAAATGCTCATCCTTGCTTAATTTAAATGTTTTCAGCTAAGTGTGAACAGCAAGAAGGGATCGACCAAGATCAAGTGAAAAGGAAAGCAAACACAATTTGTTTATTTATATCATTTGTAATAGTTAGACTGTACTTAGTTATGATATATATTTTATATCATGTAAAGAATGTAGTAAAGGTTGCGTACTTGGGATTAAACTCTGATAAATGTAAGTTAAATTTAAAATATATATTATTGTTATTATTATTAGTATTATTCCGCTCATAGAAATGGTATCGTGAAGTACCGAATTCGGATTTCAAGTATCCGGGTTCGGGGACTTTACAGGATGGTATCAGAGCTATAGGGTTAGAAACCTTAGGTGGGTTAGACCTTAGGCTATAACCTTAGAATAGAGGGAAACTTTGAAAATATAAATAACTCATATATTGTACTCGTACTTGTATACGATCTTCTACTCAACACGTCAGCTACCACGTTCGCTTTTCCAAGACGGTATGGTCAGAACATGTGCCGAAATGAGTCTCCTCTTGAGTTCTTCGAAGCTCTTCCGACATTCCTTGCTCCATTCAAACTTTGTATCTCTACAAGTTAGCTGCGTTAATAGATTAGTGATTCGAGAATATCCTTCAACGAATCTCCGATAATAACCAACTAAGCCTAGAAAGCTACGTATTTCGATTACCGACTTAGGTTTTTCTCAACTGTGACTCATATCCCAACCTTGGATAGCACGTTACAATGACACCTATCAGTTTACTATCGCATGAATATTGTCCCCTACAGAGAGTCTGGCTTTGGTAAATTCCACAAATGAAGTCACCAAATAAAGGCTCGGGTATCAACTTCTACAGTTGGGTTTTTAACTCCTGAAGTTCAATAGGAGCCATGAGCTTTTTAGAAATGGGTTTTGTACCGGGTTCAAAGTCGATACAAAATTCAATATCAGGCTCTGGGAGTAGGCCAAGAAATTCTTCAGGAAATACATCAGGAAACAGAAATATCATTCAAATCTGACGTATTTTTGTTCAAGTCCATAACATAACTAAGAAAGCTTGACATTCGTTTTTCAATAAACAAATGGCTTTATAATTTAATATGAAAGAGTTTGACTTCAATAGTTTGGTTGCTTGAATTCAAATAACAGGTTGCTTAGGAATATGAAAACTAACAACCTTACGAAAGCAATCAATTTTGGCATGATGAGTAGTTAACCAATCAATCTCCAAAATCACATCAAAAGCAAGTATCTTTAAAGAGATAAGATCAACAGGTAATGTGATGGTGCCAACTTGAATCAAGCAAGATTTCTAAACAACGGATGTAATGAAAGTTTCTCCTAACGGAGTCTCCATAAATAGGTTAAAGTCTAATTTCTCCGTAGTCAAGTTCAAACGTTGAGCGCAAGCAAGAGAGATAAAAGAATGGGTAGAACCGGTACCTAGTAAGGTATAAACTTCGCAAGAATTATAATTAACTAACCCGTGCTAACTTCGTTCGGGTTCCTCGCATTTTGACCGGTCACGACAAACGCTCTTCCAGGAACCGTTGACTTTGACTTTTCTGGGACAACCTTTTGAATCACCGTCCCCGCTGGAATTGGTTTCGCTACCGTACAATCTCGAGCGATATGTCCTTCCTTTCCACAATTATAGCATACCTTGAACTGTTGTGGACAGTTTGAGCTGATATGTCCCTCTTTCCCGCATTTGTAACATACGACCGGTGGTCTTTCTCCTCCCTTGGAACCAGTTGCTACTGGTGCTGACGTCTTCACATGGTCGTTGTTGAATCTCCTCTTTTTAAAATCTCCTCCCAACTCGCTTCTTCTATTTTCATGGCCGTGATTACCACCAGAGTGGTTACTGCCTTTGTCCGTATTCTTCTTTCTCCGCTGGTTATCGTTATTCTGATGACTGCTGTCACCAATATGA
Organism: Panax japonicus; assembly: GCA_020205505.1. NCBI lineage: Eukaryota > Viridiplantae > Streptophyta > Magnoliopsida > Apiales > Araliaceae > Panax > Panax japonicus. The sequence continues at coordinate 15,739,468 of CM035101.1, read as the reverse complement.
TCCTGGTTATGGTCCCTCGGTTGAACGTACTCGTTATCTCGCTCTAACAACTGAGCCCTATTGACAACATCTGAATAGAGAGAAAATTTATGAGAAATGAGATACTGACGTATGCCGGGTTTGAAACCTCTCAGAAACATCCGCGTCATACGTTCCTCATTCTCCACCAAATGAGGTGCAAACCTGGATAACTCCGCGAACTTCGCCTCGTACTGGGACACCGTCATGTTATTTTGTTCTAGTCTAATAAACTCTACCTCCTTCATATGGCGAATACTTTCAGGAAAGTATTTTTCGTTGAAAAGTTTCTGAAACATTTCCCAAGACATGCTGAGTGCAGCTGGATGGGTACGCTTCACAGATTCCCACCAGTAATCTGCCTCACCACGGAACATAAAGGTGGCGAATGGAACCTTCTGTTCCTTCGTGCATCCCAAGACATCGAATATGTAATTTGTTTGACCCACGTCTCCGCCTTAATCGGATCCGACTTTCCCCATAATTCTGGTGGTCCCAACTCTTTGAACTGCTTGGCTGTGACCACCCGTGAATTGCTATCATTTCCTCATGTATTTTGAACACGAGTCTCCCTCGTCTGGTTTTGCATGAACTGCAAAAAACTCCTAAACATCCCGTCGTTCATCGTCTGCTCAGTGGTGTTGTTCACAGGAGGTACATTGCCAGCCTGTTACACGTTCTCCTCATTGGTGAGTACAAGCGTCTCTACGGTCTCATTTACTCCACTGTTAACATTCTCAGTCGACATTCTCAAATACTGTCATAAAATAAGGGTTAATTAAACAAATTAACAAATCACATAATACCCCTATATTATGACCGACCAACAAATAAGCTTAGGTAGGACACACTAGCGAAGGATTTACTCGTCTCTCCCCTCCTAGTTCTATTCCCCGATCTCTGCCACAGATCATATCCCTAAGCTCTGATACCAACTGTGACACCCCCAAAATAGGTCCATTCCATCCAACCCATTCTGAGTCGCCAAATACATGGTACAGAAATAACTACAACTTTATTATTACAACATATAAACTATTGCCGTCTAGACAATATCCACATACAAATAAATCCCCATCATAATTATTGATACATTATTTTACAAAAATGGTGAGGACTACTAAACAACTCTCTCTAGAACCATCATTACATCCCCCGACTCGTACTCGCTACATTCTCGTCTCCTGAGAAGAAAAAAAAATAGAACAACAAGAAAAAGGGTGAGCTCAACTAGCCCAGTAAAGAATATTATGACTAAGATAATGTACAATAAATTATCCTTTGTCTTCAACAGGGAAAAATCTGATAGAATACAATAGACAAGAAGTTTTAGATCAACAACTGCAGCGGAAACAACAATTCATTAGAAGAGTTAAGTAGAGAATAAAATCTACTAACACCTATGAATTTAAAAGTCCATCATCAATATTTTATCCCTGTAACATCAATCAATATATATCTCAAATCAAACCAAATATTCATCTTTGCACTACAGGCCAAAGATATTCATCAGTTGATCATGTTCATCTAAACACCTGTTCATCTTTGCACTACGGGCCAAAGATATTCATCAATTGTTCATGTTCATCTCAACACCTGTACATCTTTGCACTACGAGCCAAAGATATTCATAATAAAATCAACCGTCTTTGTACTACAGGCCAAAGATATTCAGTAACACCATCATTTAGGACTGAGGATGATGAAAAATATTTTAAAGGAAACGAATCCAGTGAAACAAAATAACAAGTATTAAGGATTCGTACTCTAAACAATTCGAGTTCAAAAATACTTCATAAATAATCATACTGAAGTAAAATTCAAGAATGATCAAAACATGGATACAATCAAAGCTAGTACCCAGAATAGATATTTTGGACAAAAAGAAGAAATTTCATTTTTTGGTGAATAGTGTCGTATTCGTGAATAATGTCGTATACGTGAATAGTGCCGCATATGTGAATAGTAACTCCGACACCAAAAGATAGAAATTTCACAAAAAACATCTTCACGCTTCGTGAATAGTACTCGTGAATAGTAACTCATGAATAGTAACTCATGAATAGTAACTCGTGAATAGTAACTCATAAATAGTAACTCATGAATAGTAACCCCAACATGAAAAAGTTCCAAATTTGATAAAAAGTTCCAACCAATATTTCAGCATAATGATATTGAAGAAATAATATCATTTGAGAAGAAAATAACATCCCTTACCTCGAAAGACAGTACTTCTAGTTGAAATACCGGATATAGGCTATGACTTGAACTTGCACCGTATAGCAATACTCAAAGTATACTCAAAATACTCACAAGAATACGCTCGATAATATAGAGAGAGAAAACTTCAGTTTCTGGTGTGATTTTCAATTCTAACCTAAGCACCCTATTTATAGGAAATTGCTTAGAACACCAAAGCAGAAAATTTAATATAATAATATATATATATAACAAATTCTCTACGCACACTTTCTAGATTTTGAATTCAGCATTTACATCACATGCTAGGCTGCCCACAAACAAAAAAAACGTTTTTCATTCTTTAAATATTTTAAACTTCCAAAAATTAATTATTTCGGAGCTTCGGAACTTAAATAATTCATAATAAATAGCCCTTTTACCAGAAAATTCGAATCTCGCGAGTTTTTATAGAAAATTCCATTATCTACAACTTTGCATAAGGAAATTTTTCCAAATTCCAAACAGAAATTGACCGAAATCCACAAACGGGCGATTTTACAGACTATAATCAAATTTTCAGTCAAGAAATAGGTCTACCGACACACAAAATCTGTTTTTAATATTTATTGCAATAAAAATACTCTTTCTCCTCATAAACTCATATATCCTACATTCATCGTAAAAATATCATCATTATTATATTATTAAAATATAATAATATATTTAAATGAATTATTTTATCAGAAAAAGATAAAATTTCAATTTTTAACAATTGTCATATTAAAAAATTTTCTCCATCTATATCAACATAAAATCTATATTTTCCTCATCATATGAATCAATAATTAATTATTCACAAATAATATTACAGAATCACAATATTGGCAACTAGGCCGTACCCAGGAAAGATGGGGTTTTCCAATAAGAATTTCTCCTTACTGGCGCGCAATTAGGTGACCAAACCTCTCCTTAGACAGAACTTTCTAGACATTGCCAATAATATTATCAAATAATATTATTCAGATAATATGAATTATTTCTTCGATAATGGAAAATACTGTGTAATGACAATTATTGAAACAACAACAATATAAAATATCAACGCATCAATTATTGAATTAATAAAATAAAATACTGAATAGTAATTACTGTAACCATTATTGAGTAGTACCTTCTTACGTAAGAATAAATAATTGGTGCAATACTGTGTGCTACTGTGCAACAACGCGTATTACTGTGTTTTAACCACCGGGTATTCCAACATTGTTAACGGTAACAACTACGCCGTTATTTATAAACAACTTATACTTGTCGTTTTCTTCATCCAATCGCTTTCCGTTATGGGGCCCACAAAAGACTGCGCCGTCGTACGAATATTCCCCGACAACAATGAATATTTTATAACCACTTGCTTATTTTGAAATATTTGCGCATTTTACCCATAACTATCCACATTAATCAAATCAACCCTTACTATTTCAAAATCATAAATAGAGAAAATTAAATTTTATTAATAATAAGTTGGGGTCTTACAATTTCTCCTTATTGGCGCGCAATTAGGTGACCAAACCTCTCCTTGACAGAACTTCTAGACATTGTCAATATTGTAAATAATAATATGAATAACTTTGTCGTCTCAATTATTGATTTAATAATATAAAATATTATGCAAATGATACTGTGACAATAATTGTATCAATAATATGAGAGATATGATGCAGCAATTACTATAGCAATAATTGAGTATAACTGAGTGACTTCTCACGTAAGTATCAATAATCAATACCGTGTGCTACTATGCAACCACGCGTATTACTGTACTTTTAACACCGGGTGTTTCAACAGTTAACGGTAAAACTTCCGTCGTTATTTTCATAAAGTATTTTTGTCGTTTTCTCAATCCGACAATAATTCCGTTGTGGGGGTCCACCAATGATTGTGTCGTTGTATTAATATTCCCTGTTAAAACGAATATTCCCCGACCAATCGAATATTATATAACAACTTGCGTACTTTGCAAAATTTATAAATATTACCCACAACTATAACATTATATCAAATCCACACCATAATATTCAAAAATATATTTCCAGAAAATTTAATCTTTATTCAAAAAGTTGGGGTCTTACATCAACAATAAGGAACTGGGTTTATTTCTTAATTTGATTATTTAGTATTTTCATTTTAAGTCTGTATTTTGGTTTTGTTAATATTATAAATAAACACAAACATGTAAGTATGCATGTAAATGATGAGGACATGAGGTATTTTATTGGTATGGCCGGTAGAGTTTTGGTTCTAATCCACACTCCCGAGTCCCGTGTACAAATTTACTTTTTAATTGTTGCATTTATTTAGTACAAATTTACTCTTTTAGACTTATTCGTTTTAAATGTGTTATGGTCTCTTTTTTTTACTTATCTCTAATCCGATTATACTATTTGATCATCGCACAATAATATATTATTTTCTTATTATATTTTAATTTATTAATTATATGCGCATATTTATTATTAAAAATTTGAATAATTCCGTTGCAATGCGGGGCTTGTATCTAGTTAACTACTAAAGTGGACAATTTATGTGGGAACCAAACAAAAAATATAATTATTACTGGAGCTCTTCTTTGTAGAACTTAGGAAGTATAATTTCGTAAAACTAATTGTTAATTTCTTCATGTCGGACTCTTTGAATCGAAACACACATAGTTTGATTTAATTATCCGAAAAAAGAGTTAAATTAAAACAAAACACATACTCCGTCTAATCCAAAATATTGAGAGCCTATAAGAGAAACTGTTCGCCTCCACTAAAAGAGATGGTATTATCAAATCAGATTCCTACGGCCTTATCTTAGTAAAGGGTCATTAATTTACTTAAAATTTTAAATATTCAATTTATAAAAATGAAAATAGTATTATACATTAGGCTCTATTATATTTTTCTTAAAATTCACTAGTTGATTTCTTAGTATTCATTTGCTCTAATTTATAATTCTGTACAAAAAATAAAATTGAAATTAAACTAACTGCCAAAAAGTTTTTTTTTTTTTAAGGAAAGTTGCATAATTTATGCTAAAAATCTCCCAAATTACTCAATTAATAAGATTTATTAAACTAATTAACCATTAATATCCCGCACGACTCTTCTTTATCGGCTAATACGTTACACACGTATAATATTTTCCCGCCCGGCCTTCCGTCGGTTTACTTTCCTTCTAAAAATCTAATATATACTGGTGTTGGTAATCTACAATATACGAAAAACAGAGAAAATGAACCTCACAAAAATGAATCTTATGGCTTCTCATTACTACAAATGTCAACGACGGAGAGAAAAGAGAATGGAAGCACGGAGAAGGAAGCGCCGGTGTCCACCAGCTCCACCTCCTTCCCCTGCTTCACCACCACCTCCTCCGCCACGGTCACTGTCGCCGCCTCTGCCTCGTTGGCAGCTTACGGCTCCGGCACCAGCGCCAGCGCAATCACAGCCTCCTGTACCAGCTCCCCTTCGGTCACAGACTCCGGCGATGGAACCGCCGCAGTCACGATCTCCAACGCCAACAAACAAGGTCAAACCAAAAACTGCACGTGTACGTGCCTATGCGTTCAATTCTAGTGATTCCGATTACTCTCCAAATGAAGACTATGTCAAATCGGATTCAGACTTTTCCACGCCCCAGAAAAGGGAAAAACTATTTAGTGATACTGATGAGATTAAGATACTCAAGGGTCTACTTTATATGAATAAGAAAAACGAGAAAAAAACGTCAGTTACTGATGAGGTCGCGGAGCACATTAACCGATCTCTCCGTCGTAATGCTGATTTTACCAAAATACAATTCCGCACAAAGATTCGAGGGATGAAGGATAAGTACAATAAGAATAGAGACAAAGAAGGAAAATTTTATAAGCTGTGTGCAAAAATATGGGGAGATAATAAAGAAGAACCGATGAATACTTCATCTCCTCTTGTACCAAGAGTACTTTTTGAGAACGATTCGAATGTGCACTATTATTCGTGTGTGGCTGGTACGAATGTGGTTGATTTTATGGACGAGTCGAACGTGGACGATTTGTATGCGGAAGATTCGTATGCGGAAGATTCAGAAAATAATTATGAACATCATGATAATGAGGAGGGGAAGGACTTGACTGCTCGGAGGGCGGAGAATAAGAGGAAATTTAAAGAATTAGATATAATGACGCTAGAGCTTTCTTTGAAACGTCTGGCTTTGATGAAAGAAACTATTGGCGCTGTTTTGGAAGTGATTCAATAGGTAATTAATTAATTACTCCTATATACTTCTTGTTTACATTTATTCATGAGGTGTTATATTTATTAATTTTGGGCTGATTAACTTTGTGTGGGGTATTATTTGCTATTGCTAAGAAATTATATATATGGTTTAATTAATTTAGTAGGTTTTGCATTAGAGTAGTGTTATTAACTTTGTTTCTGATTTAGCAGTCAATGTATTATAAGTTAAATTAAGAATATTGCTAGATTCGGATCCTTTGTCGATTTCTTATAGAATTCAGCTACCATAAAGTTCAAAATTGATCAACAATATGCAAGGGTTACAAGAAATGGTGCATGTATATAGCACTGAACTTGCATTTTTGTATAACAAAGGGCAAATTTGTTGGCAATTTTTTTGGATGCAATATTTCCTTGTAAACCATGACATATTCACGTTTAAAAACCAATGTGTTGAAATATATAAGTAAAATTAGAAACTGTTTTGTTGTTGATGCTAGCTTAAAAACCATAGGGAAAATATGAACTTCCTTAAATTGTATTGCTAGCTAGATTCTGTACTTTTCGTTCTTTTCTTTTGTAAGGCTCTCTATTTTCCACGAAATAAGTCGCATTTACAAAAGGTTGAGTATTATTTTATCTTTATGTCTAAAATATGAAGTTTAATTAGCTTTGTAGCGATTTTAAAAATTATAGGAAAAATATGTTCTTCTCTAAATTGTATCATTAGATTATGTACTTTTTGTCGTTTTAATTGTAACTATTGAGTACGTTTTTTTGTTTTTGTTTTTTTGGTAATAGTAAAGCATTTCATTAGAACATAAACTTAGTACATCTAAAAACCAATGTATTCAAACATACAAATTAAATTAGAAACTGTTTCGTTGTTAATGCTAGCTTAAAAATGGTAGGGAAAATATAAACTTAATTCTTTAAATTGTATTGCTAGATTCTGTACTTTTGGTTGTTCTCTTTTGGTAGGCTCTCTATTTTTCACAAAATAAATTGCATTTAAAAAATTTACAAACACTAAGTACATAATTTTATTTCATCATTACGTCTAAAATATGATGTTAGTTTTGGCGCAATTTTAGAAATCATTGGGAAAATATGAGCTCCTCTAAATTGTATCATTAGATTCTTTACTTTCTATCGTTTGTAATTGTGCGTTTATTTTTATTTTTACCTTTTTTTTTGGTATAGTAAAGCATTTCATTAATTAGAACATAAACTTAGTACATCTAGAAGCCCTAGCAGAACATGCCAACTGATGAGCATTTGACAAACAATCTAGGGACCTTTGACACCTTACAATTTAAAAACAAATACCCTAACCATACTATGTCTTTATAAATAGGTTACTAACAAGATAATATAGCAGGATACTTAAGCAGCAGGTCTATCAGCATAAAGGAGTTGGTAGAGCATTCCACGCTATCCCATTGCTAATGTAGCGCCATAGCAAGACGATAATGCAAAAGAGCAAGCGCTTCCACATGAAAAGGAGAGCTAGCAAAAGTAGGGATTGCAACTCCTTAGCGTATCCACAATATCCCAAGTCCATCCTATCGCTGCATTAAAGTTTTGTCTAACCCAACTACCATCCATTTTGATACGATGCACTTGAAAACCTCCCCCATTTGTGTTCCCTTGAGTCGCTCCAGAAGGTCAGAGACTAGCAAGATCGAAAGGGAAGTTGGCCAAAAAGGTGAAGAAAAATTGATAGTCCCTTCCTTTAAAGGAATAGATTCTGAAGCTGCTTCATATAAATTATCCGTCTTCCTTCTCTTACTCTGCACAAACCACTCCCCAGCTTCTTCTTCTTCTTCACTAGTCTGTTTAATTAAGTACTCCTAAACCGGACTCAGTGACTGCCCTCTCAACAAGAGTTGACTCTTGATGCAGCTGCAACTTAGTTTCCTTAATGGTAGCCACACAAACCCTGAAAAACCTCCTGCCTACACAAGGTTCAGTAAATTCCAACAAGAGATCAGAATACGTTAAAAATATTAAGCTGTTAGTTTAGTAGTTATTTCATGATAATATAATTATAATAATAAACTTGAGAAAATTATTTCATTTTATACTTGTTAGAATCGAATCACACACACGCACACAACAATAAAGAATCAACACATGAATTTACGTAATTTCCTAATTTGTGAGAGAAGTTATTTTATTTATAATCTGAGTACGTAGAGTTTTCTAAATACCATAATACCCTTGAAACATCGTACCATACCGTGGGGGCTACGCGGCTAGGCGCCTACGCCCCCCACACCTCCCAAAACTTCGGTCCAAACCCGATGGGTCAGTGCGTCGCGAAGCTCTGCTCTGCTCCACTCCGCTCACTCCGCTCCGCACTTGGCCTTTTTCGAGAACTTCTCAATTATGAGCCGCAAACTAAGTTCCAACAATACCACAATCAACTCTTTTGTGGACACATTTCTTTTTAAAAAAGCAAATGGAACTCTTGCTATGTAATGGATTCCTTAATTTTGAAGACAGTTATTGATGTGTAATCTCTATAATTAGGAATTTATTCATCTTTCTTATATCATTGCATTATTTATTTTAGCAGAAATACAGTATTTCTGTTTTGCATTGCAAAATATATGCTGAATTCATCTACACCCAAATCCCATATTTTGAGATTTGACGAATATTCGTATTCCCGTATCCCGCAGGACCCGCACCCCTATTCATGTTTCTTAGCATTTAATGCATTTGCAGTCCATAATAAGGCGTTTTTGTTTAGTTTATCAATACTCTGCGAACTAGTTGATGCTATTTTTTAATACAATATTGAGCTTTCTGATTCTTCCCTGTTTATCAGGTTGCTGAATTGATTACAATGTTAATGAAAGAATATAGCTGAAGACATGTTTAAGGCAACAGAAAAAGGAGATTATCAGAAGCAGAGGAACATCAATCTTTTTATGTTTTTATTTTATTATGCCAATATGTTATCACTTTCAAGTTCAAGAGTTTGTTAAAACAATATTATGGATTGAGAATTTGAGATAATGAGAACTGAGGTGGTTTGTTTTGGGTTGATGTAAGACTTGAAGCTTTTGTTAAGAAATGATTGATTCAGAACAATTCCATTTGAACATAAATTTGATGTGAAACTATCTTATATTTATTTGCACGAAATAATACCCTTTCTTTTATGGATTTCATAAATTTTACTAACTTCATTGTAATAATAGAGTTATATATTTGCCTTTTTAAAGTCCATTTATGTAATTTACATTAAAGTTTAGGCTATGTTTGTTTCCACGATTATAATCTCGATATTATAATTCATAGAATTATAATCCCAAGACTATTAATCATATGATTATAATCCCGAGATTAATTATAATTATAATTCCAAGACCATTAAGTTATTTTATACTACCTCCGTTCCTAAAATATTGTCGTTTAAGGTTTTGATAAATGGATTAAAAAAGTACTCCCTCCGTTCCTTAATATAGGTCGTTTTAGACATGTGCACAAGAATTAAGGAAATGATTGAAAAGCATTAACTATAGTATCAATTGTCTATAATACCATTCACCTCACTTATCTCATAAATATGGATCAAAAGATTAGGTTGAGTAATAAGGGGCAATTTGGGAAAAATAGTAATCAATTCTCCTAGATAACCACAAACGACAAATAATTAGGAATATAAAAAAAAGTCTAAAACGACCTACATATAGGAATGGAGGGAGTATCATTTAATAAGTAAAATTTGTTTGAAATTACATCACTACCCTTTTATGGGAAGTTAAAAACTATTAATACAAATGAGATAATTTCTTGGGATAATGAGAGAAGGTAGGGGTAATATATGAAAGTAAATAATTTATTCTCCTCGAAAGTTGTAAACGACAAACTTTTTAGAACAAATATTTTTTTTTAAAACGACAATATTTTAGGAACGGATGGAGTAATTCCTAAACTATTAGTCCAAGTCTAAATTTGAAATCAAAGAAGATACTTTAATATTCTTATCCCAAGTATAATCATTGCAAAACAAATATATTATTAGTTCTCAGGTTCAATTCTCTTCCCAGTTAGATGAGTTTATTTCTTCTATGGCAAAACTAATAATTTAGTCACTGTAGTTGACAAGTTTTACTTGATACACCATTGCACTTTTAATTTTTCAAATTACTCCGTTGAACTAATTATTATTTTAAAATTGGATCATTTCGTTAAAAAAAAATTAAACAGACGTTAAATTTTTATCTACGTGGCTTTGAAAAAAATATTACTTATGTGGAAAAAATAATAATAAAATAATCAGCAGCCTCTTTTTAAATACTACATATCTGCTTCTTTTCATCTTCAAATAAAAACTTCGATCTCCTTTTGGTATCTAGAAGAAGCTTCATCTTCCTTGTAGTAGCCCCGAATCCGGGCCCCGAATAGCTGCGGATCCGGTATACTATAATTTCTATAACTGTTTGCGGAAGATATAAACATAAATTGTTTATACATTACATTACACACTATTTTTCCCAAGATCGAGTAACCTTAACTTATACACAATTTATAAACTATCTATTACACAACAATATTTATCAGAATATATTATTACAAACTAGTCGCACATATTATCCCAAGATGAGCTTGGCATTTTCCTTTTTTCCTGTATATGAACGCATTTGCTTTACCTGCAATGCTTTATCATGATATAGCAAGGGTGAGCATGAAAGTTGCCCAGCAAGTTTAAATATAACAATATAACATTATATCATGATTGAAGAGTATGAATAATAAGCTGACAATAATTCATCAATATAGTTGAGAATTATCACGAACAAACTTTTGACTGAACAAGTTTTATACATGAACAAACATTTCTGAACAAACTGGTAATGAAGGTGATCAGCCTTTCATACCTGACTTATACATGCAAGATGTACAGATTACAATTTTCATGGCAATCAACAACGATTAACCACCAGCTTGAATAAAACACTCTTATTAGAGTTAGGTATAAGAAAAACTTGCCTGAACCGTTGATTACCGCAACGCAATTTAATAACGCTTTACCCGAAGACCTAATATTAATAACATAGATCTCCAATATTAGAATAATATCATCACAGTATAATACTGTTATATTTATATCCACAGAATAACCTAAACACATTACCACATAAGCCTATCAGTCTATAACACAAATAAGACTAGGTATCAAGTCAAACTATTGCAGTCTGAGTTGAACCCGTCATAATTCTAACATCCCAACGGTCTAGTCGGACTTTTATCGAGTTTAAGTTCCATTAAACTCTGCCTAACCACTTAACCATTATTAGAGATAATTTCTAATCAGACAAAACATTTTTCCTAGGCTCGTAATAATTTTCGGATAATTATTACCATTTATCAATATTTTTCAATCCTTAAAACCGTATTTAAATGAATTAAATACCACTTAATACCTTAATAATTAATATTTATTTAATATAAAATATTAATGAAAATCATTACATAATATTATAATATAATTATAATATCACAAAGTATTTTTAATACTTTAAAATCATAATTATATGATTTTTAAACCATTAAATCCATTATCCAATAATTAATATTAATATTAAAATATCAATATTTTCATGACTAAATATCAAAAGTTATATTTTATAACTTAAAATATTTTTATATAATTTATAAATCATTAATTCCAATTTTCCTTAATTTATTTAATATATTCAATAAATAAACTAATTATCATTAATATTGATTAATTAATGAATTTCCTCACAAAATATCAAAAGTTATCAAAAATAACTTAAAATATTTTCTTTTATCATAATATTATTTTTTATGATTTTTCATGAATTAAAAACTATTTTTAAATAATTTATTTAATATTATAATTAAATAAATAAATACCATTTATATTCCAAAAATACTAAATATTTTTGAAATATACTTAAAATAGTTAAAAACTATTTTTCAGACTTTAATATAATTTTTCATAATTTATTATGTATTTTTAATAATTAAAAACCATTTTTTTCAAATTTTAAATTAATTTTTTGGAAATTATTAAATAAACTGTCGCTAAAGGCCTATAGCGACACTTTCTGTCGCTATAGGTGTTCTTGAGTGTTCTTGACAGGTGCGAGAGTACCTAGTTTGACCGCGATTTAATCTGTGCTACACTTAGTTTCTGGTCTGTTAATGCTAATGGTTATGTAGTATAAGTGTAATACTACAATTATCAACCAACATCCTAGCCAAAACACATCATAACAGCAAGATCTATGCTGTAGAAAACGTTGTCAGACCTGTTCTTGAGTTTCTGGGCTGCCCAGAAACTCAAGCAGTTCGGAGTTACCTACTTTGATTGCTTTTATCTAGCGTTATGTGTTTGATTTGTGCAATATCAAGGTTCGGTATTATAGACTACATGACAGGGTCCAATATCATAGCACTAGATACATCTAACAACATAACATAAACAAGATCTGGCCGGTCAAACTACCTAACAAAACCTGTTCTTGGTGAATTCTGGGTTTTCCAGAAATTCATCCGGACAGATGGTCAAAGCTACTTTGACCGTGATTTTCTTCCACTCCAGTTATGATCTAAAGGATCTGATGACTTTAACATGTAGTATAAATACCAGACTACAATAAACAATCAACAATCTAGCCAAACTATTAACACATAACAAGATCTGAGGCTCGAAAAATGTTGTCAGACGATCTAGAAATTCTGGGTTTACCCAGATTCTTGGCCAGTCAACGTCGGTCAACGTAGTTTGACTGCTTATAACGCATGATATATACATGATATAACCCTGTTACATATATCAGATCAAAGCCTACATATCATAGAACAGATCTATAACATCATATACACAAATCATCAAACACACACGGATTTATGGGGTCTGACATATGACTGTCAAACCATACTTTTCAATTTTTACAGATTTTAGAAAACATTAAAATCGTGCACTTTGATGTTATGGATCTATGATCCAACAACCCTGATCTTTAATTGACACCTAATAACACTACTTTGAACAATCAATTGCAACATTTAACCAAGAATCGAAGGATTTCAAAATTTAGAGATTTTATACCTTTTGAGCTTTGATTTTCAATTCTGACTCTTTGATCTGTTTCTGGTACACGTGGGGCTTGAATTGAGACTGAAATATCATTGGAATTTCGTGGGTTTGGTGAGAGAGAGACTTTGATGAGTGTTGGGTAAAATATATTTTTTTTAGTGAACTTTCTCTCTCCAAAACCTTATATAATCCTTGATTCAATGCATTTGGCTTGCTTGGCTGATAACATAGGCTGATTGCTGGATTTACATCACATGCTAGTCTAGGTTTAGGGCTAGGGTTGTTCAATAACCAAGATTTTGCAAGATTTGCAAGCTAACACCTAAATAATGCAATAAGGGCATTCTTGTCATTTCCATTTATTTCTAGAAATTGCCTTTGATGAAACCCTTAATCTTTAGGGTTTGGATCATTTTAGGGTTTATGTTTTAACCCTTAACTTTGTAATTTAATTTCTACCCTTTCCGAATTTCGGTTATAAAAATAAAAATTAACCTTTTTAACTTATAATTAAAATTTACTAATTATATAAAAATTCCTTAATCATAAATTCATTCTTGTTAATTAAGATTAGCATTTTCTAATTAAAATCGCTAATTAGGCAATTAGGGTAAAAATCACAGATTAGGGTTTTCTAATAGAAAATTTAATTTTCTAATTTAGAAATTAAATATTCGTAATTAGATTAGGGTTTTCTAATTACTCAAAAATTAAAATAATTAGGACTAGGGTTTCCTAATTAGCATTGCTAATTTTAGCAATTAAATCCACATTTTAGCATTAGGGTTTCTGACGGAACAATTAGGGTTCCAAAATTTGAAATTAGGGTTTGTTAATTAATTAACATTTACCCTAATTAATACTTAATTTATAGCACTAAAGCATTAAAATTCTCCGTTATATTCCCAGATTAGGGTTTCATTTTATCAGAATCTGAATTTAGGGTTTTCAGATCTGGTATTAGGGTTTTCAAATAATCAATTAAGATTTTAAATAATTAATTAGGGTTTTCCCTAATTAATTACGTTTAACCTTGTTCATAACATTGCATTCCCAATCTAGGGTTCCATTCACCGAATTAGGGTTTCGGATTTCTCGAAACTGAAACTAGGGTTTCCAGAACCGATTTCTAGGGTTTCTTATTAAATGTTAGGGTTTTCTAACTGAACGTTGTCGTTCTTAAAATTTACTTAGGGTTTATCACAGATGTAATTTATCTGATCTACCCATGACCCTTAACCACATTCTGAACACATCATTAACCATAAACACAAAACATATTCACATAAATACTTAATCCTGAATAATTCACCTATATCCTTTACAGAATTTTGAAACCCTCAAAATTCCATCCCAATAACATTAAACGCATACACTTATTTTCTGTCTAGGTCTATTATTTGACCTTAAATCAATCATTTAAGATTTTAATAATTTGTCTAATTTCTCGGGTTGTCACATTCCTACTGTACTTCAAACGAAAGTTTCGATTCAATCTTCTCTCTGTACTCTTTGATCGTTGCCACTTGATCGGCGTTGCCGCGAGACTCCTTCTTCACAGATTTGAGATGGGTTATCACTCTACAATTCAAGATTTTTTTTGTGTTTCTCTTGGTTTTTGTTTAAATATATATTTTAGCAGTTAAAATCATTCCCATAATTTTTAACTTGGTCCTTTTTTATAATTTTATAAATTGAGTTTTGGGTTTTGAACTTTTATCAGATTTTTTTTATAAAAAACTTGAATTCAAATCTTATTTTTCCTTTGATTTTGTGACCCATCTCAAATCACATGTTTGTAGAACCTCAAGAGAGTGAAGATGACCCATATGAATTGTAACAGAGATCAAGGCAAGGAGTTCGATTACGTAGGCTTGGAGAAAGGTTTTGATTGTGTTTCTTCTTTCTATTTTTTTTAGATTTAGATTGTATTTATGTAATTTCAGATGTGGATTTTCGATTGATTCATGTTCTTGTTGAAGAAGGTCCCTTGTTTGATTATCCGGGGTTGTACATTTACTCTGTATTTTGTAAACAATGTCATTTTATTTTTTTTCTTTTATTTTTAGTGTCCACCTTGGATAGTAGCTGAAAGGATTTCACAGCCGTGAGTCAAGAGTTATCAGAATGACTCAATTTTGAAATAATAATTAGTTCAATGTGATAATTTGAAAAATTAAAAGTTTAATGGTGTATTAAGTAAAACTTGTCAATTACAGTGAATAAATCATTAGTTTTGCATTTCTTCTATTATGGGAAGCTTGTTTTCTCTTTATGTGAGGTTTGTTTGGATTGTGAGTTTATTTCTTTCTCTTCTAATGATGCTTGATTAGTTGTACTTGATTATGAATTATATTATATTCCCAAAAAAGTAGAATGTGACGCCCCCAAAATTAGGTATACATCACCCATCTTGGGTTGCCAGATACATGGTACAGAATTCAAATACAACTTACTAATACAACTGTCGTGTACAATACGACAAAACATAAACTGTGAGTTTGAATACAAATATTGTCTACAAGAGATTATACAAACTCAAAAGGAGTCCTAATTACAATTATTATCACACTATTTCACAGAATAGTGAGGACTACTAATGCTATTCTCTGGACCGTCACTCCGTTCCCCGACTAGTCCCATCTACGTTCTCATTTCCTGAAGAGAACAGTGAAAGAAAGGGTGAGCTCAACTAGCCCAGTAAGAAATATTATGACTAAGATAATGCAGAATAAATTATCATTAGCCTTCAACAGTGTTAAACTGATAAAATATAATAAACATCAAGTTTAACTGCAGCGGAACCAGCAATCCATTAAAAGAGTCAAGTAGAAAATAAAATCTACTATCTTTTATGATTTAAAAGGTTTTTCATAACTGTTATAGCTGAGACTCATCTTAATAAATATTCCACATCATCGAATCACCCCTGCACTACGGCCAAGGATATTCTTTAGTATCACGACCACAATTATCCATGCACTACGAGCCAAGAATATTTGTGTATTCATTAATGGTCATGATCATGCCAACAACTGTCCATCAATGCACTACGGGCATATGATGAATTTTAATTTTTACATCATTTGTAACATTACGGTCATGATTACACCGAATAATTCCTGGTCATAATCATACCAAGTCCATCTATGCATTACAGGCCACAGATGACTTTCAACATAATATAAACATGAGGATGATGACAATGATATAAGAATTCAATAAAACAAGTTCAAGAATTATTTTATCCATGAATTATTAACGTCCAAATTGTCAACATGAGACTGCTTTGTAGAGTAAAATTTAAGAATACTTAGAAGAATATTTCCATGAAAGAATACTGGATGAAGCGCAAATATCAAGGATATTCCACTAATTTCATGGAGTATAGAAGTCAAAGTTTTAACCAACTGAGTATAACAAAGAATGGAATAATAAAAGAAATCACCATGCATGCGATAGACCGCACAGACAGGTTATTCCAACAGAATAATAAATAACGGAACCAGGTCCGGTGTAAAACGCACAGACAGGATATTCCAACAGAATAATAAAGAATGGAACCAGGTCTGGCGTAAAACACACAAACAGGATGTTCCAACAGAATAATAATAAAGACGAAACCAGGTCCGGTGTAAAACACACAAACAGGATGTTCCAACAGAATAATAATAAAGACGGAACCAGGTCCGGTGTAAAACACACAGACAGGATGTTCCAACAGAATAATAATAAGACGAAACCAGGTCCGGTGTAAAACACACAGACAAGATGTTCCAATAGAATAATAGAAGAATGTCACCAAGTATAAGGTAAACCGCGTATACAGGTTATTCCAACATAATAATAAGCAATGGAATAACAACAGTTCTCTTCATGAATAAGAAAGAATAACACCCCTTACTTTAGTAGGAGATTAAATACTGCAGTAGTGTAGTAACAGGATACTCTTCTTCTTTCTCTCTTATTCTCTCTATACTTTCTCTCTCTATAGCTTGAATGAATTCGTGAAAAATAATGAAGCACTAGGCCTCTATTTATAGAAGATTTCACCTACCATGTGAAAAGGCAAGTGGCTTGACGACTGGTGATGTGAAAAGAAAAGTGGTTTGACGCCTGTAATGTGAAACGACAATTGGTTCGACGTCTGTAATGTGAAACGACAAGTGGTTCGACGCCTGCAATATAAAACGGCAAGTGGTTTGACGTCTGGTAAAGGTAATTACTATTGACGAAGGTAATTACTATTGACAAATGTAATCACTATTGACGAAGGTAATTACTATTGACGAAGGTATTTACTATTGACGAAAGTAATTACTATTGACGAAGAGACTCTTAGATGATGACATATGGGCCCCCCATAAAATAACCAAACTTACCACACACGTCTCATAACAGACTCTTTATATACATCAAGGATTGAATAAATATTACCATAAATCATTTTATTTTTAATCAACACATAATTAATCTTTCAACAATTGTTAACCATTTATAACTTGTCGTCTTAATTATTGATTTAATAATATAACATATTATACAGATGATATTGTGACAATAATTGAATCAATAATATAAGAGATATGATGCAGCAATTACTGTAGCAATAATTGAGTATAGTTGAGTGACTTCTCACGTAAGCATACCGTGTGCTACTATGCAACCACGCGTATTACTGTACTTTTACTACCGGGTAGTTCAACAGTTTTAACGGTAACACCTCCGCCGTTATTTTTATAAAGTATTTTTGTCATTTTCTCAATCCGACAATAATTCTGTTGTGTGGTCCACCAATGATTGTGTCGTCGTACGAATATTCTCCGACAAAAAGAATATTCCCCGACCAAACGAATATTTTATAACAACTTTCTTACTTTACAAAATTTATAAATATTACCCACAACTATAACACTATATCAAATTTATTCCATAATATTCAAAAATAATATTTATAGAAAATTCATCTTTATTTATAAAAGTTGGGGTCTTACAACCTCCCAAGTCATTTCCTCAACATCGTGGTTTCTCCACAAAACCTTGACTTGAGGTATAACTTTTGAGCGTAGAATATGTTCCTTCTTATCCAAGATTTGAATAGGAACCTCTTCATACGTCAAATCTTCCGCTATTTCATCCGATTCTAACTCAATAATGTGGTTCGGGTCTTTCACATATTTACGTAACATGGATATGTGAAAAACGTTATGAACACGAGACATACTTGGCGGTAAAGCGAGTCTATAGGCCACAGTTCCTATTCGATCGAGGATTAAAAATGGACCGATGAATCGAGGATTCAGTTTTCCTCTCTTTCCAAATCTTGTAACTCCTTTCCATGGAGTAACACGTAACAACACATGATCTCCTATATCGAATTCCACGTCCTTTCGATGAAGATCAGCATAACTCTTTTGTCAATTTTGTGAGGTTTTTATACGTTGTCGGATCGTTTGAATCTTTTCCGTAGTCATACGTACCAACTCCGGTCCCAACAACGTTGCTTCACCCACCTCATCCCAGCATACTGGAGAACGACACTTTCTTCCATACAACGCTTCGAATGGAGCCATGCCAATACTTGATTGATAACTATTGTTATAGGAAAACTCCACCAATGGTAAGAACTTGTCCCAACTTCCCTTGAAATCAAGGACACAGAGTCTTAATAGATCTTAAAGAGTTTGAATAGTCCTCTCCGACTGTCCGTCCGTTTGAGGATGATATGCCGAGCTAAATCGTAAGTCTGTGCCCATAGCTTTTTGCAAACTAACCCAAAATCGTGAAGTGAATCTTGGGTCTTGATCAGAAACTATGGATACCGGCATACCATGCAGTCTTACAATCTATTTTATGTACATACGAGCAAGACGTTCAAGTGTATAAGTTTCTCGTATCGGTAAGAAATGAGCAGACTTGGTCAATCTATCAACAATGACCCAAATCGCATCTATGCCTTGAGAAACCTTAGGAAGACCGGTAACGAAATCAATGGTAATGTGCTCCCACTTCCATTCTGGAATTTCAAGTGGTTGCAATGGACCTTTTGGTACTTGATGCTCCGCTTTAACTCGTTGACAAGTTAAACACCTTGAGATAAACAGCGTTATCTCTCTCTTCATACTGCTCCACCAAAATGTATGACGAATATCATGATAAATTTTGGTACTCCCAAGATGGATTGCAAATGGTGTGTTGTCGCCTCCATCATGATTTTATGCTTTAAATCAGGGTCGTTAGGAACACAAAGTCTGGAGTTGACTCGAAGTATTCCTTCTTCATCGATTATTGCTTCCGGCATAGCACCTTCTTGCACTTTCTTCCTCATACGCATCAGCTCCAAGTCTGTAGCTTGAGCAGCTTTAACTTTATCGATTAAAGTTGGTTCTACTCGTATATTTGCCATCATCACATGGGTCCCTGGAGTTTTTAACTCTATCTCCATCCTTTGCAAGTCACACAAAATGGGCCTTTGCGTTGACAATATCGCACTCGTACTTGCATATGATCTTCTACTTAATGCGTCAACTACCACGTTCACTTTTCCAGGATGGTATTGGATGGTATGATCATAATCTTTCAATAGTTCAAGCCAATGTCGTTGTCGCATGTTGAGTTCCTTTTGAGTGAAAAAATATTTGAGGCTTTATGATCCGTAAAGATCTCCACTTTCTCCCCATACAAGTAATGCCGCCAAATTGTAAGTGCGAAGACAATAGCTGCTAACTCTATATCATGAGTAGGATAATTCCTCTCATATTCTTTGAGTTGTCTTGAGGCATAGGCTATGACTTTCCCATATTCCATGAGAACACATCCCAACCCATTGCCTGAAGTATCACTATAGATGACAAATCCCTCCGAGCCAGATGGTATTGTCAGAACAGGTGCTGAAATTAGTCTCCTCTTGAGTTCTTGAAAACTTTTCTCACATTCTTTGCTCCAACCGAACTTTGTATCTTTCCGAGTCAGCTGAGTTAATGGAGTAGCGATTCGAGAAAATCCTTCCACAAATCTCCGATAATAACCAGCTAAACCGAGAAAGCTACGTACTTCGGTCACTGATTTAGGTTGCTCCCAGCTTTGAATAGCTTCAATCTTTGCTGGGTCAACAGATATTCCATGACTTGATACCACGTGCCCAAGGAATGCTACTTCCTCAAGCCAGAACTCGCATTTCTTCAACTTGGCATAAAGCTTATATTCACGAAGCTTTTGGAGTGTCAGCCTCAAGTGTTGCTGATGATCTTCACGGCTTTTGGAATAAATAAGGATGTCATCAATAAAGACGACCACAAAGTGATCCAAATATTCCTTGAATAGTCGGTTCATCATATCCATGAAAGCAGCAGGAGCATTAGTCAATCCAAAGGACATGACTAGGAATTCATAATGCCCGTACCGAGTTCTGAAAGCCGTCTTTGGAATGTCATTGGTTCTAATCTTCAACTGGTGATATCCGGAACGAAGATCAATCTTTGAAAAGAATTTGGCTCCTTGCAACTGGTCAAACAGGTCATCAATACGTGACAATGGATACCTATTTTTGATGGTGACATGATTCAACTCCCGATAATCAATACAAAGTCGCATACTCCCATCTTTTTTCTTCACGAATAGAACAGGAGCACCCCAAGGAGAAGTACTAGGGCGAATAAAGCCAATGTCTAACAATTCCTGCAGTTGGGTTTTTAACTCCTGAAGTTTAATAGGAGCCATTCGATATGGGGCTTTGGAAATGGGTTTTGTACCGGGTTCAAGGTCGATACAAAATTCAATTTCACGCTCTGGGGGTAGGCCAGGAAGTTCTTCGGGGAATACGTCAAGAAATTTATTAACAATAAAAATATCGTTCAAAACTGTCGTATTTTTGTTTAAATCTGTGACATGAGCTAAGAAAGCTTGACATCCGTTTTTCAATAAACGAATAACTTTATGGCTTGAGATGATCGTGATTGATTTTAATGGTTTGGTCGCTTGAATTCGCATAATAGGTTGATTAGGAATATGAAAGCTAACAACCTTACGAAAACAATCAATTTTTGCATGATGAGTAGTTAACCAATCAATCCCTAGAATCACGTCAAATGCAAATATTTTCAATGAAATAAGATCGATAGGTAATGTGAGGGTACCGATTTGAACCAAACAAGACTTACAAACAGTGGATGTAATGAAGGTTTCTCCCAATGGAGTTTCCACAGATAAGTCAAAGTCTAATTTCTCCGGAGTCAAATTTAATCGATGAGCGCAAGTAGGAGAAATAAAAGAATGGGTAGAACCGGTATCAAATAAAGTATAGACTTCGTTAGAGTTTATGATAAGCTTACCCATGATGACCTCATTCGGGTTCCTTGCTTTCTGGGAGGTCACAACAAATGCTCTCCCTTGCACTACCGGCTTTGACCTTTCTGGGACGACCTTTGGTGCCTCCATCCTAGCTGAATTTGTCTTTGGTGAACGACAAAATCGGGCTAAGTGACCTTCTCTTCCACAATTATAACATGCTTTGGACGACATCGCGCAATTTGGACTGATGTGTCCCTCCCCTCCGCATTTGAAGCATATGATAGGTGGTTTTTCTCCTTCCTTAACAACGGGTGTTGGTGCTGACGTCTTTTCATCATTGTTGAATCTCCTTTTCTTGAAATGTCCATTCTTATTCTTTTGGCCCTGATTACCACCGAAGTGGTTACCATTTCTGGCCTGTCGATTCCCTCCACGCTTGTTGTCACCGCTTCGATGACTACTCTCGCTGGTATTATAATTTTGCCGGCTGCTCTCTTTTAGTTGCGTTTACTTGTTATCGCGCTCCACTAACTGAGCCCTATTTACAACATCTGAATACAAACACAGTTTATGAGAAATAAGATGTTGACGTATCTCCGGCTTCAAACCTCTTAAAAACATTCGCGCCATTCTCTCTTCATTATCCACCAAGTGAGACGCAAACCGGGATAACTCCGCAAATTTTGCCTCGTATTGCGACACGGTCATATTGTTTTGTTCCAACTTGATAAATTCCACCTGCTTCATGTGGCGAATACTTTTGGGAAAGTATTTGTCATTGAACAACTCTTGGAACTTCTCCCAAGACATCTTTAGTGCGGCAGGTTGAGTACGCTTTATCGATTCCCACCAATAATCCGCCTCTCCTCACAACATAAAGGCGGCAAAGAGAACCTTTTGCTCCTCAGAGCATCCCAAGAAATCAAATATCTTGGTGATCTGCTTTATCCATGTTTTAGCTATAAGTGGTTTGGGCTCTCCCTTAAACTCCGGTGGTCCTAGCTCCTTGAACTGTTTAGCGGTGACCGCCCGAGAGTTTCCAGTATTTCCACCAATGTTCTGAACATGAGCCACTCTTGCCTGCTGTTGCATGAATTGCATAAAGCCTCTGAACATTTGATCATTCATCATTTGATCAGTGTTGTTATTTGCATGAGGATTGTCGCCTTCCTGATGCACATTATCCTGGTTATTGATATGTGGTGAATCAACGGTCGCCTGTGCTCCATTGCTATTCTCAACATTCTCAGATGTCATTTTCAGATACTACCACAAAACAAAAGGTTTAATTGACATATAACATATTATCCCTATATTCTGACCGACCAATAAAATAGCACATAAACTTAGGTAGGTCATACTAGCGAAGGAATTCCCCGTCTCTCCCCTCCTAGTACTATTCTCACATCTTAGCCAGGGATCATATCCCTAAGCTCTGATACCAACATTGACGCCCCCAAAATTAGGTATACATCACCCATCTTGGGTCGCCAGATACATGGTACAAAATTCAAATAAAACATACTAATACAACTGTCGTGTACAATACGACAAAACATAAACTGTGAGTTTGAATACAAATATTGTCTACTAGAGATTATACAAACTCAAAAGGAGTCCTCATTACAATTATTATCACACTATTTCACAGAATAGTGAGGACTACTAATGCTATCCTCTGGACCATTACTCCGTTCCCCG
The DNA here is from genome assembly GCA_020205505.1 of Panax japonicus. NCBI lineage: Eukaryota > Viridiplantae > Streptophyta > Magnoliopsida > Apiales > Araliaceae > Panax > Panax japonicus. The sequence goes on along the minus strand of CM035101.1, from coordinate 15,715,933 downwards.
ACTCGTCCCAACTATATTCTCATTTCCTGAAGAGAACAATGAAAGAAAGTCTGAGCTCAACTAGCCCAGTAAGAAATATTATGACTAAGATAATACAGAATAAATTATCATTAGCCTTCAACAGTGTTAAACTGATAAAATATAATAAACATCAAGTTTAACTGCAGCGGAACCAGCAATCCATTAAAAGAGTCAAGTAGAAAATAAAATCTACTATCTTTTATGATTTAAAAGGTTTTTCATAACTGTTATAGCTGAGACTCAGCTTAATAAATATTCCACATCATCGAATCACCCCTGCACTACGGCCAAGGATATTCTTTAGTATCACGACCACAATTATCCATGCACTACGGGCCAAGAATATTTGTGTATTCATTAATGGTCATGATCATGCCAACAACTGTCCATCAATGCACTACGGGCCAATGATGACTCTTAATTTTTACATCATTTGTAACATTACAGTCATGATTACACCGAATAATCCCTGGTCATAATCATACCAAGTCCATCTATGCACTACAGGCCACAGATGACTTTCAACATAATATAAACATGAGGATGATGACAATGATATAAGAATTCAATAAAACAAGTTCAAGAATTAATTTATCAAGGAACCAATAACATCCAATTTGTCAACATGATATTGCTTTGTAGAGTAAAATTCAAGAATACTTAGAAGAATATTTCCATGAAAGGATACTAGATGAAGCGCAAATATCAAGGATATTCCACTAATTTCATGGAGTATAGAAGTCAAAGTTTTAACCAACTGTGTATAATAAAGAATGAAATAACAAAAGAAATCACCATGCATGCTATAGACCGCACAGACAGGTTATTCCAACAGAATAATAAATAACGGAACCAGGTCCGGCGTAAAACACACAGACAGGATGTTCCAACAGAATAATAATAAAGACGGAACCAGGTCCGGTGTAAAACACACAGACAGGATGTTCCAACAGAATAATAATAAGACGGAACCAGGTCCGGTGTAAAACACACAAACAGGATGTTCCAACAGAATAATAATAAGACGGAACCAGGTCCGGTGTAAAACACACAGACAGGATGTTCCAACAGAATAATAATAAGACGGAACCTGGTCCAGTGTAAAACACATAGACAGGATGTTCCAACAGAATAATAGAAGAATGTCACCAAGTATAAGGTAAACCGCGTATACAGGTTATTCCAATAGAATAATAAGCAATGGAATAACAACAGTTCTCTTCATGAATAAGAAAGAATAACACCCCTTACTTTAGTAGGAGATTGAATACTGCAGTAGTGTAGTAACAGAATACTCTTCTTCTTTCTCTCTTATTCTCTCTATACTTTCTCTTTCTATAGCTTGAATGAATTCGTGAAAAATAATGAAGCACTAGGTCTCTATTTATAGAAGATTTCTAGCTTAGCACCTGCCATGTGAAAAGGCAAGTGGCTTGACGACTGGTGATGTGAAAAAAAAGTGGTTTGACGCCTGTAATGTGAAACGACAAGTGGTTCGACGCCTGTAATATAAAACGGCAAGTGGTTTGACTTCTGGTAAAGGTAATTACTATTGACGAAGGTAATTACTATTGATGAAGGTAATTACTATTAACGAAGATAATTACTATTGACGAAGAGACTCTTAGATGATGACATATGGGCCCCCCCATAAAATAACCAAACTTACCACAAACGTCTCATAACAGACTCTTTATATACATCAATGATTGAATAAATATTACCATAAATCATTTTATTTTTAATCAACACATAATTAATCTTTCAACAATTATTAATCATTTATAACTTGTCGTCTCAATTATTGATTTAATAATATAACATATTATACATATGATACTGTGACAATAATTGAATCAATAATATAAGAGATATGATGCAGCAATTACTGTAACAATAATTGAGTATAGTTGAGTGACTTCTCACGTAAGCATCAATAATCAATACCGTGTGCTACTATGCAACCACGCGTATTACTGTACTTTTACTACCGGGTAGTTCAACAGTTTTAACGGTAACACCTCCGCCGTTATTTTTATAAAGTATTTTTGTCGTTTTCTCAATCCGACAATAATTCCGTTGCGGGGTCCACCAATGATTGTGCCGTCGTACGAATATTCCCCGACAAAAAGAATATTCCCCGACCAAACGAATATTTTATAACAACTTGCTTACTTTGCAAAATTTATAAATATTACCCACAACTATAACACTATATCAAATTTATTCCATAATATTCAAAAATAACATTTATAGAAAATTCATCTTTATTTATAAAAGTTGGGGTCTTAAAACCTCCCCTTCTTATGAAATTTCGCCCTCGAAATTAGGGTACGTACCTGGTATGTCGAAGAGGTAAGGATACCTTGATTTCATTTCAGATTCTAACTTCCAAGTCATTTCCTCAACATCGTGGTTTCTCCACAAAACCTTGACTTGAGGTATAACTTTTGAGCGTAGAATATGTTCCTTCTTATCCAAGATTTGAATAGAAACCTCTTCATACGTCAAATCTTCCGCTATTTCGTCCGGTTCTAACTCAATAATGTGGTTCGGGTCTTTCACATATTTACGTAACATGGATATGTGAAAAACGTTATGAACACGAGACATACTTGGGGGTAAAGCAAGTCTATAGGCCACAGTTTCTACTCGATCGAGGATTAAAAATGGACTGATGAATCGAGGATTCAGTTTTCCTCTCTTTCCAAATCTTGTAACTCCTTTCCATGGAGTAACACGTAACAACACATGATCTCCTATATCGAATTCCACGTCCTTTCGATGAAGATCAGCATAACTCTTTTGTTGATTTTGTGAGGTTTTTATACGTTATCGGATCGTTTGAATCTTTTCCGTAGTCATACGTACCAATTTCGGTCCCAACAACGTTTCTTTACCCACCTCATCCCAGCATACTGGAGAATGACACTTTCTTCCATACAACGCTTCGAATGGAGCCATGCCAATACTTGCTTGATAACTGTTGTTGTATGAAAACTCCACCAATGGTAAGAACTTGTCCCAATTTCCCTTGAAATCAAGGACACAGAGTCTTAATAGACTTCAAGAGTTTGAATAATCCTCTCCGACTGTCCGTCCGTCTGAGGATGATATGCCGAGCTAAATTGTAAGTCTGTGCCCATAGCTTTTTGCAAACTAACCCAAAATCGTGAAGTGAATCTTGGGTCTCGATCAGAAACTATGGATACAGGCATACCATGCAGTCTTACAATCTCGTTTATGTACATACGAGCAAGACGTTCAAGTGTATAAGTTTCTCGCATCGGTAACAAATGAGCAGACTTGGTCAATCTATCAACAATGACCCAAATCGCATCTATGCCTTGAGAAACCTTAGGAAGACCGGTAACGAAATCCATGGTGATGTGCTCCCACTTCCATTCTGGAATTTCAAGTGGTTGCAATGGACCTTTTAGTACTTGATGCTCCGCTTTAACTCATTGACAAGTTAGACACCTTGAGATAAACAGCGCTATCTCTCTCTTCATATTGCTCCACCAAAATGTATGACGAATATCATGATACATTTTAGTACTCCCAGGATGGATTGCAAACGGTGTGTTGTGCGCCTCCATCATGATTTTATACTTTAAATCAGGGTCGTTAGGAACACAAAGTCTGGAGTTGACTCAAGTATTCCTTCTTCATTGATTATTGCTTCTAGCATAGCACCTTCTTGCACTTTCGTCCTCATACGCATCAGCTCCAGGTCTGTAGCTTGAGCAGCTTTAACTTTATCGATTAAAGTTGGTTCTACTCGTATATTCACCATCTTCACATCCATCCTTTGCAAGTCACACAAAATGGGCCCTTGCGTTGACAATATTGCACTCGTACTTGCATATGACCTTCTACTCAATGCGTAAGCTACCACGTTTGTTTTTCCAGGATGGTATTGGATGGTACGATCATAATCTTTCAACAGTTCAAGCTGATAAGTAGGTTTTATACCTACTTATCCGGTATCTTTTACTTGAATTAGTTGTTTTTGTTCATGTGTCTTAGTTACTTTTCATGCATTTTGTGTTCATTTTGTAGGTTATACATTTGGAAGCGATGTGAGCGATTATAATAAGGAAAAGCATGGAAAATACAAACAAAAGCAAGCCGAATATCGTTTGTGATTTCATGTCATTTCATGTTCTTGGCTTGGAGCTTGGACTATATTGTAGAGCGTTTTTTTAGCTTTCCAGAACATCTTGAATCATTCAAATGGAGTTCGGATGAATGAGTTATGACATTTCTACCAACGGACGTTGAACTTCACCGTTTTGCGTGGTCATTTACATAGCAGTCACTTCCAGTCCAATTTCGACAATCATGCGTTTGTTATTTCTGAAAGCTCAAAGAACGAAAGTTGTAGATCTGTTCGATAGCTTCGATTTGATATGTCGCGGGCCCCGTAAATTCTCTCGGTTTAAAAGTTATGGCAGTTTTAGCAGAGGAGGTTCCAGCAAAAAATTGTGTTGGCAGATTGGTACCCAGCCGGGGCTGGACGTTTTTAGCCTTAGGACCCAGCCGGGGCTGGATGTCTGGGAGCATTAGCAGGTCACTATCCAGCTGGGGCTGGCTTTTACAAAGGGAAATACCCAGCCGGGGCTGGGTATGCGCGAAAATGAGCGGATTTTGTCCGAATTTGAGTCCGAAAATGATTGTTTCGAGTTGTTTGATTCAAGGACTTCCAAGAGGAATTAAAGACATGTACAAATGCTTGTAAAAGGAGGGGAATAACACAGATTAGAGGAGATTATTAGGAGATATTAGGAGATTAGAGAGCATTCTATTAAATTATATTAGAGTAAATTAGAGAAAAACACTAGTTCTAATGAGATTTGGAGATTGATGCAACTTGGAGACCATTGAAGATTCAAAATTGGAGCAAGAAGGGAGTGTCAAATCTACAGACAATAGATTATTTCTTCTCATCTTCTTCTATCTTTATCTTTTAATGTGTATTCAATTGTGGATTCTTAGCTTTAATTCAATAATAATGAACTAATTCTTTGTTTGAGATTACAATGGATCTTATTGGGTAGTTTATTTTAATATGCTTTGTTATCAATTATTATGTTCTATTGAAAGGATTGTATATTGTGATTTGGACTTAATTGTTTAATTGCTTGGCCATCAATTACCGTGATAATCTATATGAACTCGAGAGATGAAGTATAGATTTAGATCTAATCATGATAGCATGTGTTCAGGTTTTTGTTAGTAGCTTAAACTTGATGAGTGTTAAGGTAGAGATATGCTTGACGCCATATGTAATCTTATAGAGAACTTGCTCTTAAACCTTCTTCAATTGTAATTCACATAGAGATATAGTGGGTTAGTTGATTAAGGTGTTTAACGGATTTCTATCTTAATTGTGGATTGACGTTAATACGGTATTAGTGCATCGAGAGGTGGTTAATACTACTTTCGTGTTCTTGATTAACAATTCGGGATAGAGAATAATTGATGAGAAGTGTGTTAACTTAAATGAAGCAATAAGTGAAGTTGTGATCTTAATTCTTCATAATTTGATTTTTAATTAGTGGTAATTAGAATTAGTTTAGTTAAATATTTTAATTTATAACATTAAATTCATTTGTTTAAATAAGATTGAGTTGGTTACGGGTTAGTACTTGGTGATTTTTATTAACTAATTCTCTGTGGGAACGATACTCAACTTATCACTTTATTACTTGTTGACCACATATACTTGCGTGTTGTGCGTAACTAGATTTTACCCAACAAGTTTTTGGCGCCGTTGCCGGGGAATTAGTTTAATACAGTTTTACCAATATTAGCTTCAATCAAATTAGTCTTAATTTAAACATTTTTATTTTTATTTTTAATTCTCTTCCTATATTTCTCTCTTTTCAGGTACCATGGATGACTTTGCGTATCAATGGCCATACACGAACGTGACTCAACCAAGGGAAATGGTGATTGACAGACTCGCGACACTTTCCGCAATGTCAGCACAAATTGAAGAACTTTCGAGGAAGTTGGATGTTATCGCAGCCCAACAGAGTCGAAGGATGGCAGTTATGTGTGACTATTGTGCTGGCAACCATCCGAGTCATCAATGCACCGTTAGTTTTGGGCGGGAAAAACAAGGTGGTATATACCTCAACCAGTATGCATATGATAATTACCATCAAGTTTGGGGGTATCACCCGGATTCTTCATGGAGCTACAACTATCAAGACCAATACTCTGCTCCAAGTCCAACATATCCATCAAATTTCTCAAATCCACCTCCAATGCAACAAGAAGACAATTCAGATTTCAAGGAATTCATGTTAAGGATTATAGCAGAAAAAGAAGAGATGATAATGAGTCAGTAGTTATCAACCCAAAATTTTAATAATCGAATGGAACAACTCCTCACTACCTCAACCAATGGTCCTCAATACATGGCTTCCGAGACTGAAACAGAAAGTTCAAGGCTGGGGGAATTATTGTCCAAGTTCATAGTAGATGAGGAGAAGATGAGTAATCAAGCGAGGGAAAATCAAAATCTTGCGGATCAGATAGAGCAAATGACCGAAGCCGTAAGCAACCTTCCTCCAAACACTTGGCTTTATGACATGGATGCCGAGATTGATGAAGTGCCCGAGCCAAATCTACAACTGGATGAGACACGAGATGTTAAAAAAGAGGAGACAAGTGGGGATAATGACAACAAGGTTGATGAAGAACTAATTGTGAGAACCAACGATGATGAGCCGATGTTATTTATGCCTCAAGTGCCTTCTCCTCCACAGTTCAAGAATCCGGTTAGATTTGCAAAACCTTGTCCAATTGGTAGTCATGTCATTGGCAATACTCCATGTGACGTAAAAGCGAGTACAACTTCGAAGCCATGGTGTGATGAGCTGGAGAAGATAGAAGAAGAGATTGTTGTGTCTGACAAGCCTCAATGCCAGAATCTATTCGCAGACACAACGGAGAAAACGCCTAGATGTTGGACGTTCTTCAATCTAATCTTATATAAACAAAGCATGCTAGGTGACTTTAACTCGATGGCTATCACAAATGGGAACCTACCAAAAGATATATTATTTCCGATGGATGGAGGGTTCCTCAACTTTCGAAGAGGAATTGGATAACATTGACCAGAAAAAGTCAGGCTGAAAGACTATAAATCAAGCGCTGACTGGGAGGCAACCCAGGAATTTTTTTTTTTATATTTATAAGCTTTACTAGTTTATTTAGTAGATAGGAATTAAGTTGATTATTAAGTTCTCTTATAATCTAATCCATGTTGTCTCTCTTCATTGCAGGTGTTGGAGGTCCTATGGATAGCAAAATGATCGTCGTCGCCATCGCCACCATCAACTCACGCTTAGCTGATTACAGGGAAGTTCTCTTCTATTTATCGTTATATTCTTACAATGAGGACATTGTAATTGCTAAGTTTGGGGGAGTTTTTTTTAATTCATTATCGCATGTTTAGTTTATGTTATGTTATTTTGCATATGCTGTTAATTTAGTTTAGGTTCATTAAAAAAAAAATTCAAAAATAATAGTTAGTTACTATGTTTATCTTGCATGAGTCCAGCTGTTTGATATTTACAGTTTATTTTGGCCAATGATGAGATTGGGATCGAGTAGACAAGTAGCGTACTGACTATTAGAGCTTTGATGTGATTTCTTGTTATGAATTGAATTTTTTTTCTGTTTGAAACTGGTATAATAAGGATAGCACAATAAAAATAACTTGTTGATTGATTGAGTTTAAATTGATACATAATGGGACTCTAAAGGATAATGCTAGTTTGAATGAAAGAATGAGAAGAATAACTAGTGATGACTAAAGTTCGATAAAAACTTAAGTTCGGGAAAAAAAATTTGGGATATATAAGCTTCAAAAAAAAAAGAAAAAAAAATACCGTGGCTAGTTTTGTTTCGGGGCCTTTGTTACTTGAGTAAGTACGCCCGAAGGGGTATCTTAAAACCTAGCGCCCTAAGGTCTTATATGGTCTGAGAGTCGTTGGTCGAAAGCTCGTTAAGGGGTAGCACTGTTAGCCTAATGGAATGAGACATTGCACAGTCATGGTTAAAAAGTAAAAAAAAAAGAAATAAAAAAAAACAATAAAACGGGAAAAGAGCAAAAAGCCCCCGTATATGAAAATAAAGCATAAGTATCCCATGTTAACCCTTGATATTGGTAATTGTTTGATTTTAGTTGGATCTAGCTTATTTTTGGATTTCTTAAGTTTACACTGTATGATGCCTTTGAAGAGACTTGTTATGTGTTAAATTTGATTTTATATCAGTTAACATTGTTGTGGAGCACACACGCACTATACCAGTAATAACAGTTTAAGATTAGATGATTGACTAGGAAATTGTTGATTGGTTTTGATATGAAGTATTATCATGTTTACTTGATTGCTCTAAGGTCGGTTGAATAATTTGTGTTTATCAATACTGCTGGATTCGTAGGCATGTAGATTAGTTGCATTTCATTGCATTGCATTGCATTATGTTGTGTTGCTTGAGGACAAGCAACGGTTTAAGTTTGGGGGTATTTGATAAGTAGGTTTTATACCTACTTATCCGGTATCTTTTACTTGAATTAGTTGTTTTTGTTCATGTGTCTTAGTTACTTTTCATGCATTTTGTGTTCATTTTGTAGGTTATACATTTGGAAGCGATGTGAGCGATTATAATAAGGAAAAGCATGGAAAATACAAACAAAAGCAAGCCGAATATCGTTTGTGATTTCATGTCATTTCATGTTCTTGGCTTGGAGCTTGGACTATATTGGAGCTTGGAATATCGTTTGTGATTTTGTCCGAATTTGAGTCCGAAAAAGGATTGTTTCGAGTTGTTTGATTCAAGGACTTCCAAGAGGAATTAAAGACATGTACAAATGCTTGTAAAAGGAGGGGAATAACACAGATTAGAGGAGATTATTAGGAGATATTAGGAGATTAGAGAGCATTTTATTAAATTATATTAGAGTAAATTAGAGAAAAACACTAGTTCTAATGAGATTTGGAGATTGATGCAACTTGGAGACCATTGAAGATTCAAAGTTGGAGCAAGAAGGGAGTGTCAAATCTACAGACAATAGATTATTTCTTCTCATCTTCTTCTATCTTTATCTTTTAATGTGTATTCAATTGTGGATTCTTAGCTTTAATTCAATAATAATGAACTAATTCTTTGTTTGAGATTACAATGGATCTTATTGTGTAGTTTATTTTAATATGCTTTGTTATCAATTATTATGTTCTATTGAAAGGATTGTCTATTGTGATTTGGACTTAATTGTTTAATTGCTTGGCCATCAATTACCGTGATAATCTATATGAACTCGAGAGATGAAGTATAGATTTAGATCTAATCATGATAGCATGTGTTCAGGTTTTTGTTAGTAGCTTAAACTTGATGAGTGTTAAGGTAGAGATATGCTTGACGCCATATGTAATCTTATAGAGAACTTGCTCTTAAACCTTCTTCAATTGTAATTCACATAGAGATATAGTGGGTTAGTTGATTAAGGTGTTTAACGGATTTCTATCTTAATTGTGGATTGATGTTAATACGGTATTAGTGCATCGAGAGGTGGTTAATACTACTTTCGTGTTCTTGATTAACAATTCGGGATAGAGAATAATTGATGAGAAGTGTGTTAACTTAAATGAAGCAATAAGTGAAGTTGTTATCTTAATTCTTCATAATTTGATTTTTAATTAGTGGTAATTAGAATTAGTTTAGTTAAATATTTTAATTTATAACATTAAATTCATTTGTTTAAATAAGATTGAGTTGGTTACGGGTTAGTATTTGGTGATTTTTATTAACTAATTCTCTGTGGGAACGATACTCAACTTATCACTTTATTACTTGTTGACCACGTATACTTGCGTGTTGTGCGTAACTAGATTTTACCCAACACAAGCCAACGTCGCGCATGTTGAGTTCCTTTTGAGTGAAGAAGTATTTGAGGCTTTTATGATCCGTAAAGATCTCCACTTTCTCTCCATACAAGTAATGCCTCCAAATTTTAAGTGCAAAGACAACAGCTGCCAACTCTAGATCATGAGTAGGATAATTCCTCTCATATTCTTTGAGTTGACGTGAGGCATAGGCTATGACTTTTCGATGTTGCATGAGAACACATCCCAACCCTTTGCTCGAAGCATCACTGTAGATGACAAAACCCTCCGAGCCAGATGGTATTGTCAGAACAGGTGCTGAAATGAGTCTCCTCTTGAGTTCTTGAAAACTCTTCTCACATTCTTCACTCCAACCGAACTTTGTATCTTTCCGAGTCAGCTAAGTCAATGGAGTAGCCATTCGAGAAAATCCTTCCACGAATCTCCGATAATAACTAGCTAAACTGAGAAAGCTACGTACTTCGGTCACTGATTTAGGTTGCTCCCAGCTTTGAATAGCTTCAATCTTTGCTGGGTCAACAGATATTCCATGACTTGATACCACGTGCCCAAGGAATGCTACTTCCTCAAGCCAGAACTCACATTTCTTCAACTTGGCATAAAGCTTATATTCACAAAGCTTTTGCAGTGTCAACCTCAAGTGTTGCTCATGATCTTCACAGCTTTTGGAATAAATAAGGATGTTATCAATAAAGACGACCACAAAGTGATCCAAATATTCCTTGAATACTCGGTTCATCATATCCATGAAGGCAGCAGGAGCATTAGTCAATCCAAAGGACATGACTAGGAATTCATAATGCCCGTACCGAGTTCTGAAAGCCGTCTTTGGAATGTCATCGGTTCTAATCTTCAACTGGTGATATCCGGAACGAAGATCAATCTTTGAAAAGAATTTGGCTCCTTGCAACTGGTCAAACAGGTCATCAATACGTGGCAATGGATACCTATTTTTGATGGTGACATGATTCAACTCCCGATAATCAATACAAACTCGCATACTCCCATCTTTTTTCTTCACGAATAGAACTGGAGCACCCCAAGGAGAAGTACTAGGGCGAATAAAGCCAATGTCTAACAATTCCTGCAGTTGGGTTTTTAACTCCTGAAGTTCAATAGGAGCCATTCGATATGGGGCTTTGGAAATGGGTTTTGTACCGGGTTCAAGGTCGATACAAAATTCAATTTCACGCTCTGGGGGTAGGCCAGGAAGTTCTTCGGGGAATACGTCAAGAAATTTATTAACAATAGAAATATCGTTCAAAACTGACGTATTTTTGTTTAAATCTGTGACATGAGCTAAGAAAGCTTGACATCCGTTTTTCAATAAATGAATAGCTTTATGGCTTGAGATGGTCGTGATTGATTTTAATGGTTTGGTCGCTTGAATTCGCATAATAGGTTGATTAGGAATATGAAAGCTAACAACCTTACGAAAACAATCAATTTTTGCATGATGAGTAGTTAACCAATCCATCCCTAGAATCACGTCAAATGCAAGTATTTTCAATGAAATAAGATCGACAGGTAATGTGAGGGTACCGATTTGACCCAAACAAGACTTACAAACAGTGGATGTAATGAAGTTTTCACCCAATGGAGTTTCCACAGATAAGTCAAAGTCTAATTTCTCCGGAGTCAAATTTAATCGATGAGCGCAAGTAGGAGAAATAAAAGAATGGGTAGAACCGGTATCAAATAAAGTATAGACTTCGTTAGAGTTTATGATAAGCTTACCCGTGATGACCTCATTCGGGTTCCTTGCTTTCTGGAAGGTCACAACAAATGCTCTCCCTTGCACTACCAGCTTTGACCTTTCTGGGACGGCCTTTGGTGCCTCCATCCTAGCTGAATTTGTCTTTGGTGAACGACAAAATCGGGCTAAGTGACCTTCTCTTCCACAATTATAACATGCTTTGGACGGCATCGCGCAATTTGGACTGATGTGTCCCTCCCCTCCACATTTGAAGCATATGATAGGTGGTCTTTCTCCTTCCTTAACAACAGGTGCTGGTGCTGACGTCTTTCCATCATTGTCGAATCTCCTTTTCTTGAAATGTCCATTCTTATTATTTTGGCCCTGATTACCACCGAAGTGGTTATCATTTCTGGCCTGTTGATTCCCTCCACGCTTGTTGTCACCGCTTCGATGACTACTCTCCCTGGTATTATAATTTTGTCGGCTGCTCTCTTTTAGTTGCGTTGACTCGTTATCGCGCTCCACTAACTGAGCCCTATTTACAACATCTGAATATAAACATAATTTATGAGAAATAAGATGTTGACATATCTCCGGCTTCAAACCTCTTAATAACATTCGCGCCATTCTCTCTTCATTGTCGCCTTCCTGATGCACATTATCCTGGTTATTGATATGTGGTGAATCAACGATCGCCTGTGCTCCATTGCTATTCTCAACATTCTCAGATGTCATTTTCAGATACTGCCACAAAAAAAGGTTAATTGACATGTAACATATTATCCCTATAATCTGATCGACCAATAAAATAACACATAAACTTAGGTAGGTCATACTAGCGAAGGAATTCCCCGTCTCTCCCCTCCTAGTACTATTCTCACATCTTAGTCAGGGATCATATCCCTAAGCTTTGATACCAACGGTGATGCCCCCAAAATTAGGTATACATCACTCATCTTGGGTCGCCAGATACATGGTACAGAATTCAAATACAACTTACTAATACAACTGTCGTGTACAATACGACAAAACATAAACTGTGAGTTTGAATACAAATATTGTCTACTAGAGATTATACAAACTCAAAAGGAGTCCTCATTACAATTATTATCACACTATTTCACAGAATAGTGAGGACTACTAATGCTATCATCTGGACCGTCACTCCGTTCCCCGACTAGTCCCATCTACGTTCTCATTTCCTGAAGAGAACAATGAAAGAAAAAGGGTGAGCTCAACTAGCCCAGTAAGAAATATTACGACTAAGATAATGCAGAATAAAATATCATTAGCCTTCAACAGTGTTAAACTGATAAAATATAATAAACATCAAGTTTAACTGCAGCGGAACCAGCAATCCATTAAAAGAGTCAAGTAGAAAATAAAATCTACCATCTTTTATGATTTAAAAGGTTTTTCATAACTGTTATAGCTGAGACTCAGCTTAATAAATATTCCACATCATCGAATCACCCCTGCACTACGGCCAAGGATATTCTTTAGTATCACGACCACAATTATCCATGCACTACGGTCCAAGAATATTTGTGTATTAATTAATGGTCATGATCATGCCAACAACTGTCCATCAATGCACTACGGGCCAATGACGACTCTTAATTTTTACATCATTTGTAACATTACAGTCATGATTACACCGAATAATCCCTGGTCATAATCATACCAAGTCCATCTATGCACTACAGGCCACAGATGACTTTCAACATAATATAAACATGAGGATGATGACAATGATATAAGAATTCAATAAAACAAGTTCAAAAATTAATTTATCAAGGAACCAATAACATCCAATTTGTCAACATGATACTGCTTTGTAGAGTAAAATTCAAGAATACTTAGAAGAATATTTCCATGAAAGGATACTAGATGAAGTGCAAATATCAAGGATATTCCACTAATTTCATGGAGTATAGAAGTCAAAGTTTTAACCAACTGTGTATAATAAAGAATGAAATAACAAAAGAAATCACCATGCATGCTATAGACCGCACAGGCAGGTTATTCCAACAGAATAATAAATAACGGAACCAGGTCCGGCGTAAAACACACAGACAGGATGTTCCAACAGAATAATAATAAAAACGGAACCAGGTCCGGTGTAAAACACACAGACAGGATGTTCCAACAGAATAATAATAAGGCGGAACCAGGTCCGGTGTAAAACACACAGACAGGATGTTCCAATAGAATAATAATAAAGACGGAACCAGGTCCGGTGTAAAACACACAGACAGGATGTTCCAACAGAATAATAATAAGACGGAACCAGGTCCGGTGTAAAATACACAGACAGGATGTTCCAACAGAATAATAGAAGAATGTCACCAAGTATAGGGTAAACCGCGTATACAGGTTATTCCAACAGAATAATAAGTAATGGAATAACAACAATTCTATTCATGAATAAGAAAGAATAACACCCCTTACTTTAGTAGGAGATTGAATACTGCAGTAGTGTAGTAACAGAATACTCTTCTTCTTCTTTCTTATTCTCTCTATACTTTCTCTTTCTATAGCTTGAATGAATTCGTGAAAAATAATGAAGCACTAGGCCTCTATTTATAGAAGATTTCTAGCTTAGCACCTGCCATGTGAAAAGGCAAGTGGCTTGACGACTGGTGATGTGAAAAGAAAAGTGGTTTGACGCCTGTAATGTGAAACGACAAGTGGTTCGACGCCTGTAATATGAAACTGCAAGTGGTTTGACGTATGCTAAAGGTAATTACTATTAACGAAGGTAATTACTATTGACAAAGGTAATTACTATTGACGAAGATAATTACTATTGACGAAGAGACTCTTAGATGATGACGTATGGGCCCCCCCATAAAATAACCAAACTTACCACAAACGTCTCATAATAGACTCTTTATATACATCAAGGATTGAATAAATATTACCATAAATCATTTTATTTTTAATCAACACATAATTAATCTTTCAACAATTATTAATCATTTAAAACTTGTCGTCTCAATTATTGATTTAATAATATAACATATTATACATATGATACTGTGACAATAATTGAATCAATAATATAAGAGATATGATGCAGCAATTATTGTAACAATAATTGAGTATATAGTTGAGTGACTTCTCACGTAAGCATCAATAATCAATACCGTGTGCTACTATGCAACCACGCGTATTACTGTACTTTTACTACCAGGTAGTTCAACAGTTTTAACGGTAACACCTTCGCCGTTATTTTCATAAAGTATTTTTGTCGTTTTCTCAATCCGACAATAATTCCATTGCGGGGTCCACCAATGATTGTGCCGTCGTACGAATATTCCCCGACAAAAAGAATTTTCCCCGATCAAACGAATATTTTATTACAACTTGCTTACTTTGCAAAATTTATAAATATTACCCACAACTATAACACTATATCAAATTTATTCCATAATATTCAAAATTAATATTTATAGAAAATTCATCTTTATTTATAAAAGTTGGGGTCTTGCAACTACTACTACTATTATTATTGTTATTGTTGTTGTTGTTGTTGTTGTTGTTGTTGTTGTTGTTGTTATTATTATTGTTATTATTATGACTGTTATTATTATGACTGTTATTATTATTATTATTATTTATTATTATTATTATTATTATTATTATTATTATTATTATTATTATTATTATTATTATATGTATATATGTATGTGTGTGTGCGTATATGTATATATATATATATATATACACACTTTTTGGACACTGTACTAGGAATTATAATAAAAATAATAATTGTAATAATTATAATAATAATAATTTTAATAATTATTATTGTAATAATTATAATTAATTTTAAATAATAATAATAATTAAAATTTTAAATTATTATTATTATTATTATAATTATTATTATTATTATTATTATTATTATTATTATTATTATTATTATTATTTTCCGATGTTATAGAATTCCTTGGTTTCTAAAGCTTCAATTTTTCGATGTTAAGTCATGTCTGAGTTGCAATTTATTTAGAATTTTAATTGTATTTAACTTAACAGGTTTATCCAAACGTATGTTATAATAAGAATATTAATAATAATAATAATAATAATAATAATAATTATTATTATTATTATTATTATTATTATTATTATTTTTATTATTACTACTACTACTATTATTATTATTATTACAGTTATTGTTATTATTATTATTATTATTATTATTATGACTGTTATTATTATTATTATTATTATTATGACTGTTATTATTATTATTATTATTATTATTATTATTAGTACTATTATTATTATTATTACTCTTATTGTTATTATTATTAGTATTATTATCAGTATTATTATTATTATTATTACTATTATTATTATGACTGTTATTATTATTATTATTATTATTATTATTACTGTTATTGTTATTGTTATTGTTATTATTATTAATATTAATATTATTATTATTATTATTATTATTAGTACTATTATTAATATTAATATTATTATTATTATTATTTGTACTATTATTATTATTATTATTATTATTATTATTATTATTATTATTATTATCTTAATTTAAGGCAACATTTTAATAGTTGTTGCAAAAAGTTCTATAAAATATGCAACGAAAATAAAAATTGTTGCAAATGAATGTGGTCCATATTAGGCTAGGAAATATAGCAACAAAAAAACTTTCGTTGCCCACGATGAGGAGAAATCAAGTGGTTAAAAATTTTGCAACGAATTTCTAACAAATTTTGTTTCCAAATTTTGCAACTACTTTTGAATTTCGTTGCAAAATGTGAAATGTTGACACAATCTGCAACGAAGAACAAGTTTCGTTGCTAAACATACACTTTTAGCAATGACTTTATAAGTCGTTGCCTGAAAAATCGTTGCTAAAGCCCCATTTTTAGCAACAAAATTTTTTTTCATTGCCCACGATGCCGGGAAAGCGAGTGGCCGAAAATTTTTCAACGAATTTCTAACAAAAAAATTTTCCGCCAATGAATTAGAAACAAAATTTTGCAACGACTTTTGAATTTCGTTGCAAAAAGTGAAAGCCTGACACAATTTGCAACGAAGGACAAATTTCGTTGCTAAACATATACTTTTAGCAACGACTTATAAAGTCGTTGCCCGAAAAATCGTTGCTAAAGGCCCATTTTTTTGTAGTGATTCAAAAATGATATTTATAGGATACTTCATCTTTATTCATAAAAGTTGGGGGTCTTACAACCTCCCCTTCGTATGAAATTTTGCCCTCGAAATTAGGGTGCATACCTGGTATGACGAAGAGGTGAAGATACCTTGATTTCATTTCAGATTCTATCTCCCAGGTCATTTTCTCCATAAAACTTTGACTTGGGGTATAACCTTGGAGCGTAGAATATGATCTTTCTTATCCAAGATTTTAACAGGTACCTCTTTATACGTTAAATCTTCCGCTATCTCGTCTGGTTCTAATTCAATAATGTGGTTCGGGTCTTTCACATATTTTCGTAACATAGATATGTGAAAAACGTTATGAACACGAGACATACTTGGCGGTAAGGCGAGTCTATACGCCACAGTTCCTACTCGATCGAGGATTAAAAATGGGCCAATGAATCGAGGATTGAGATTTCCTCTCTTTCCAAATCTCGTAACTCCTTTCCATGGAGCAACACGTAACAACACATGATCTCCAATATTAAATTCCACGTCCTTTCGATGAAGATCAACATAACTCTTTTGTCGATCTTGTGAGGTTTTTATACATTGTCGGATCGTTTCAATATTTTCCGTAGTCATACGTACCAACTCCGGTCCCAACAACGTTGCTTCACCCACCTCATCCCAGCATACTGGAGAACGACACTTTCTTCCATACAACGCCTCAAATGGAGCCATGCCAATACTTGTTTGATAACTGTTGTTGTAGGAAAACTCCATCAATGGTAAGAATTTGTCCCAACTTCCTTTGAAGTCAAGGACACATAGTCTTAATAAATCTTCAAGAGTTTGAATAGTCCTTTTCGACTGCCCATCCGTTTGAGAATGATATGCCGAACTGAATCGTAAATCCGTGCCCATAGCTTTTTGCAAACTAACCCAAAATCTTGAAGTGAATCTTGGGTCTCGAACCAAAACTATGGATACTGGCATACCATGCAATCTTATAATCTCGTTTATGTACATACTAGCAAGATGTTCAAGTGTATAAGTTTCTCGTATCGGTAAGAAATGAGAAGACTTGGTCAATCTATCAACAATGACCCAAATCGCATCTATGCCTTGAGAAACCTTGGGAAGACCAGTAACAAAATCCATGGTAATGTGCTCCCACTTCCATCCTGGAATTTCAAGTGGTTACAATGAACATTTTAGCATTTGATGCTCCACCTTGACTTATTGACAAGTTAGACACCTTGAGATAAACCCCGCTATCTCTCTCTTTATATTGCTCCACCAAAATGTATGTTGAAGATTACGATACATTTTGGTACTCCCAGAATGGATTGCAAACGGTGTGTTGTGCTCCTCCATCATGATTTTATATTTCAAGTCAGAATCATTAGGAACACAAAGTCTGGAGTTGACTCGAAGTATTCATTCTTCATCGATTCTTGCTTCCAGAATAGCACCTTCTTGCACTTTCTTCCTCATACGCATCAGCTCCAGGTCTGTAGCTTGAGCAGCTTTAACTTTATCGATTAAAGTTGGTTCTACTCGTATATTTGTCGTCAACACATGGGTCCCTGGAGTCTTTAACTCTATCTCCTTCTTTTGTAAGTCATACAAAATGGGCCTTTGTGTTGACAATATCACACTCGTACCTGCATATGATCTTCTACTTAATGCATCAGCTACCACGTTCCCTTTTCCAGGATGGTATTGAATGGTATGATCATAATCTTTCAACAGCTCAAGCCTACGTCGTTGCCACATGTTCAGTTCCTTTTGAGTGAAGAAATATTTGAGGCTTTTATGATCCGTACAGATCTCCACCTTATCTCCATACAGGTAATGTCTCCAAATCTTAAGTACAAAAACGACAGCTGCCAACTCTAGATCATGATTAGGATAATTCCTCTCATATTCTTTGAGTTGTCGTGAGGCATAGGCTATGACTTTCCCATGTTGCATGAGAACATATCTTAACCCTTTGCCTGAAACATCGATGTATATGACAAATCCCTCCGAACCAGATGGTATTGTCAGAACAGGTGATGAAATGAGTATCCTCTTGAGTTCTTGAAAACTCTTCTCACATTCCTTGCTCCAACAGAATTTTGTATCTTTTCAAGTCAGCTGAGTTAATGGAGTAGCGATTCAAGAAAGCCCTTCTACGAATCTCCGATAATAACCAGCTAAGCCGAGAAAGCTACATACTTTGGTTACTGACTTAGGTTGCTCCCAACTTTGAATTCCTTCAATTTTTGCCGGGTCAACAGATATTCCATGGTTTGATATCACGTGCCCAAGGAATGCAACTTCCTCAAGCCAGAACTCGTATTTCTACAACTTAGCATATACCTTGTTTTCACGAAGCTTTTAGAGTATCAGCCTCAAGTGTTGCTCATGGTCTTCACGGGTTTTGGAGTATATGAGGATGTCATCAATAAAGACGACCACAAAGTGATCCAAATATTCCTTGAATACTTGGTTCATCATGTCCATGAAGGCAGTAGGAGCATTAGTCAATCCAAAAGACATGACTAGGAATTCATAATGCCCGTACCGAGTTCTAAAAGCCGTCTTTGGAATGTCATCAGTTTTAATCTTCAACTTATGATATCCGGAACGAAGATCGATCTTTGAAAAGAATTTGGCACCTTGCAACTGGTCAAACAAATCATCAATACAAGGTAACGGGTACCTATTTTTGATGGTGACATAATTCAACTCCCGATAATCAATACAAAGTCGCATACTTTCATCTTTCTTCTTCACGAATAGAACAGGAGCACCTCAAGGAGACTTACTAGGACGAATGAAACCAATGTCTAACAATTCCTGTAGTTGGGTTTTTAACTCCTGAAATTCAATAGGAGCCATTCGATATGGGGCTTTGAAAATGGGTTTTGTACTGGATTCAAGGTCGATACATCAGGAAATTTATTAATAATAGAAATATCATTTAAATCTGACGTATTTTTATTTAAATCCGTGACATGGGCTAAGAAAGCTCGACATTCATTTTTCAATAAACGAATAACTTTATGGCTTGATATGACTATGACGCCCCCAAAATAGGTATACATCACCCATCTTAAGTCACCAAATACATGATATTGAATACAAATACAAACTAATTATACAACAGTCGTGTAAAATAGGACAAAACACATGTTGTGAGTTTTAATACAAATATTGTCATCTAGACAATATCCACACTCAAAGGAGTCCTCATTACATTTATTATCACACTATTTCACAGAATAGTGAGGACTACTAACACACTATCTAGGACCATCACTCTGTTCCCCGACTAGTCCCAGCTACGTTCTCCTTTCCTGAAGAGAACAATGAAAGAAAGGGTGAGCTCAACTAGCCCAGTAAGAAATATTATGACTAAGATAATACAGAATAAATTATCCTTAGCCTTCAATAGTATAACAACTGATAGAATATAATAGACAACAAGTTTTAGATCAAAAACTACAGCGGAATAAGCAATCCATTAGAAGAGTCAAGTAGAGCATAAAATCTACTATCTTCTATGATTTAAAAAGTTTTTCATCAACTTAATCGCTGAGACTCAGCTTAATATATAAAATCAAATCATCCCTGCACCACGGCCAATGATATTCATGTAATCATCAATGGTCATGACTATACCAAATAATCCCTGGTCATAATCATACCAACAACTGTCCACCAATGAACTACAAGCCAATGAGAACTTTTACCACATCATTCATCACATTACGGTCATGATTATCCTGAATAATCCCTGGTCATAATCATACCAAGTCCATTTATGCACGTAAGCCAAAGATGACTCTTATCACCATATAAGCATGAGGATGATGACAATGACATAACTATTCAATAAAACAAGTTCAAGAATAAATTTAAAAGATTTATAATTTAATTTATCCAAGAATCAATAACGTCCAATTTGTCAACATGATACTTCTTTGGGGAGTAAAATTCAATAATGCTCAGAAGAATATTTTCATGAAAAGATACTGGATGAAGCGCAAATATCAAGGATATTCCACTAATTTCATGGAGTATAAAATCCAAAACTTTAACCAACTTAGTATAATAGAATATATAAAACTGTAAATGGATTTTCACCGCCATGCGGTAATCCACGTAGACAGATCATTTCCACAATTTAATAAGGAATGAATACGAAGAATCATTCACCATGCATGTGGTAATCCACATAGACAGGTTATTCCAACAGAATAATAAAGAATGGAATAACAACAGAATTCACCAGGTATACGGTAATCCGCGTATACAGGTTATTCCAACAGAATAATAAAGAATGGAATAACAACATAATTCACCAGGTATACGGTAATCCGCGTATACAGGTTATTCCAACAGAATAATAAATAATTGAACCAGGTCATGCGTAAAACGCACAGACAGGATATTTCGACAGATTAATAAAGAATGGAATAACAACAAAATTCACCAGGTATACGAAAATCCGCATATACAGGTTATTCCAACAGAATAATATAGAATGAAATAACAACAGAATTCACCATACATGCGATAGACCACACAGACAGGTTATTCCAACAGAATAATAAATAATGGAACCAGGTCATGCATAAAACGCACAGACAGGATATTCCGACAAAATAATAAATAATAGAAGAATAGAAGAATTTTACCATGTATGCGGTACTTCGCATAGACAGGTTATTCCAACATAATAATAAGGAATGGAATAACAAAAGAATTTCACCATATATGCGGTACTTCGCATAAACAGGTTATTCCAACATAATAATAAAGAATGGAATAACGAGTATTGAAATAAAATAACTCTCTTCATGAATACGAAAGAATAATGCCCCTTACCTTAGAAGAAACTGGATATTGGAAAAGTGAGATAACAGACTTCTCTTCTTCTTTCTCTCTACAATTTCTCTCTCTAGAGTTTCAGTAAATTCGTAAGAAATAATGAAGGAATGAGATTCTATTTATAGAAGAATGGACTGAATAGTAACTAATTCATGAACGGTCCAGATTGATTTACTTTTAAACGGACGGTCCATATTAATTTACTATTAAAACTTTAAACCAGCGATCCATATTGATTCACTATTATAACTTTCCACCAGCGGTCCATATTGATTTACTATTATATCTTCAACCAACGGTCTGAAAAATTAGCACATCTCATCATGGAATAATATTATACCCAAAAATGATTTGGACCGAAAAGAATATATTTTTCAGGTGAATAGTATCCCGTGAATATTACTCCGTGAATAGTATCCCGTGAATAGTATCCCGACACGAAAAATGTCCCAAATACCTGAAGTGAATAGTAATCGAATGAATAGTAACCCCTAAATAGTAACTCATGAATAGTACTCTGGCACGAAAAAAATGCCCCGAATACCCGAGTGGTCAATATAACCTCCTGACATCAATTATTATCAAAATAAATATCGATTTCCACTAATACTAATAATCCCCACATAATAGAATTATCAATTCATCTTTAATCATAATATTTAACAACCAGGTCGTTCGTAGGAAAGAGGGGGCCTTCTGGTAAGGATTTCTCCTCACTGGCGCACAATTACCTAACCTCTCCTTGACAGAACTTCTAGACATTGTCAATATTGCAATTTAATAATATTAATAACTTTGTTGTCTCAATTATTGATTTAATAAAATAACATATTATGCACATGATACTGTGACAATAATTGAATCAATAATATGAGAGATATGATGCAGCAATTACTGTAGCAATAATTGAGTATAACTGAGTGACTTCTCACGTAAGCATCAATAATAAAAACTGTGTGCTACTATGCAACCACGCGTAATACTGTTCTTTTAACACCAGGTGTTTCAACAGTTAACAGAAAAACTTTTGTCGTTATTTTCATAAAATATTTTTATCGTTTTCTCAATCCGATAATAATTCCGTTGCGGGGTCCACAAATGATTATGTCGTTGTACTAATATTCCCTATTAAAACAAATATTCCCCGACCAATCGAATATTATATAACCACTTGCTTACTTCCTCAAGTTAGAACTCACATTTCTTCAACTTGGCATAAAGCTTGTTCTCACGAAGCTTTTGAAGTATCAGCCTCAAGTGTTGCTCATGGTCTTCACGAGTTTTGGAGTAAATGAGGATGTCATCAATAAAGATGACCACAAAGTGATCCAAATATTCCTTGAATACTCGGTTCATCATATCCATGAAGGCAGTAGGAGCATTAGTCAATCCAAAGGACATGACCAGGAATTCATAATGCCCGTACCGAGTTCTGAACGCCGTCTTTGAAATGTCATCAGTTTTAATCTTCAATTGATGATATTCGGAACCAAGATCGATTTTTGAAAAGAATTTGGCGCCTTGCAACTGGTCAAACAGGTCATCAATACGTGGCAATGGGTACCTATTTTTGATGGTGACATGATTCAACTCTCGATAATAAATACAAAGTCGCATACTTCCATCTTTCTTCTTCACGAATAGAATAGGAGCACCCCAAGGAGACGTACTAGGATGGATGAAACCGATGTCTAACAATTCATGTAGTTGGGTTTTTGGTAAGGCAGCTATAGACTCTACGTTTTCCTTTATTGACTCAACGATCAAATTTTGAGAGATGCTGCAGTGGATGGTTTTAAAATTAATCCTCATCTTGAAACTGCATAGCTTGACCACTGATATACCCCAAGCCAGTTTGGGCACTTAAGTTTTGATGTGTGTTTGCATGATATCTTTCCAAGCTGGATTCGAACTAATCTTCTCATAATTCAGAATGGTAGAGCAGTTGTCCCATTCTTCCAAGCTCTTCATGAGCTAGAGTATCCTCTGGTAAGACTGCGATCATCGAGTCTGCTTCTACGATCATTGAGTTTGCACTACGATCATTGAGGTTGCATCATGATCATTGAGTTCTCTTAAAACTCTACTCTACGATCGTTGACTGACTTGGTCCTTGAGATAAACTTTACTAAGCATTCCTTCTAGGTCAAGGTAGCTCAGGAAGGGCCAACCTCTTAGAGTGATCTAAGGGTCAGGTTTGTCCCTGAGGCGCTTTCCAAATGAAATACTTTAGAAGTGATTTGCACTGATATCTTATTTGACCTTTTCTGTTGGGGAGTCCCTCTTCCAACTTTAGACATTTGTGCTGGCTGTAATTGTGGTGTCCTCCTGCTCTTGCACTATGATCAGATGTTTGATCGTAGGCACTCCACAATTTTGAGTTGGGTGGCTGAAAGGTTATCAGTAGTACATTTTGAGACGTTTCTACTGACTATGGATCTTCATTTGGTTCATCAGCCACAAATTTTTGGGACTTTGTAGCTGGTACACTACTTCATAGTGTATCTCAGTGCTGTTGTTCTTTAACAGATCACTGCTCCCTTATGGTTGATATTGTCTTTTCAGTGAGGTGTGATGTGCATTAGGAGGTATCCTTGTATGTCTCTTTCTGACTGGAATCGCCACTGACAATTAAATCTGTTTGCATCATAGATATGGATATCTTCAGGACTGATTATTCTACGATCATTTGACAGCACTACGAACGTAGTCTTCTTTGCCAGTTTAAACTTGTGGAGTACTGTTCACGTAATGAGTTCCTCATGTTTGATGCTCGATGATCCTTTGTGGTTAGCTTCCTTGGGGATTCTTCTCTTATGATATGCTTTGAATGATTGAGCATCTAAGACCCTTTTACATCTTAGGTTGAATGTCCTGCTTCCATATAACAATCAGCAGCCATTTGAGCTTTATTCAGATCAGCTCAGCAGGTCTTCAAGGATAGGCTTAAACATATAAGAGTTTTATCAGAATCATTTTTGAACAGTCTTAAGCCTTCTACTGTTGAATTTTCTTGACTGAAGTCTTCTGCTTCAGCATTCCTTAGTGTGGCCAGATAGACCAAGTACCTGCAGGTTACAAATTTTTATTTTTGGTGCCCATGGTTAAATGGGTCCTACTAAGTTAGATTTCTAAATCCATGTTCCTCTTATGTTTGGATAATCATCATATTGATCGCCAACAGTCATATTCATGCAAGTAACTAATTTAGATAATACATTTTGAGATGCATGATGGTGAGTGTATGTACGATTTGTCATTTTAATAAAGCACTCTTTTTCTTTGATGGTTTTATCATTTGCTTGGTTATGTTCACAAGGTTTAAGTGTTCACAGAGTGAGAATCAACTCTATGATTTATCTGTATCTAGTCGATTCATGGAGGTGATCAGTTTCTATGAATCATCAAGATACTCTTGTAGAACTGATCATACTCTGTGTGTTATTAAACACTTAGACCATGGGTTATACATACATACTAACCCATCATCAAAGATTACTTCACATAAAATTAATTTAACCTGTGTTGCTCTTATGACCCATTTCAGATTTCTTTCAATATTTCATCTTCAACCTAAAATTTGGATGGAGAAAAAGTTTATAGGCATTTGAGTTTTTACCCTCAGTGTACTTTCTCTATTCACCTTTTTAGGTAGATTATAATTCCTTGAAAGAATACTGTTATAGTTCATAAGGAGGTGCAATCGTGATGTACATATTTATATTAGGAGGAATCGTACCTTTTTACTGTCAGTTTCTTAACAGTCATTTATCTTAGATATACTGAGTTTAGGCATTGATGTGCATAACTTCTCATTTGCTCCTGACAACTAGTTGCTCCAGTTAACCTTCAATCAATCAGTCGTGGTCTTGAAGATGCAAGCTAAAAGAATATCAGTATCTTTGATTCTTTGACATCCTTGAGTTTACAAGGTTTACATCCAGCTGTTGGTTGGCCAAATACATGTTTGAGAAGTTCTTCTTTCTTCTCTGGATAAGCATTTCTTAGCATGTGTGGCCTTTTCATCTTTTCAGGCTAGTGGATGTTTGATTCTTTTCTGTTGATGTCTTTTGAGCTTTCTAGCCTGGTCTTCAGACTACAAGATTGACCGCGAGCAAGGATTGGTCTTGTTGATATGGCAATCAAGAACATGGACCAATCTGAGCAGCTTCAGGTGTATATACACATTTACCTATACACAATATTTCCAACGTGTGAGCTCATCTGCATACAACAAGTGACTTACTACTAAACTAAGTTTAGAACAATGTTTGTGCCTAGGATCAGACTCAAAGCTATTAGCTTTTGAATATAGCATGAGAACCTGCTCTGATATAAATTGTTAGTTCCCAGTAGACACAATAGATCTAGAAGGGGGGTTTAATAGATCCTTTTTATTTCAAATACTTTTCTGGTTTATTTTGTATTACTAATGATTTAGCATATGAAAAACATAAGAATCTTTTCAAGCACAACAGAATAAGTAAAAGATCCCCTTCATTGATATATTTATGATCATATATACATTGTTTGTAGAGTTAGTTCAGTGGTAAGTAGTTAAAACATACATAGCAGTTATAGCAGTTAATGTACATAATGTAAATGACATAAAGTAAAAGACACAAGGGGTTTTAAGTGGTTTAGAGACTCAAACTCCTAATCCGCTCTTCTATTTTCAACTAGCAGGATTTCCACTAAGGAAGGGCAGCACCCTGAATCACTAAGATTCCTTCAAGGCCAGCAGCCTTGGGACTTTAGTTCACTAAGAACTCTTCAAGGCCAACAGCCTTGGAACTTCAGTTCACTAAGAACTCTTCAAGGCCAGTAGCCTTAGAACTTCTCTAGTTCCCTAGGAACTCTTCAATCCCAGCAGGCTTGGAAACTTCATTTAGTCCCTTCGGACAAGGACCCCTCAGGCCCTGGCTTCTTGTTGTTGTTGATGTTGTTGTTGTTGGTGCTGAGCTGCTAAGATGTCTTTAAGCTTGAACATCTTATGTACTTAGAAGCTTGACGTAGTCCTCTTGGCATTCTGCTTAGAGTCTGGACTACATCTTATTTGGTGCAGCTGATCTTTGCTCTTTTGTGTTCATCTTCATATGATGTCAGCTATGCACCATCACCATCTTGATTTGCTAAGTCTCTGAGCTTTTGGTAGACTTCTTCTGGCACTTAGAAATCCCTGAACCCTTCTTGAAGGTTTTACAGACATGATTATGCTTCTGTTCTTTTTCAGCTTTTAGTTCATCAGAGTGGCTTTCTTGATCTTCTTTGTACTCTGCCACTTTTCTGAATGTTATCTTCTTATCTTTCTCGGCTCTTAGCTTAGCTGCCATCTTCAGTGGCATTCTCATCTTTGTTGAGTGAAGCTTTAGTCTGTTTAAGTACTTCAAAGCTGCTTCACTTCCACCTCTGTAATCTCACTGTCACTGAGACTTGTTCTCTTAATCTCTGGTGGAACTCGTAGAGTCAACAATAGCATTCCAACAACTCAACGATCTTACAACTTCTGCAATCATCAGCACCTCTTGATCTTTGAAGCTCTGTTGATTTATACTTCTTCCAAATCTTCCCGTTGGAATATAGCCGTTGAAAGCTATTTGAATTTCTTCGCAGATCTCGACTTATTTGGTGTAGACTGCAGATGTGACATGACATCCCTTTTTCTAACTTTCTGACACTGCAGTCTACTATTTCACCTACCCCATCAGAGATGTCACTTTTATATCTCAGGCAGGTAGTCAACTTTATTTCTTCCTTCTGATTTTTCAATCATAGGTTGTCCTTTTGCATCGATGCTCTCAATAAGCTCTGTTCGAATATCAATCTTCAGATTGAGCCGTTGCCAATGCATCAATCTTCAGCTGTTCGAACTCTACGATTCTGATGCATATCTTCTTGGACCTGATCGTAGTGTCTTGTTGACTGTTGCTTCTTGACTAGTAGAATTAACACTACGATCTTGAAGAGTGTTCATTAGATGTCCAATGTGGAACACTTCTTCTGTGACGCCCCCAAAATTAGTTATACATCACCCATCTTGAGTCGCCAGATACATAGTACAGAATTCAAATACAACTTACTAATACAACTGTCGTGTACAATACAACAAAACATAACTGTGAGTTTGAATACAATTATTGTCTACTAGAGATCATAAAAACTCAAAAGGTGTCCTCAATACAATTATTGTCACACTATTTAACAGAATAGTGAGGACTACTAATACTATTCTCTGGTCCATCACTCCGTTCCCCGACTCGTCCCAGCTATATTCTGATTTCCTGAAGAGAACAGTGAAAGAAAGGGTGAGCTCAACTAGCCCAGTAAGAAATATTATGACTAAGATAATGCAGAATAAATTATCATTAGCCTTCAACAGTGTTAAACTGATAAAATACAATAAACATCAAGTTTAACTACAGCGGAACCAGCAATTCATTAAAAGAGTCAAGTAGAAAATAAAATCTACTATCTTTTATGATTTAAAAGGTTTTTCTATTCGTTATAGCTGAGACTCAGCTTAATAAATATTCCACATCATTGAATCACCCCCGCACTACGGCCAAGGATATTCTTTAGTATCACGACCACAATTATTCATGCACTACGGCCAAGAATATTTGTGTATTCATTAATGGTCATGATCATGCCAACAACTGTCCATCAATTCACTACGGGCCAATGAGGATTTTTAATTTTTACATCATTTGTAATTTTACGGTCATGATTACACCGAATAATCCCTGGTCATAATCATACCAAGTCCATCTACGCACTACAGGCCACAGATGACTTTCAACAAAATATAAACATGAGGATGATGACAATGATATAAAAATTCAATAAAACAAGTTCAAGAATTATTTTATCCAGGAATTATTAATGTCCAAATTGTCAACACGATACTGTTTTGTGGTGTAAAATTCAAGAATGCTCAGAAGAATATTTCCATGAAAAGATACTGGATGAAGCGCAAATATCAAGGATATTCCACTAATTTCATGGAGTATAGAAGTCAAAGTTTTATCCAACTAAGTATAATAAAGAATAGAATAACAAAAGAAATCACCATGCATGCGATAGACCGCACATGCAGGTTATTCCAACAGAATAATAATAACGAAACCGGGTCAGGTGAAATTCACACCGACAGGATGTTCCAACAGAATAATAAATGCGGAATAGTAAATGATGGAACCAGGTCCGGCGTATAGCACAGACAGGATATTTCGACAGAAATGCAAAGACGGAATAGTAAATGGAACCAGGTCCGGCGTATAGCACAGACAGGATATTCTGACAGAAATGTAAAGACAGAATAGTAAATGGATGTCACCAAGTATAGGGTATTCCGCGTATACCGGTTATTCCAACAGAATAATAATGAATGGAATAACATAAGGATTTCACCAAGTATAGGGTATACCGCGTATACAGGTCATGTATAGGGTATGCCACTTTTACAGGTTATTCCAACAGAATAACAAAGAATGGAATAACATAAGTTCTCTTCAAGAAGAAAGAATAACACCCCTTACTTTATTTAGGAGATTGAATACTGCAGTAGTGTAATAACCGAATACTCTTCTTCTTTCTCTCTAATTCTCTCTATACTTTCTCTCTCTATAGCTTGAGCGAATTCGTGAAAAATAATGAAGCCCTAGGCCTCTATTTATAGAAGATTTATTACTATTTACGAAAGTATTTACTATTTACGAAGGTAATTACTATTTACGAAGGCAATTACTATTGACGAAGGTAATTACTATTTACGAAAGTAATTACTATTTACAAAGGTAATTACTATTTACGAAGGTAATTACTATTTATGAAGGTAATTACTATTTACAAAGGTAATTACTATTTATGAAAAAGACTCTTAGATGCTGACATATGCCCCCCCATAAATAATTAAACTTACCACAAACGTCTAATAATAGACTCTTTATATACATCAAGGATTGAATAAAAATTACCAAAAATCATTTTATTTTTAATCAACACATATTTAATCTTTCAGCAATTATTAATCATTTATAACTTGTCGTCTCAATTATTATTTAAATAATATAACATATTATACAGATGATACTGTGACAATAATTGAATCAATAATATAAGAGATATGATGCAGCAATTACTGTAGCAATAATTGAGTATAGCTGAGTGACTTCTCACGTAAGCATCAATAATCAATACCGTGTGCTACTATGCAACAACGCATATTACTGTACTTTTACTACCGAGTAGTTCAACAGTTTTAATGGTAACACCTTCGCCGTTTATTTTATAGAAAGCTAATTTTGTCGTTTTCTAACTACGACAATACTTCCGTTGTGGGGTCCACCAATGATTGTGCTGTCGTACGAATATTCTCCGACAAAAAGAATATTCCCCGACCAAACGAATATTTTATAACAACTTGCGTACTTTGCAAAATTTATAAATATTACCCACAACTATAAAATTATATCAAATTTATTCCATAATATTCAAAAATAATAATTATGAAAATTCATCTTTATTTATAAAAACTGGGGTCTTACAACCTCCCCTTTTTATGAAATTTCGCCCTCGAAATTAGGGTACGTACCAGGTATGTCAAAGAGGTAAGGATACCTTGATTTCATTTCAGATTCTAACTCCCAAGTCATTTCCTCAACATCGTGGTTTCTCCATAAAACTTTGACTTGAGGTATAACCTTGGAGCGTAGAATATGTTCCTTCTTATCCAAGATTTGAACAGGAATCTCTTCATACGTCAAATCTTCCGCTATTTTGTCCGGTTCTAACTCAATAATGTGGTTCGGGTCTTTCACATATTTTCGTAACATGGATATGTGAAAAACGTTATGAACACGAGACATACTTGACGGTAAAGCGAGTCTATAGGCCACAGTTCCTACTCGATCGAGGATTAAAAATGGACCGATGAATCGAGGATTGAGTTTTCCTCTCTTTCTAAATCTTGTAACTCCTTTCCATGGAGTAACACGTAACAACACATGATCTCCTATATTGAATTCCACGTCCTTTCGATGAAGATCAACATAACTCTTTTGTCGACTTTGTGAGGTTTTTATACGTTGTCGAATCATTTGAATCTTTTTCGTAGTCATACGTACCAACTCCGGTCCCAACAACGTTTCTTCACCCACCTCATTCCAGCATACTGGAGAACGACACTTTCTTCCATACAACGCTTCGAATGGAGCCATGCCAATACTTGCTTTATAACTGTTGTTATAGGAAAACTCCACCAATGGTAAGAACTTGTCCCAACTTCCCTTGAAATCAAGGACACAGAGTCTTAATAGATCTTCAAGAGTTTGAATAGTCCTCTCCGACTGTCCGTCCGTCTGAGGATGATATGCCGAGCTAAATCGTAAGTCTGTGCCCATAGCTTTTTGCAAACTAACCCAAAATCGTGAAGTAAATCTTGGGTCTCGATCAGAAACTATGGATACCGGCATACCATGCAGTCTTACAATCTCGTTTATGTACATACGAGCAAGATGTTCAAGTGTATAAGTTTCTCGTATTGGTAAGAAATGAGCAGACTTGGTCAATCTATCAACAATAACCCAAATCGCATCTATGCCTTGAGAAACTTTAGAAAGACCGGTAACGAAATCCATGGTAATGTGCTCCTACTTCCATTCTGGAATTTCAAGTGGTTGCAATGGACCTTTTGGTACTTGATGCTCCGCTTTAACTCGTTGACAAATTAGACACCTTGAGATAAACAACGCTATCTCTCTCTCCATATTGCTCCACCAAAATGTATAACGAATATAATGATACATTTTGGTACTCCCAGATGGATTGCAAACGGTGTATTGTGCGCCTCCATTATGATTTTATACTTTAAATCAGGGTCGTTAGGAACACAAAGTCTGGAGTTGACTCGAAGTATTCCCTCTTCATCGATTCTTGCTTCCGGCATAGCACCTTCTTGCACTTTCTTCCTCATACGCATCAGCTCCAGGTCTGTAGCTTGAGCAGCTTTAACTTTATCGATTAAAGTCGGTTCTACTCGTATATTCGCCATCGTCACATGCGTCCCTGGAGTCTTTAACTCTATCCCCATCCTTTGCAAGTCACACAAAATGGGCCCTTGCGTTGACAATATCGCACTCGTACTTGCATGTGATCTTCTACTCAATGCGTCAGCTACCACATTTGCTTTTTCAGGATGGTATTGGATGGTATGATCATAATCTTTCAACAGTTCAAGCCAACGTCGTTGTCGCATGTTGAGTTCCTTTTGAGTGAAGAAATATTTGAGGCTTTTATGATCCGTAAAGATCTCCACTTTCTCCCCATACAAGTAATGCCTCCAAATTTTAAGTGCAAAGACAACAGCTGCCAACTCTAGATTATGAGTAGGATAATTCTTCTCATATTCTTTGAGTTGTCGTGAGGCATAGGCTATGACTTTTCCATGTTGCATGAGAACACATCCCAGCCCTTTGCCCGAAGCATCACTGTAGATGACAAATCCCTCCGAACCAGATGGTATTGTCAGAACAGGTGCTGAAATGAGTCTCCTCTTGAGTTCTTGAAAACTCTTCTCACATTCTTCACTCCAACCGAACTTTGTATCTTTCCGAGTCAGCTGAGTCAATGGAATAGCAATTCGAGAAAATCCTTCCACGAATCTTCGATAATAACCAGCTAAACCGAGAAAGCTACGTATTTCGGTCACAGATTTAGGTTGATCCCAGCTTTGAATAGCTTCAATCTTTGCTGGGTCAACAGATATTCCATGATTTGATACCACGTGCCCAAGGAATGCTACTTCCTCAAGCCAAAACTCGCATTTCTTCAACTTGGCATAAAGCTTATATTCACGAAGCTTTTGGAGTGTCAGCCTCAAGTGTTGCTCATGATCTTCACGGCTTTTGGAATAAATAAGGATGTCATCAATAAAGACGACCACAAAGTGATCCAAATATTCCTTGAATACTCGGTTCATCATATCCATGAAGGCAGCAGGAGCATTAGTCAATCCAAAGGACATGACTAGGAATTCATAATGCCCGTACCGAGTTCTGAAAGCCGTCTTTGGAATGTCATCGGTTCTAATCTTCAATTAGTGATACCCGGAACGAAGATCGATCTTTGAAAAGAATTTGGCTCCTTGCAACTGGTCAAATAGATCATCAATTCGTGGCAATGGATACCTATTTTTGATGGTGACATGATTCAACTCCCGATAATCAATACAAAGTCGCAAACTCCCATCTTTCTTCTTCACGAATAGAACAGGAGCACCCCAAGGAGAAGTACTAGGACGAATAAAGCCAATGTCTAACAATTCCTGCAGTTGGGTTTTTAACTCCTGAAGTTCAATAGGAGCCATTCGATATGGGGCTTTAGAAATGGGTTTTGTACCGAGTTCAAGGTCGATACAAAATTCAATCTCACGCTCTGGGGGTAAACCAGGAAGTTCTTCGGGAAATACGTCAGGAAATTCATTAACAATAGAAATATCGTTCAAAACTGACGTATTTTTGTTTAAATCTATGACATGAGCTAAGAAAGCTTGACATCCGTTTTTCAATAAACGAATAACTTTATGGCTTGAGATGACCGTGATTGATTTTAATGGTTTGGTCTCTTGAATTCGCATAATAGGTTGATTAGGAATATGAAAGCTAACAACCTTATGGAAACAATCAATTTTTGCATGATGAGTAGTTAACCAATCAATCCCTAGAATCACGTCAAATGCAAGTATTTTCAATGAAATAAGATCTACAGGTAATGTGAGGGTACCGATTTGAACCAAACAAGACTTATAAACAATGGATGTAATGAAGGTTTCTCCCAACGGAGTTTCCACAGATAAGTCAAAGTCCAATTTCTCCGGAGTCAAATTTAATCGATGAGCGCAAGTAGGAGAAATAAAAGAATGGGTAGAACCGGTATCAAATAAAGTATAGAATTCGTTAGAGTTTATGATAAGCTTACCCGTGATGACCTCATTCGGGTTCCTTTCTTTCTGGGAGGTCACAACAAACGCTCTCCCTTGCACTACCGGCTTTTACCTTTCTGGGACGGCCTTTGGTTCCTCCACCCTAGCTGAATTTTTCTTTGGTAAACGACAAAATCGGGCCAAATGACCTTCTCTTCCATAATTATAATATGCTTTGGACGGCATCGCGCAATTTGGACTGATGTGTCCCTCCCCTCCGCATTTGAAGCATATGATAGGTGGTCTTTCTCCTTCCTTAACAACGGGTGCTGGTGCTGACGTCTTTCCATCATTGTTGAATCTCCTCTTTTTGAAATGTCCATTCTTATTGTTTTGGCCCTGATTACCACCGAAGTGGTAACCACTTCTGGCCTGCTGATTCCCTCCACGCTTGTTGTCACCGCTTCGATGACCACTCTCGCTGGTATTATAATTTTACCGGTTGCTCTCTTTTAGTTGAGTTGACTCGTTATCGCGCTACACTAACTGAGCCCTATTTACAACATCTGAATATAAACACAATTTATGAGAAATAAGATGTTGACGTATCTCCGGCTTCAAACCTCTTAAAAACATTCGCGCCATTCTCTCTTCATTATCCACCAAATGGGACGCAAACCGTGATAACTCTGCATATTTTGCCTCATATTGCGACACGGTCATATTATTTTGTTCCAACTTAATAAACTCCACCTCCTTCATGTGGCGAATACTTTCGGGAAAGTATTTGTCATTGAACAGCTCCTGGAACTTCTCCCAAGATATCTTCAGTACAGCAGGTTGAGTACGTTTTACCGATTCCCACCAGTAATCTGCCTCTCCGCGCAACATAAAGGCGGCAAAGGGAACCTTTTGCTCCTCGGAGCATCCCAAGACATCAAATATCTTGGTCATCTGCTTTATCCATGTTTCCACCATAAGTGGTTTTGGCTCTCCCTTAAACTCCGGTGGTCCCAGCTCCTTGAACTGTTTAGCGGTGACCGCCCGAGAGTTTCCCGTGTTTCCATCTACGTTTTGGACAGGAGTTTTTCTTGCCTGCTGTTGCATGAATTGCATAAAACCTCTGAACATTTGATCATTCGTCATTTGGTCAGTGTTGTTGTTTGCATGAGGATTTTCGCCTTCCTGATGCACATTATCCTGATTATTGATATGTGGTGAATCAACGATCGCCTGTGCTCTATTACCATTCTCAACATTCTCAGATGTCATTTTCAGATACTGCCACAAAACAAAAGGTTAATTGACATGTAACATATTATCCCTATATTCTGACCGACCAATAAAATAGCACATAAACTTAGGTAGGTCATACTAGCGAAAGAATTCCCCGTCTCTCCCCTCTAGTACTATTCTCACATCTTAGCCAGAGATCATATCCCTAAGCGCTGATACCAACTGTGACGCCCCAAAATTAGGTATACATCACCCATCTTGAGTCGCCAGATACATGGTACAGAATTCAAATACAACTTAGTAATACAACTGTCGTGTACAATACAACAAAACATAACTGTGAGTTTGAATACAATTATTGTCTACTAGAGATCATACAAACTCAAAAGGTGTCCTCAATACAATTATTGTCACACTATTTAACAGAATAGTGAGGACTACTAATACTATTCTCTGGTCCATCACTCCGTTCCCCGACTCGTCCAAGCTATATTCTCATTTCCTGAAGAGAACAGTGAAAGAAAGGGTGAGCTCAACTAGCCCAGTAAGAAATATTATGACTAAGATAATGCAGAATAAATTATCATTAGCCTTCAACAGTGTTAAACTGATAAAATACAATAAACATCAAGTTTATCTACAGCGGAACCAGCAATCCATTAAAAGAGTCAAATAGAAAATAAAATCTACTATCTTTTATGATTTAAAAGGTTTTTCATCATCGTTATAGCTGAGACTCAGATTAATAAATATTCCACATCATCGAATCACCCCCGCACTACAGCCAAGGATATTCTTTAGTATCACGACCATAATTATTCATGCACTACGGCCAAGAATATTTTTGTATTCATTAATGGTCATGATCATGCCAACAACTGTCCATCAATTCACTACGGGCCAATGAGGATTTTTAATTTTTACATCATTTGTAATATTACGGTCATGATTACACCGAATAATCCCTGGTCATAATCATACCAAGTCCATCTATGCACTACAGGCCACAGATGACTTTCAACAAAATATAAACATGAGGATGATGACAATGATATAAAAATTCAATAAAACAAGTTCAAGAATTATTTTATCCAGGAATTATTAACGTCCAAATTGTCAACACGATACTGTTTTGTGGTGTAAAATTCAATAATGCTCAGAAGAATATTTCCATAAAAAGATACTGGATGAAGCGCAAATATCAAGGATATTCCACTAATTTCATGGAGTATAGAAGTCAAAGTTTTATCCAACTGAGTATAATAAAGAATAGAATAACAAAAGAAATCACCATGCATGCGATAGACCGCACAGGCAGGTTATTCCAATAGAATAATAATAACGGAACCAGGTCAGGTGAAATTCACACCGACAGGATGTTCCAACAGAATAATAAATGCGGAATAGTAATGATGGAACCAGGTCCGGCGTATAGCACAGACAGGATATTCTGACAGAAATGTAAAGACGGAATAGTAAATGGAACCAGGTCCGACGTATAGCACAGACAGTATATTCTGACAGAAATATAAAGACAGAATAGTAAATGGAACCAGGTCCGGCGTATAGCACAGACAGGATATTCCGACAGAAATGTAAAGACAGAATAGTAAATGGATGTCACCAAGTATAGGGTATTCCGCGTATACCGGTTATTCCAACAGAATAATAATGAATGGAATAACATAAGGATTTCACCAAGTATAGGGTATACCGCGTATACAGGTCATGTATAGGGTATGCCACTTTTACAGGTTATTCCAACAGAATAACAAAGAATGGAATAACATAAGTTCTCTTCAAGAAGAAAGAATAACACCCCTTACTTTATTTAGGAGATTGAATACTGCAGCAGTGTAATAACCGAATACTCTTCTTCTTTCTCTCTTATTCTCTCTATACTTTCTCTCTCTATA
Source organism: Panax japonicus (assembly GCA_020205505.1). Lineage (NCBI taxonomy): Eukaryota > Viridiplantae > Streptophyta > Magnoliopsida > Apiales > Araliaceae > Panax > Panax japonicus. Next base: position 15,679,189 of record CM035101.1, on the reverse strand, counting down.
GCTTGAGCGAATTCGTGAAAAATAATGAAGCCCTAGGCCTCTATTTATAAAAGATTTATTACTATTTACGAAAGTATTTACTATTTACGAAGGTAATTACTATTTACGAAGGTAATTACTATTTACGAAGGTAATTACTATTTACGAAGGTAATTACTATTTACGAAGGTAATTACTATTTACAAAGGTAATTACTATTTACGAAGGTAATTACTATTTACGAAGGTAATTACTATTTACAAAGGTAATTACTATTTATGAAAAAGACTCTTAGATGCTGACATATGGCCCCCCATAAATAATTAAACTTACCACAAACGTCTAATAATAGACTCTTTATATACATCAAGGATTGAATAAAAATTACCAAAAATCATTTTATTTTTAATCAACACATATTTAATCTTTCAACAATTATTAATCATTTATAACTTGTCGTCTCAATTATTGTTTAAATAATATAACATATTATACAGATGATACTGTGACAATAATTGAATCAATAATATAAGAGATATGATGCAACAATTACTGTAGCAATAATTGAGTATAGCTGAGTGACTTCTCACGTAAGCATCAATAATCAATATTGTGTGCTACTATGCAACAACGCGTATTACTATACTTTTACTACCGAGTAGTTCAACAGTTTTAACGGTAACACCTCTGCCGTTTATTTTATAGAAAGCTAATTTTGTCGTTTTCTAACTACGACAATACTTCCGTTGTGGGGTCCTCCAATGATTGTGCCGTCGTACGAATATTTCCCGACAAAAAGAATATTCCCCGACCAAATGAATATTTTATAACAACTTGCGTACTTTGCAAAATTTATAAATATTACCCACAACTATAACATTATATCAAATTTATTCCATAATATTCAAAAATAATAATTATGAAAATTCATCTTTATTTATAAAAACTGGGGTCTTACATCTTCCTTCTCTTGTGCAGTGCTTCAACACTTCTGTTTATCTCAACTATTCTCAGATACTGATGGCTTGACTCCTTGCTCTGGTCCCTTCTGAATAACAAGACACTTCAGATTTGTGGCGTGTTCAGCTCGCTTTCTCCTTGTGATCTCTCGTTCACTTATCATCAATGGATTGACCCAATTCTTAATCACTTTAGCCTTGTTCTTCAGAGGCTGACCATTATCTTTGTGTATACTGCATCAATTCCTTCTTTGTTAGGCAAACACTACGATCCTGGTTACTTCCAAGATCGTTGTCATCTTTCCACTTGACAACTACTACATAAGCTGACTTTCCTTAGTTAACTACTATAGTCTTGATCATCTTGTGGAAGACTTCATCTTGAATGGCTTCACAACTCAATCTGGATGCTGATTGGGTTGATGCTTGGATCTTCTATTAGCTTGCATGCCATTCGTTAAATGTTCTCTGGCTTCCTTTAGGTGAGATATATCTTTGCAGTACCAACCAGAGGCTTCATTCCTTTGGATATTCTGGGAGTGCTCATTTGTGTAGAATCGTGTTTGCTCTACGATTCTACCTTGGCTTTGTGATCATATCTGTTAAAGTCCCAATTCTACACTCTACAATTCAGCTTTAGCTGTGCAGACACTACGACTCCAAGATCAGATCTTGACACTTTACGATTTCTATCGTTGTGCTTGTTGTCTTCATTTGATCTTGCTCGACTATGATCTCTGCCTCTTATACGATCAGTAGACTCTACGACTCTGAGTGTAGTCTACGATTCTTGACTTGGCTTCGACATCAGTAGACTCTATAACTCCGGCTGTAGTCTACGATTCTTTACTTGGCTTTGGCAAATGCTTGGTCGGCTCGTAGGCAGGCTTGTCTCTACGATTCTGAACATGACTTCCTCAGCAGACTACGGCTCTGAGGAAGTTCTCCTTGACACACTACGATCCTTCCTCGCAGTCTACGAACTTCGAGATCTACTATCTTGCAGACTACGATTCTGCCTCGATAGCTCTCGAGTATCCTTGACTCTCCTGGCAGACTACGATTTCTGGTGTAGTGCTCGACGACCCAAACAAGCCTATCTATTACATCATAAGATCAACCTAACATGCTTGTTCTTTTTATATTTATAGTCCTTGTACATCATTTCTTTTTAAGGACTTTACAAAGCTGTTTTACATATGTAGGATCAACCTATCATATTTGATCAATTCATTCTAAGTCCTTATACATCTGTTTCTATTATCTATCAAAGGACTTTACAGCATTCTTAATGCAATCATACTTGGATATTCATTCATATATATATATATATATATATATATATATATATATATCTATATATCATAATCAAATCATAAATAGGAATAACATTCACATGTTTATTCCTGACAAGTAATATAAGTGTGAATAGTAACTGGGTGAATAATAACCTGTGAATAGTAACTCATGAATAGTACTCTGACATGAAAGTGTCCCGAATACCCGATCGGTGAATAATATTTGAGTGAATAGTAACGTGGTGAATAGTACTCATAAATAGTAACTCATGAATAGTATTCTGACATGAAAAGATCAATAATTATCAAGAAAGCTCAGAATAATATTTCCATGAAAAGATACTGGATGAAGCGCAAATATCAAGGATTTTCTACTAATTTCACGGAGTATAGAAGCATTACTTTAACAGAATGAGGGAATAATCAAGAATACGAGATGAAATAATATTACTCACATACTACAGAGTATGGAAGAAAATATTATTCCTATGAATACTAAACAAAATAATATCTCTTACCTCAGAAAAAGATTGAATACTGGAATAGTGAGGTAGCAGACTTCTCTTCTTCTTTCTCTCTATAACTTCTCTCTCTAAAATTGCTCTTATGAGACTTAGTGAATTGGTGAGAATGAAGGAAGAATGAGCTTCTATTTATAGGAAATATAGTTTCGATAATTGCACGTTTTGGGGCTCAAAATATTACAGTGTAATACCTTCCTCTTTTTCTTCACTTTTAATTTAGTCCTGCAAATATTATCAAACTTGCACCACCCCTCCTAATAGTAAATCATGTGAATTAATAGTAAATCATGTGACTCAATAGTTCTATACATGTGAAAAAATAATTACAGTATAATACCTTCATCTGTACCTCAATTTTTAATTTAGTCATGCAAGTATTATTAATCTTGCACCAACTCCCCTAATAGTAAACCATGTGAATCAATAGTAAACGCATGTGAATACATAGTTATAAGCATGTAAATTAATAGTAATTAATTGCTCATTTCTCCGATTAATTATCCGATTGGTTAATATAACATCAAGACATCAATTATTATCGAAATAAATGTCGATTTCCACTAATACTAATAATTCCCCCACAATGGAACTATCAATTTCTTCTTTAATCAACACGAACTTATTCATCATTAATATTATAACTCACAATATTTAACAACTAGGTCATTCTCAGGAAAGAGGGGGCTTTCCGATAACGATTTCTCTCTATTGGCGCGCAATTAGATTATCTAACCTCTCCTCGACAGAACTTCTAGACATTGTCAATATTGCAAATAATAATATGAATAACTTTGTCGTTCTAAATTATTGATTTAATAATATAAGATATTATGCAGATGATACCGTGACAATAATTGAATCAATAATATGAGAGATATGATGTAGCAATTACTGTAACAATAATTGAGTATAACTGAGTGACTTCTCACGTAGCATCAATAATCAATACTGTATGCTACTATATAACCACGTGTATTATTGTACTTTTACTACCGGGTAGTTCAACAGTTTAACGATTTAAAACTCTCGTCGTTATAAAAAGGTTAATTTTGTCATTTCTAACTACGACAATACTTCCGTTGTGGGGTCCACCAATAATTGTGTCGTTGTACGAATATTCTCTGTTAAACACAATATTCCCTGACCAATCAAATATTATATTAACAACTTGCTTAACTTTACAAAATTTGTAAATATTACCCACAACTATAACATTATAACAAACTCATACCTAATATTTAAAATAATATTTATAGAAAAATCATCTTTATTCATAAAAGCTGGGGTTTTACCTTAAGTCCTCTCTTCATTGTCAAATTTTCTTCAACGGAAGGTTGGTCTTGTAAACTTGAGTCTGTTAAAGAAAAAAAAAAACAAACTTAACTTAAAATATTTGAATGAAAAGATACTGACAATATATTCTACCGATAAAAAAAATTAAAAAAGCGATTCCACAATTAAAAGTTATAGTTTCACAAGATCTCTATTTCACATGAATAGTAAATGTACCCCACTTATGCGGGAAAGAAACTTGTGAAAATGTAAAATTTTGTTTTTGTGCGTGCAATATCATTGTTCTAATTAAATTAGAAACATTATTAAAACGATTAAAAGATGAGAGCTTGTACCTATGTATATATATTATACTAAGGTATACAAATAAATGTGCAACAAAATATATTATAAGTTATCATTATGCTCTTTAGGAGCTTGGTACCTATGTGTATGTGTGTGTGTGTGTGTGATACTATATCTATATATATATTATATATATATCTATATATATATATATATATATATTTTGCTTATTTCAAGTTTAACGCTTCCATTAATCTGCTCTCTTGATTTTTATTAACTTACATATTTGCTTACCTACACCTATATAA